>CAWUFW010003693.1:1200000-1746073 GCA_963921515.1 Calotriton arnoldi
AAGGTTGCAATAACATTGAATTATATGCTTTATTATTGTTGTTGATTAGAGCACTTTACTGAGCGAGGATACATTTTTAAGACCCCTGTAGGCTTATTATGAATTTTGCATAGATCGTATAGTTGTTTTATCGAAATGGAATTGTCTATGGTTGCATTTTATGAATTTTATTATAATATAATTATTGCATTTTTTATTTAAATTTTGTATCTACTACCCAGATTTTATCATATGTACTGATGCGTTTTTATATGCAGTTTTAAGGCAAACTACCGAATTAAAGATTTGATTGATATGTTAAGTCCATGTAATGAATGGTAATCAGTCCAGTAGAACTACATTTTGTAGCAAAGGTCATGAAAAATAGGTAAGTTCCATGTGATTTCTTGTTTATAAAATACTCGTTTGTTAGAAAAGAACTCAGACAGTGTACCAGTCAGGAGGAAAGCGAAGGCACTCTAGTACTAGAATTCATAATTGCCAATACATCCGAGTTGTGTTCATCTGCTTTTGAGGTCTGTTCTAGGCCTTTTATGGGGATTTAAATTGCAGTGAGTCACCAGTAGTTAGGCAGAATAGGGATTATAGTAAAGGGATTCTGCATAGTGGAGAATAGAGTGAAAGGTTTTAAGATGCCAAAATCTCAGAGAGGTTAATCAAGTAGAGATGAATTGGTGGTCTGGACGTGAAGAATTTCCAGTGCAGTACGAGTGACTAAGGCCTTCTTGGAGGTGTGGGTGTCACACTACTTAGGAATATTAGTTTACGAAGATGGGTCCACACTGGCATTTACCTATTTAACAGTGTTATGTCCATGCAAATTGACCATATACTAGACACTCTTTCAGCATCAGTTAGCCTTGGCATCAGCCACAGCAAGAAAATTTAAGGAGCAGGTGAAGGGAGTTGAACAATAGAGGTCTGTTTTTTAAGGTGGAATGTTTACCCAGTGTGAGGAATCACAGACTGAGCAGAAGGAACATCCTGAACAGCTGACTAGTGTGAAGAGTGCAACACAATTGTAAAATGACAGTTGGGGATAATGGCTGGCACACATATTTAACAGTAGCGGCCCGTGGTGGGAGTGCTGCCGGGCGGTGACGTTGGGCGGGGCAGGGTGGGGGGTAGTAAAGTACGGAATACGGCCGTATAGAGGTAAGTAGACATATAAATAAATAAAACAAATTTCGTTGCAAAAGCTGCATTGCCAAATGCGATGCAGCGCGCGCGCAACGAAATTCGTTTTATTTATTTATATGTCTACTTACCTCTATATGGCCATATTCCGTACTTTACTACCCCCAACGCTGCCCCTCCCCTGCCCCACGTCACCGCCCGGCAGCACTCCCACCACGGGCCCCTACTGATATTTAAGCTGCCTTGGTTATTTTACATCTTTGGAATCCTTTTAGCTTTACACATATACTTGGACTACTATTGGGCCTTGGCTTATCTGTGTGTTATGTCATGTTAAATAATGTGCTTTGTCTTAGAACTGCCACAGTCCTTCTGCAGAATCACTCTTGTATTTGAAGAATGAACAGAAGGTAGTTGCTTCTAGACCTTCTTCTGTCTCTGTTACAGCTTTCTTCTATAAATAGCACTCATGAGTGGAGGTGTTTTTAAAATAATCTGAGAGGAGGAGTAGGGAGATTTGTGAACAAGAACCAGGCTATATTGCAGAAGGAGCACTGATGTCTACAAGCTGATCAGATTTAATTGATATTTTATGGTATTTAGTTTGTGGTGGATTATTTTGAAAGGAAGACACGTGGTGGCATGCGAGTATGTGATAACATGCAGACATTAGCTGAATACAAAACCTACAGCTGTGCATGCATGTTGTTGATGAGTGATGCATATGTTTACAATTTCCACAGTACCACAACTGACTTGGAAAAGTAACTGCAGATGCACATTTTCAGTGCAGTACATACATTTTCAGCACCTGAATTTTCCACGTGTGTAGGTAGGTAAAGATGTAGAATGTGTCAGTGCACCTTCATTTTATGTGCAGGAAATAGGATAGGAACCATGACAACATGTTACATACTGGAAAGCCAAGAAGGGCTACTCATTTGCATCAGGAATACAGTGTTCGTGTATTTTCAACAAATGTTGCTGAGCAATGATGACTAAACCCAACATAATTTTGAAGAAGAGTTGAACTGTGCTTGTTGCAGAGCTACTAACACCTGCATCCCAGCCAAAGGGACAACTAGTTCAGCATAGGAAAAAAAACCTTGTGTATTGAAGCTGAAAACAAAATAGCACATAAAGAGGATATAAAAAGGATTAAAAGAAGTAATAACAAAGAACAAGCATCCTCCATTATGAGGAACATTGTTTAGATCACAAAAGGCATTTGCTGATCAAGGCTAAAAGGACATTTTGGGTGCTTCAAATATCTTCAAATAATATTTATTCCTTAAGCTGTGCTGGGGCTTGCAATCTTCACCATGTAACATGGGGTAAGGGATGTACCGACCAATAGGACTGGCAATTATATAGCATAATCTTGAAACACGCTTCATGATAACTATTGATAGCAATGCAGGATGTGTCGGTGCCAACAACATTCTTACAAGTTCATCAGGAACTGTAGCTGAAATGGGAGGAGGAGAAGGAAGGCTGTAAAGCATATTTGAAAATAACATGAGAAGACATTTATGTGGCAAAAAGAAAACCTACAATGTTATAGAATTGTTCAAGTGCAAAAAAAGGACCATATGAAAGCACTTACTAGTACCTCAATAATAAGGTGAGTAGGAGGAATGGTTGGGTGAGTTTGAGGGAGTTATGTGGATGGTGTACTTGAATTAGTGTAAAAAAAATCATTGAGTTGGTATAAATGTTCAGGCCTTTTTTAGCAGAGATAAACTAACAGAACACCCTTTGGAGAGTTATGTAGCAGCTTCAGTGTAAGCCTGGGCGTAGTTTGCGTAGTAGCACTTCACGTAGCTACGTGAAGTACATTTTTAACTACACGTAGCTATGCACATTGCATAGTGCGTAGCTGTGTGCTTGACTGCACTGTACAATAATTGCCCAAAGCACCTTGTACAGTGCAAATTAAGATAAAATAAATATCTCTGTCTTTATATGCTAAAAATGCATATAGTTACTACACAAAAGTGAAAACGATAAATTAACAAGCAGTGAGAGAGGTGATGATTTTAGGATCCTCCCTAACCTAGGGGAAAACCAAGCAGATGCCTTGAAAACAAAAACACATCTTTTGAACCATTCAGTGGTGGTCCCATCCTCTTAGGACCACCCCAAGCACAGTTATTGGCAACAATACAATCCCAACCAAAGGCCCTGCAAAGCATTATGGGACGAGATTAGCAGTGGGCAGTGAATATTATAGTATCCAATATCAAAATAATTCTACAAAGAGCTGCAGTTCCACTAGTCGTTACTAGATGTCCCTCACGAGTCAAATGCAAAAGCCTCATGAAAGATTTTCAATACTTTTGCATTTGACTCGTGAGGGACATCTTGTAACGACTAGTGGAACTGCAGCTTGATGTATTAATAATTTCAATGCTTTTGCATTTGACTCGTGAGGGACACCTAGTAACGACTAGTTGAACTGCAGCTCTTTGTAGAATTATTTTGATATTGGAAACTATAATATTCACTGCCCACTGCTAATCTCGTCCCATAATGCTTTGCAGGGCCTTTGGTTGGGATTGTATTTTTGCCCATAACAGTGCTTGGGGTGGTCCTAGGAGGAAGGGACCACCATTGAATCGTTCACATGATATGCTTTTTGTGTTCAAGGCATCTGCTTGGTCCTCCCCTAGGTTAGGGGGACTCCAAAATCATCACCTCTCTCATTGCTTGATATTTTATTGTCAAAATTTATTTTTGTGAATTGGTTATATGCTTTTTAGTATAGAAAATTGCTTTATCAAAGCATTTGAAGGTGTTTATTTAACTACTGCTACGCTATGTCAATTAGCACAGTTATTCACTCTACTACGTGCAATTTTCGTAGTGCGTAGTAGTACAAACTTTGCATGCTCCGTGAGCGTAGCGAAGTATTATGCCCAGGGTTACTTCAGTGTCTCTTGCTGCCAGCTGTAATTATCAGCAGTTTCTGAATGAACATATGAAAGATCATTTGGTACAATAGGTTACCAATGGTAAGAGTCCAGGGAAATTGATTTTCCCAAAGGATCTCATGCCACAAAATGCAGTTGTTATTATGCATCTTGTTGAATTGGCTAACATGGGAATAAAGGAGTACACTGTAAATGGCATAAATAGAGTGAAGTCAAAGTTGTCCTAACTTGCAAGGTGTTAATGGGCAGTATGCACATCCATGTTGTTTCTGTTATCGATTTAAGAGGTCTGCAACCACGGACAAATCATGCCTGGCTAGCAATCAAATGAGCAGGAAATAAAATTCCAGGGGCATTTTGCAAGGATATGCAAAGGAAATATCAATAGAATAAATTTAAAAGAGACTCGCACCAAAAGTACTGCCTTGAAGGGTAATAGGAAGGAGGAATTTGTGTTACATGTTGTTGTCAGGGGCACTGTGGTCCTTATAGTATGGTGGAGATGAGAGGCATCAAGCTTTTAATGTTAGCAGATACGTGATCACACACACTTATTGAGAATAACATGTAAATGAATTTCCCTGATGTGCAAATAAAAAGGATGACTATGAGTCAGAGGGACCAATTCACAAAGGGGCTCCACACAGGTGGAAGAGGCCCTGCAGTCATGGCTGGGGGACCCGCACTCATGGCAGGGGCCCCGTTCTCATGGTGGGGCCTCCGCACTGCAGTTACCCATTGCGGAGGTCCCTTCATGTGTGCGGGGCCCCCTGCCACGACTGCAGGGCTTCCACCACGAGTTCAGAGGCCCTTTGTGAATTGACCCCATAGTTTTTAGGGAAGGAAATTCAAAGAGATTATAAGGTATTTCACGTCCTCATTACAAGTCAGTCGGCCAATAATTGCAACAAAGGTTTATTTCTAAGAAGAGTCTGTGCACATTGTGGAGAAGCAAGTTAAAGTGACAACTGGGAACGTTGTATAAGAAATGGAGAGTAGAATGCTTATAGACTTGGAATGGTGATCTAAATTGTTTAAACCAAGAGGCTAAGCCAAAGCTTAAGGACATTTGTGGATCTTAAAGACTCAAAATGCTTGAATCTGAGTGAATCTGCATTCTTCATCCAATATAATGCAGATGTTGGGGATGCTAGGTGGAACAGAGATGTTCCTGACTTTGGACTTGTTATCTAGTTACCACTAGGTTGCATTGCTTGAGAATTCACAAGCTTTGAGTTCATTTATCACTCCTTAAGTGGTATACAAATTCAAGTGCATGACCTTTGGGTTAGGGCCCACCATTTTCCAAAGGGTTGTTGACACATTGCTAATCGTATCAGAAATGCCGCCTGCTTTCATGACAAAGTGTGTATGGTGGTGCTAGGGAAGACAATCATGCACACTGAATGAGGCACTGAACATTATTAGTGAAAGTGCATTGACATTAGAAACTTGAAAAATGTAAGATTCAAGTGAATGGAGTGGATTATTTGGGGTGTCCCCTCAGTAAAAGGGGGGTGGAACATAAGGAGGCCATGATTCTGGCAAACAAAGATCAGCTCTGCCGATTTTCAAGAAGTATTACGGCAAAGAGTTTTAACCTCAACTCATTATTGTATGTTGGTATAGTGTCCTCAAGAAACAAATCATGACTGATTTTTGGTACCTGGGACAAGGCATATATGTGGCATTGATATGTAAGGTTATATATATATATATAATGTTGCGCATTTTGCGACAATTCTCAGAAGACGTTCTTATCCTGTAAAGAGCATGGACTTTATAGAAAAATCATTTGGTTAAATCATTTAAACATCCCCGATCCTTCTGACTGGGGTTAAAGCAGCACTTCATCATTTTGGTTAATTGTATTTAGAGGTTAAAGTTGAAGGTAGTAGTCACAGCAGACACTAAACATGATGAACTTCATTGGTGAAACTTTTTTGTGAGGTTGCTTTTCAAAACTGGTAACGGATAATGGAGTGCAACTAGTCTCAATGGAATTGAATGCTTATTTGAGCAAATATGCATTAAGGCGTATTATTACTTCAATCTCTTTCTGCAAAGCAGTGAAATGGTGGAGAGGTAGACTAGGGAATGATATTAGGATTGTGTAGGAGTACACCATGGAAAGAAGCTATTAAGGATATGTTGTGATTCTATTGCTCAACTCTGCACAAGTGCACAGGTAAGACTTATTTTGGTGTAAATAGGGGAAGATAAGTCATCACCAGTTGGAATACCCATTGGTTTGATGAAAGACATGACTGAAGAGGTGAAAAGTGTATAAGGTGAATATTTAAGGAAAGGTGATTGGGTGTGAACAAAATGTTAAAGACAGTTGAGCACAGGACTACTCTAAAAGCAGAGGCTCCAGCAAATGCCATCCAAAGATGGTAAGAAAACATGAGCACCACTTCTCCAATCACATAGACAAACTTTTTCAAGAAAAATTGGAGTCAAATTTCCTACAGTGCTGTATTGTGGGGCGTGGACATGATAAAATGCAACATTTGTTGCTTTGAGAGGAATTTCTGGAAAGCAAAGCTTAATCTGCCAGCAATCTTCCCCACAGCAGTCTTGGAATTAGATGAAGGATATACCTCAATTGAAGACTGCTTTCAGATGGCCCCTATACAATACAGGCTCAAAAAGGTCTAAAATGATTGAAAATATCCTGCAACAACTTGGTTGATTGGGCATGGGAAGAACATTTTGCAATGAATGTCAAGTCTTACTTGCAACACTGTGGACCAAAGAAATCAAAGGACAGTCTGGGACTACCCCAGGACTGAAGCAATCTCCAGTTGGGTTTGAAGAAGAAAATTAATTCCATGGGTAATAAACAATTTGCGTGCCTAGCAAAAGAAAGGAAATTAGGAGGACCCTCACAACTATCCCTTAATAGCTATACTGGCATGTTTGACCCTCCAAGTGCCCAGCAGTGTCTTACCTTGCTTTCAGATTATAGGAAAAGGATGTTCTTTGCCTCAGCGAGAGGGGGATGCCTGTTAAAAGGCACCTTGAGCAAAAGAAATCCAGCAATGTCGTGCAAATCTTTGCGCTGTGCGACAGAAGACATGGGATATTTCCTGTTGAACTGTAACTTATATAACACCATATGGTCGAGTACAAGCAGTAAGATACGGCACATAGAACAGCAAGATGACCCAGAGGAACAGTTTAGTTTCCTTTTAAGTGACCTCTCAGGGTATACAAAGCGATACAAAAGGGGATGATGGACGGAACGTTTGAGCCAATCAAACACTCACCCCCAGTCAACTGATCTGGGTTTAATCCATCATCATTCTTTAGCTCACTCCACCACCCCAGTTCAGACATGGCCATATGCAAATCAGTCTGACCCTGTGCCTCATGGGAACAGTCCAGCCCGAACTGCCAAGCCATGTCTTCCCTGGACCGGAAACAAGCATCCTAGGACCGGTTTCTGGCATTTCAGCCGTCATCAACAAACTGGCCTTTATATAAGGAAAAGTTGGGACCTCCTGTTGAAATCTGTGCCTCTTCTCTGACTCATAATGAATATCTTACAGCTAAGCAGAAATCTACATGCTACCCATTTGTAACTAACTATACTGGGCAAAGCTGGTCATCTGGCGAACTGAGGTAAGAATTCACTTTTTAAAGTTTAGTATGGAATGTGGTTTTATGCTGTGTAGTATTTAACTGTCTTTTTCATTGACACTTTTTGCCATTACTATGTGTGCAAAACTCTTTGTGTGAATGGCAGCTCTGCTTTGATTTGTAATAAATCTATACCATAGACTTGTGGGTCCATTGTAAATGTTGAGAGCGGGTGATAAGGTGGTAGAATTAAGTGATCTCTTGTGTTTGGAGTATGTAGAAGAGAGTACATGTGCTGAAATGTCTTTTGGAGGAAGTGATGTGTTGAACAGAAAAAAGGGTGAGATGATGAGGAATCTGTAAGTAAGGGTGTGTATTATTCGGTTCCTAGTGGCATTCATTGGAGGTGGCTTATAGACCTTACTCATATCAGGCAGCCGAAAGTTTGTGCAAAGTCTGGGTTGTCTGTGGTTGGCATTCACTTTTTGATGGCCCATACTGTTAAGCAAACTTGCACCGAGAGGCTTAGGAATAACAGAGAAAGAATTTAGGTACATGAAGGTATCAATTTTTCTTTCTTTATTCTTTGTCACAATGCCTACAATTGATAGTAGTTGTGCAAAGTCGGGAAAGCTGATGTCCATCATGGAGCACCAGAGGAATTTTCTTCTTGTTCTTTCCCCCTCAAGGGTCTTATGGAACAGACTCTAGATTGTCTATAGCAAATTGACATGCCTGGCACCGGGGGTGCTCAGTGTGCGTACTGGGCTAACTTCACAGTCATGGCAGTTCATAACTATTCTAACTGTGCTAAGATGTTCCACCAGGGCAGTTTTTTTTGGGAACAGCATAGGAACTGGGCATCTCCAGTAAATGGTAGAAAAGTAGTCTGCAAGTATGATGTGGAATGACAGGTTCGGAAGAAGGAGAATCTTGTGTTAGTGGTGGTGGACACTGGCTCACTTCACTACCGAATATGAGCAGGTGTTGCATCACCACCCTTCAGTTGGTAGCACCAATGGTAGATTGTGACATAGGGTAATGTCTTTCTTAAGGCACTTATCCCTAAATGCACTCTTGGGAGGCATAAAACCATCTTTTCAGGTGATCCTGGAAGTCAGAAATGAACAGTAGGTGGATAAAGAAGTATTCATTCAAAAGTCAGCCCTGCTCTGCCTCTCACTCAACCTACAGGTTCCTGGACCTATAACCTGATCTGTCCCAGGACTCTCTTCTTATGATTTGTATCTCAATATGATAAAATGGTAATACTATATAACATGGTAAGTAAAGACTCTTTTTATTCTGCTGTTTGCGCTGGGCGGCCGGCCTGGCTCGCGCGGTGGCGGGGCGGGTGTGGGGGCGGGGGAGGGTAATGCGGGGGGCTCACAATGTAAAAAAAATAAAATAAACACTTACCTTGTGTCCGGGTCCCGCGTCTCTGCTCCTGCTCTCCTTTTCGGACTCGAGGAACTGGAAGCACAGCTAGGCTCCCCTGACCAATCGCTGCGATGCAGCTTTGTGATTAGTAAGCACCCAGCCTCCCCTGACCAATCACAACGCTGCAATGTAGTGTTGTGATTGGTCTGAGCGTCCTGGTTCGATGCTCACCCAGGGAATGGGGTCCAGTGCATGTTTTCCACGCAGGTTGTAATGCGGCCTGCATGGAGAACAGGGAAAGTGTGCATGACTGTTTTGGGTGGCCCGAGAGGGCCGACTAAACAGTCATGTGCACTTAGGAGTGGGCAAACCACTCCTCCACTGCCCTGCTCCGAGAGTAGAGCAGCCCCGCCCACCCGCCTGCCTACAATGCAGCACGGAAACATAAAATGATAATAACTCAAAGTTATTATCAATTTATGTGTCCTTTACTTTGCACTGCTTAAAAGCAGTGGGGTGATGATCCTGTCAATGCCATAGAATGCGGCTTCACGCTTTATCCCACATTTTTGTGTTGTGTCTTTATATTCAAGTTTTTATTGGTTTACGGGTCTATCTGAGGAGGCACAATTGTTTATGTAGATGTTACCCACTGATGGCTTAGGTTTCTCAAATACTAACTAATAGAAGCGCTGTGCCAAAATGTAAAGATATTAATAACCAACTGCCACTAAAACGTGCCTATAGAGTACCCATGGTAATCTGCATCCAAGACACATTCAGCTAACCAATTTATGGCATATAGGTGTTAATTTCAGTTTTTACAAAGTTTCTGTTTCAGTGGCAGTGCATTCTAATGACAATAAATACTAATGTCTGAATCTTGTCAACGTGAATACATTCAATTTCAAGTTCCATTTTAAAATAAACGAATATTTTAGCAGTGGGTTTATATGAAGTAATAACACGAATATCTATCAATTTCGAGAAGTTCCTGACAGTATATTGATCCATTAGTTAAACCTGCTCTCACATCATTTGTCATCTGGATTTTTTGATTAATTTCTTAAGCGATCAAATATCCACATAATACCCTGTGAAGGTTTCCTAAAATAGGTCCATAATTACATTTGTTATTCTTCTGGCATTCTCACACAAATCAGTAAGATTAAAAGCCTGAAAAACACAACTAGGACAGTAATGAAACTGCTTATGTTTTCTAAGCTTCAGCCTCAAGGTCAATGAAATGGAATTGTTTAATTAAATTCATCTAGGATTCCTTAATGGGCACACAATATCTTCCACCCGCTAAAACACGCACAAAGCACACAGATAGTAATGAATAGCCTTCAGTATAAACAAACATTTTATGTGATTTGTTTTGACTGCGGCAGAGTTTGGTGCAGGCTGTCTATTATTAATATTCTGAGCTTCTTTCTGCAAAAACTTGACACCGTTTTTGTTGTTCAAGCTTTAATATCACTTCGTATCCAGTAAATACTGGGCAGCTTTAGTTCCATGAAGCCTTTGCACTTTTCCTTTTCTTCTTATGCAGTAAAGAACTCTGGGGCAGATTTACAAGCCCCTTGCGTGACTTTTGCGCTGCAGTTGCGTCACTTTTTTAATGCAACAGCGGCGCAAACAATGCGGCCTATTTACAACGTGACGCATCTAGGGCGATACGTCACGTTGTAAAGCCCTGCATCACATTATACCTGCGTCAGGTATACTGTATGCAGGGTGGGCGTTCCCACGCAGGAAGGCCTCGTAAAAGTGACGCAGTGAAATCTACAAGATTTCACTGCGTCACTTTTAGGACGCCACTGCGGGGCAGATTTACAAGCCCCTTGCGCCACTTTAGCGCCGCCGTTGCGTCACTTCTGTGACGCAACAGCGGCGTAAAGCCAGCGCCATGCTGCGGGGTATTTACAACGTGACGCATCTAGGGAGATGCGTCACGTAGTAAGTCCTGCGCCACATGAAACCTGCGTCAGGTTTCATGTGGGCGTCCCGGAGCAGGGGGGCGTTCCGGCGCAGGAACGCCTCGCAGAGTGGCTGAGTGAAATCTACAAGATTTCACTCAGTCACTTTTCCGACGCCGCTGCGACGAATCCTTACGCCTGCTTCAAGCAGGCGTAAGGAGTGGCGCACCACGTTAGGTATGGGCGGCCCACGAGCATTGCTGGAGTTGCGTCGCGCTTGCGACACGACTCCAGCAATGCGCCGCCCTTGCACCACAGGATGCGACACGCATCGGCCTTTCTTGCGCCACGGTGCGCCGCATTGTAAATGCGGCGCTTCCGTGGTGGCGCAAGGAGAGAATTGCGTGTCGCAACTATTCTGGCGCATCCCTGCTGATTTGCAGGGATGCGCCAGAAGTTGTAAATCTGCCCCTGCGTGTATTGGTAATAGGCCTCAACACGCATTGCTGGAGTTGCGTCGTGCTTGCGACACAACTCCAGCAATGCGTGACTTTTCCGCCAACAGATGCGTCAGAATTTCTGACGCATCTGTCAATCCTTGCGCCATAGTGCGCTGTATTATAAATACGGCGCATCTATGGTGGCGCAAGGGTTTCTAAGGGTGGCGCAGGGAAAGTGACGCATCTGTACAGATGCGTCACTTTCTTGTAAATCTGCCCCTTTGTTTTAACCAGAGAAATATGTCACTGCCTTGGTAGCAATCAAAACTGCTTGGTGATTCATCAAGGTTTTAGGATGCGAGTCTTCAGCTATTACAGTGAAAGTGTACCCTGTGATGCTCTGGTCATGCCTTCCTCATTCAGATCCCAGATTAAGACAAAGGTAATGGAGGAGAGAGTGAGTAGGCAAGGTAGTGGTTACCACTGCCTGAATAGTGAAGCCACACAAGCACATAGAATGTTGTAGGCAGATCCCCTGGTCCTTCGACTGCATGACGCTTATAGAGGTTTTCAGAGATTTATGCAGTGGAAAGCCATTTACTAACCCCACATCACTCCAAAATCTCAAAAGACAGATTTGCTAATCTGGCAAAAAACACCCCCTACTGGCATGGAAGCTTGTGGGTGGTGTTGGTTCAGTACTACGTTTGTTCCATTTCTGTTTTGAGCCGAAATTCTCAAACGGTTACATACTTGCGGTCAAGTTTAGAACTATTTCCCGAAGAGTTTCCGTTCACAATAATGTGTCAGGTTCCATTAACCTGATTTTGAAAACTGTCATTCATCTGCTCTGTAATCTCCACTTTTTTGGATGTGGCAGTTGTAAACAGAAAATGAGTATTTATTTACTATCATTACTCTCTTCCCTAGGAGCATATGTATTTGTATTGTCACAGTATAGGTAATGTAGGTTTACACACATACATCTTCATAAAGTCATAAATGTTCTTCCAAATTAATTTATAGCATCTATATTATATTAAATTTCATGGAACACTTTTGAAACCACAGACAGGTGTTTCTCTTTTTCAATCTCATACCTGTTAAATCCACCTACATTTCTCTGCTATGTAGGTGGAGAGCTCCATAGTGCAGGCAGAGAACTTCGCAGCTGGGATGGAATCCTTCGCCTTTTCGAACAAGCAGGTTATGACATATAGGAACAGGAAGTAGATAATTTATGTGCCACCAAAGGACCACCAAAAATTGCACCCTCATCATGCTGCTCCTTTTACTCCAGTAATCCATCGAATGCATACACACCCCGAGAAGAGATGGCCTCCAGTGTCTCCCAGGAAGAATTGAGATATTTTCAGATTGGGTCCTTTAGCAGTATCTTAGGAACTACAGGAAACCTACAACCCAGCAAAACAATATGGCACGGACTGAGATCTGGTATCCCAGGGGCACACACTGCAGTCCATTGGGAGATCACACCTGAAGAATAAGGGAGAGCCGCAAGCACTGGGAGGATATCCAACACAGGGCAAGACAGAATGCAACAGATGTGCTGGGGAAAACCTCCATTCCCACTCGGGGAGCCCAAGGCTCTCTCTCCCAACTTCACTTAAAGATCCTGAAAACAGCATGGCTAGCCATCCACGCTCAGCTGATCTTCAAATAATTTTAAACTAAATAAATCTATATTCTTGCTTTGCTTTGAAGATTTTGTAGTGCCATGTCTCATGTTTATTACAGTTTTCTATGTCATAGTTGTGAGTATTTTAAGTTGGCAAGAAAAATGGGACTTTAAATAAAGATATATTTTAGCCCTAAAAATATTAATATGGACATATGCACTCATGATTCTTTTCTTTTCCCATTTCTTTTTCAGAAGGCAGCTGAGGAGAAAACTAAGGCGACAACTGGACAGAGCATAACCAGGAGCAAAGAAAGTGACAGACCCGAGCACTATGTGGACACAAGAGGAAGACATTCTCATGCATTCAGCTGGCCATAAAATATGTATAAATGCTCAGGTATCCTTATATTAGAAATCAGCCTCCGAAAAGAATACATATTTATCACATCCACAGTGGTTCCTCACAGACCATATGCACTTTCTAAGTCCCGAGAGGGCAGTTGCTTCAGGGATACAATTCCATCTGATATGTATGGAGAAAAAAATCCTGTGGGGAAACATACTGCCACATAGCAGATTGTGCTGCAAAACAACTCTGCATCCTCACTGATTTTGACTAGGTGAACCTAGAACCCAGAATGGTATAGATGTTTGAGGTTGAATTCTGACATACTTTAGAGTGTCACCCTAAGTGCCACTGGAACCAAGTAACCCCTGGCTGATGAGCCCATATCAGGACGAAACCAGTACTAGGTTGCTTGTGTTCTGGTTCAGTGAGGACCTGGCCTAGCAGTTCAGGCTGGACTGTTCCCATGAGGAGCAGGGTCAAGGCTGATTTGCATATGACTGGGTCCAAACTGAGGTGGCATGGTGAGCAAAAGAACAATGAGTTGGGATGCTACCAGAGCAATTGCCAGTGGTTAGAAAAATTGCAAGCATTCTTCCCATCACCTTTTGTGTGTTTCATGTACCTAAGGGATGATACATATTTTTATGTCCTGGTGAATGCACAAGACATTGTATTGCTTCAACTGTTCAGGAACTAATCAACATTAACTAAGAGTCACACAGGCCAGGCCAGCTCTCCCGTGCTGCTGCACCACTTTTCTTCCTCCCCTTTTTTCTGAGTGTTTTTCCAATTTTTCCCTTATTTTTTACTGCTTTCTCCTTCCTTTCTCCCCATTTTTCTGAGTGCTTTATCCTGCTTTTGCCTCGTTTTTTACTTCTTTCTCCTTCCTCTCCCCCATTTTCCGGAGTGCTTTTTCTTGCTTTTGCCTCATTTTTTACTTCTTTCTCCATCCTTTCATTCCATTTTGCAGAGTGCTTTCTCCTGCTTTTGCCTCGTTTTTTTACTGCTTTCTCCCTCTTCTCCCCCATTTTTCTGAGTGCTTTCTCCTGCTATTGCCTCGTTTTCACTGCTTTCTCAGTGAAGCAGCTAGCAACTCTAGCACCTTGAGACCCTCATGGATGATTTGCCGCACTTCATAAATCCTGATTGATTGATTGATTGATTGATAGATGAAGTCTATTATGGTGATGTGAAGTTGTTTTTAATCATGTTTTTGCATACAGACAAATAAAATGGCTCATGTTTAGCACTGGATGACATTTATGGCTTGTTTTTCTTTGATACCCAGTCCCCCACACAAAAATTAAACTGTCATTCTTAACTAGAATCATCTATAATACAATTATTGCGGACATGGTAAAAAAGGAGGACACCTGGATTGTTAGCATGGCAGAATAATGTCTGCTCCACAAACACAGAGTCACCAAAATGGCCACTGGAGGTAAATAAAGCAAACACTAAATTTACTCATGCTTAGGTGGTCCAGTGATGTGAATACCTGTGGGTGGGGCAACCGGGTCTTTCAAAAATTACCAATACTAGAGGCTATGAGGGGCCTCTATTTCTGTTTCTGTTCTAACAGCCAGAGCCTACTTATGGTCCAAACAGAAAATGTTCAACTTTGAAATACATTTAACTCTGAAGATTTTGAATGATAGCCCTTTAGGGCTATGTGACTGACTAAACTATAGTAAATCAATCTCACTGCCTTACATAATGATTCCACTAGTTGCATTTCTGTTTATTGTACCTATGTGAGATGTCCTGTATCATCTGCATCGTCAAAGCTTTCCACTTTGCATCCTACTTCCACAACAAACAAACAAGTTCATGGTTCAGCTTTGCATGTCTTGGAGTGAGGATTTAATCTCTTCCAGAACAAGTGTTTGTCTCTCTATAAACCAAGGTACCTCTCACTGGTGAGTTAGGATGGTGCAAAGATTCTCCACATTTGACAAATATCTCCTCTCATAAAAGACAGATCCTCCCAGAGGACTGGATTTACTGAGCCAACGTCTGGCTACATATTTGTGGCCATCTTGCAATGCTAGCAGGTTGTCCTTTATGTTGAGGGATGATATATGGGAAGATGTGGATTGAAGATTGTTGAATGGGGAGAGATTTTCCTCTGTAGGAGGTTCTTCTCCCTCAGAGGATTATGAGAAGACTGGAAATGTGTCTGGGAGTCAACTGAGGTACCTGTAGGCTGAGGGGTGGTTTCAGGAGAGTACTTATTGACTGGTACAATCATATTTACATTATTAGCTTCTGGCTGGGATTTGCAATCTGAAGGATTTGCTTAGGAGGGAGACTGCCGGCCCGCATTTAGATCATATTTTCAATGATATCCAGGGTAGCACCAACAATCTCCTCTGCCTGTTTCTCCTCCTCTTGATCTGTGGGGGTTTCAAACATGACATTTTGAAGGCGGATAGGGTTTTCTCCCAGGATGGCCCACTGTTGTCCCCTTGTGGATAGTAAGATATAATTGTCAGGTTCTTCGCCCTCAGAAGAAAAATACAATATTTTTAAAGAAAATATGACACCTTTTCAATATAAAAGACGCATTACTATATTTTCTGATGGACATTATTAATTATAATGATCTTCCCACAAATTCTTCGTTTCAAGTGGACCCTTACATGTTAACTGCTGATCCTGGGTCCCGGAAGAATGTAGTGTCCGTAGATCAACTATCTGCTGAAAAATAAGTTTGAAAATATCAAAATTAGGGACAGTTTGAATGAATGTAATTGTGATATTTTACAATAATGTTCTCAAAGCAGTTAAAACCTCTATTTTCATATGCAGTTTTTCAAGTAATAGCGAGACCTTTGCCAGTAGACAATTTTTAAAATAAGGAAATGTTAAAAATAAGTTACAAAATGACTACTGACAAAATCTGTTCTGACCACAACACAGGCACCCATTATGTCATGGCGCAAGGGTGCCTGTATTGGTGCTAGGCTGCCATAAGTGTGCCAGCACGAGGACAGAGCAGAAGTGTGTCACATCTTAGTAAATATGGCACATTTCTGTTCTCTCCCATTCATGCAATGCAACACTGGAAAGATTCCTTGCTGCTTTGCATTGTGTGAAGGTTTAGCAAATCTGGACTTCAGTATACAAGGAGAATAATACAGTGGCTACTATGCACCTTTTCTTAGTTATTAGAGGTTGGAAATGGGAGTGATGACCCATTACCTTCCCCTGTGCAGACTTAGACCCATGTATCCAAGTGGAGATAAATTAAGAGAGTAAGGAGGAGTTAATTCTCCATTGATAAAATATACCCTACAGTTTGTTCCTATCAACAGTATGAAATGCAGATCCATAGTAAATAAAATGTAGAAATACCTTGCCTGTTTTACACAATTTATATTCATGCCACATCACCTCTACTGCAAGGATTTTCCAAGGAGACTAGTGGTTCTAACTGGACTGTGTTTGGAATACAGGTGAAGTATGTTTATTTTGAACCAAGACTTGAATTTTCTCAAGTAGGAACTTTGTGTAGACATTTGCCCCACTATCTAGGTGTGCAATCAACCAGAAATTACAATCTTTAATCACTGGTGCAGTTGGAGTGGTTGAAAGCTCTGATGCGATGCAACCAGCTATCGCAAGCTGTAGGGAAAGAATTGAACCCCATTTGTTTCCCTGCAATTTGCATCTATACTGTTTACCAGCATCCAGAACTTCATCCGCGGCTTCTGGAGGGAGTGCTGTGGGGCGGTGGGGCGGGGCGGGAGAGGGGCAGGGTGGGGGGTAGTAAAATCCGGCATACGGCCGAACTGAGTTAAGTACATAAATTAATAAAGAAAACGAATTACATTGCGCGCGCCGCTTCGCCATTTGGCGATGCGGCGCGCGCAATGTAATTAGTTTTCTCTATCTATTTATGTACTTCACTCCTTCCGGCCGTATGCCAGAGTTTACTACCCCCCACACCACCCCTCCCCCGCCCCACCGCCCCGCAGCACTCCCTCCAGGAGCCGCGACTGCAGAACTTTCTATCATCAATGCATTAAGCAATCTCAAAGAGATGAATTCACTGCCTCAACGTTTTTGCGTGTTAAATTGTCCCTTGTTTTCTTAGGTCATTCAAACTAAGACTGTTTTATTCAATAACTGTCTTACAAGTAGATGAAGTTTTTGTTTATGCTTTGGTGTTGGGGTATAACCATACTCACCTATGGGCATGATTTGGAAATCTCTATATCACTTTTATTTATTAGCACAAACCGTGGTGCAACACGACTAGTGCTCCGAGTAAGAATTCAATCTTCAATGTGACTGAAGAACTAAAGTACGTTAACTAGATGATTGAAAATAATATTTTATTATTTGCTTCATCTTCAAATAACAAAACACTTTTTTAAATTTCCAATTGTGAAAGCCAGTCTAATGCAGTCAGTGCATTTGAGAGCTTTTAAAGTGGTCCCTTTTCAGGAGTTCATCTCCACAATAAAGTTGTACCTGCAGAAAATAAAAATCAAGCAAGTTATTGAATCCAATTATCAAAGTAAAATTTCCACGACTTCCAAAATAATGTTATAAGTTGTTCATAACTTGCAAACCATCCACACAGTACTTCAACAATTATGTGCTGCAATTATACAAACAGAATAATTCTCAGAACAAAGACTAATACTATTCCTGCATTCCTGTGTTGTGAAAGCCAACTTTCTGCTTCCTCGTATCGAGAAATATGAATGAATTAAAATATCTGATATTCATGTTTGCCATATACCGGGAGATTGACGGTTGTGCGGTGGATAGTTTGGTTTTGGTCAAGGCCGTTCTGATTTTCAAAAAGTTATAGAATTCGATGTCTGTTAGGTTATGCCTAGACTTGAGGTCTGCGAAAGTAGCGGGGTATGCACTGTCTTCTAATTGGTAAGGGTGGTAGATACCTTTCTCAATCCATGTGTCGAAGGTTAGGCATTTCCCCTTGTATAGAATCTTACTATTGGCCCAGAGTGACTCCATCTTAGAGCCCTTGATGCTGTTCTCCAGTTTCTTATCTATCTTTAGTATTGCAATTTTTGTATTCTTAAAAATGGACTTGGAGGCGTGGTTGTGCCTATTTGCTGTTAGTAGAGCCAGGGGGCTTAGATTGTTCAGGATGGCCCTCTCTACCTGAAGCCAAGCCGGTGTGTATCTGGTAGGGGGTGATATCCAGTAAGACCCTTGTTTTGCCAGAAATGCTAGTTGGAATATTCTGAAGTCTGCTAGGTTTACCCAACCGTCAATCTCCCGGTATATGGCAAACATTAATAAATTAGGACACCAGGTCTCACACCTCTACAAACTCCTACGCCCAAAATCCTCTAAACTTAATGACAAGACAATTAACTATTGGGAAAAACAAACTAAAAACACACTTAACGAACAAGAACGGGCCACAGTATGGGCCTCTGCCTCACGCAATAAAATCTCCCCAGTGCTATCACAAACAAAATTTTGGCTGCTCCATAAGGCTTTTTGGACCCCTGCACGCTTATTCTCGTTAGGTCTCAGGGAGGATGCATTATGCTGGAACTGTAACAAGGAAAAGGGGGACCTAGCACATCTTATCTACCATTGCCCAACACTCAAAACATTCTGGGAGAAAATCTTTGGTTTTATAAATAAGTTGCTGGGCTGTAGGCTAACAAATGAATTTTCCTCCCTCACCACCGCATTTATGACCGCAGAACTAAGATCAGATCACGATAAAGACCTACTAGATCTGCTGCTGACCGCAGCAGTGAAAATGATCCTAGCCAATTGGAAAGACACAAGTAAGACCTCATACAAAGGATGGTTCAACTGGATTACGCATCTCAGAGGTGCGGACAACATTGCACTACAGAACTCACCCTGGAGACCAGCAACCAGAGGGATGTGGAAATCACTCGACACGGGTACCTAGACTTTTACGAATCCCCATGAAAACAACACATGCCGGCGAAACATACCCTGATCCCCCTTATGTACGGAAAAGTGAATGTAACTGAGCACAACTATCATGGCCCCACGGGTCTGTAGGTGAACAAGCATGTTTCCCAATCTCTCCACAAGTAAACTAGTCGTATGTCAGTTTTGACAGGCGATCAAAGGACTTATAACTATTAGAGCCTGTCTCCTTGTTGTTCTTCTTTCACCCCTTTCTTTCTTGCCTTTTTCCTATCACTCTTTCTCTTGTTTTCAGTAAATTACGTCATGTGGGGTTAGCTAAGTAAATGTGTCAGAGTGCCTCAGGACACTTGTACAAACTGCGATTGGCTAACCTTGTAACAGAAATGCTATTGTTTTTGTATAAAAATAAATAAAACACTTTGAAATCAAAAAAAATAAAAATAAAAATAAAATATCTGATATTCTTGCTTCTGATGTGAAACAGATTTGAGCAGAGCTCCCTTAAGCCAAAATACAATTTCAAATAACTTATTATGCAGTGTGATCGATGGGCAGTAAGGAGGATTTTTAGAGGCAGTAGCTGTGGAGACTTGCACAGGCTAGGAGGAGAGACTCAATGCTCCTGTTGCAACAGGAGGGACTAATGAGGAGAAATAGAGGGGCAGCTAACTGATTCCAGGCCCGCAAAGTGAGGTCTGGTTGCTTTCTAGCCAGTGGTACCTGAGAAGTTCACATTTATTTATATTTTGGCATGTGGTCTAGTGTAAATAATGTGCAAAGGAAAACTGCAAGTACCAGAATACAAAAAAACTAAAGTGACAGAATGGGCTAGTGTCCGTAACACAGGACAAACGAGCTCTTTAATCGAAACTTGATCTTTAGCCAGCTAAAACTTTTCACTAAGGGTGTGCAAAATGGCATGGATTTTTTCCTTGAGTATTATGTATATACTACTTCCACCCACCAACATGGTTCTGAGTTCCATCCCTAGGAGGTTAAGACAACTCCACACATCTTCCCCTTATACACAATAAAACCAAAATGTCAGTCCCTTAACAACAGATGAACTGACATGCTGAAATAGACGTGAGGAATTGGCTGGGGAGCAAGACATTAGTTGCCAGAGCAAGACATTAGTCACCAGGAATTGGCTGGGGAGCATGACATTTATAGACATTCCCCACACTCCAAGCAGAACCATCAGCTAAAATGAAAATATTCTGCTTCACTGCTTTTACTTGCACTGGTTTAGAAAATTTGCTTTCACCCTTGGTGACTATTCCACTTCTTTTAACCGCAACCCAATCACCCTCCTTTATGTAAGGCACCTTGACACCTTTCCCGGCATTATAATACTCCATTGCAACAAGTTGCTTCTGGGTCACATCACTCTCTACAGCAGCACGATCGATCCACACACAGTCTTTGTCTTTTAGTCAACCTGGAACATCCTTCACACCAGGCTCTCGCCCCTTGAGGGAGATGAACGGTAAAACTCCTGTCACTGAATGTGGCGTCATCCTATATGACCACACCAACTTCTTCAAATCTTCAAACCAGGATAGCCCATTTGAGAGTGAGAGTTGCATGTTTTCCACTATCAAGCGGTTAATTCTCTCAACCAATCCATTGGCTTGAGGCCTGAACAAAGCCACCCTTTCATGCTAGATCCCCAGTTTGCACAGGAATTCTTTCATCTTCCTTGATACCAATTGTACACCATTGCCAGATATTAGGGTCTTCGGAATGCCTTCGTTCATAAACACCCTCTCTAAAAACCCTACTACCTTCTCCGTGTCAGTGCAATCGGTGGTTTCAATAACAAACTACTTGCAATGGTATTCCACCAGAACCATCACAAATTTGCTACGTGGCCCAAATTTGGATATTGGACCCAAGAAATCAATTGCTACCCTTTCCCATGGCCGTTTAGGAAGAGCCACACGATTTTAGTTTTATCACTGTTCTCACATGCACAGCACTTCCTCACAACCTCTTCAATATCACCGTCCATGCCAGGCCACCAAAAAGATTGTCGTACACACCTCTTAGTCATATTCCTACCAAGTTGTCCCTCATGCGTGATGTTGACAATTCTCTTCCTGAGTCCCACCGGTGGCACAAACTGACTCCTCCTCAACAACCTTCCATCACATACACTCAACTCAGCCTCCATGTGGCCATAACCCTTGAAGCGGACGTCCTCCATTTGATCCTTTTTCCAGCCTTCAGACACGCACCTCATAACATGCTGTAAGACATCATCTTCCGACATGGAAGTTGCCCACTCCATTTTGTCAAGAGCCAGCTCCTCTCTTCTGCCCCACACCACTTCAATTTCTTCATCCATCTCCAATTCAATTTCATCCACTGGCCTCCTAGACAAATAATCAGCCACCACGTTCTTTAAACCTTTCACATATTCCACCTCAAAGTTGTACTCCAGGACGGATAGCATCTAACTGGAGATCCTGGGGGTCACACTTCGTTCTAAACCCCTCCCTCCCTTAAACAAATGAATAAGGGACTTATGATCAGTGCAGACTTTGAAAGGTAGACCCCAAACAAAGGGGCATATTATCAAGAAACGGCGTTCAAATTATCGCCGCTTTAGCGGCAGAAAACTGCTGCTAAAGCGGTGATAATGGGCTTGATAATATGCCCTTGAGAATTCCAATAGAAGCCCATGTTCTGGTGTCAACATGGGCTTCTATTGGAATTCTCAAGGGCATATTATTAAGCCCATTATCGCCGCTTTAGCGGCAGTTTTCTGCCGCTAAAGCGGCGATAATTTGAACGCCGTTCTTGATAACATGCCCCAAAGTACCTGAAATGTTTTATGCCCCAACAACATGCTAGAGCCTCCTTCTCAATAACTGAATAGGAAATGTCTGCGTCCCGAAGTCTCCTGGATGTGAACCCTATGATCCTTTCGTGACCATCATATACCTGGGTTAGCACAGCTCCAATCCCTACTGCACTAGTATTAATAGTAATAAAAGTTTTGGCCCTGACGTCAAAGTGACCAAGGGTCGGGCATGGAGGATACAGGTCTTCACCTTATTGAACACCTCATTGCAGGTCTCGTCCCATTCAAACACAGTGCCTTTCTTCATCACTAATCTCAACGGTTCTACAATCTCAGTGAAACCACCCACAAACTTGGAACAATATTCCGCTAAACCAAGGAAAGATTTTAACTGTTCCTTGGTAAGGGGAGTAGGGGCGTCCTTCACAGCAAAGACAATGCTCTTCCTAGGTTTGATTCCAGCCTTAGATATTTCTTGCCCCAAATATGTCACACCATCAATTTTCAATTTGCACTTCTCCTTCTTTATCGTTAGACCATGACTCTCCATTCGCCTCAACACCTCATTCATCACCCCATCATGATGCATACTATTCCTTCCTGCAACCAACAAGTCATCTTTTAAACAAAGAACATCTCTCAATCCCTTGAATATCTGCTGCATGACCCTCTGGAATACCGTTGAGGCAGACGCCAACCCAAACGGCATCCTACAATAACGGAATGCCCCCAGCGGTGTCACACACAACGGGAGGTGTCTAGAATCTTTATGCAGATTGATCTGGTGGTATGCTGCAGACATGTCAATCACACTAAACACTTCCCCCTACCCATAGCCTTCAGCATTTCAGAGATATTGGGTAGGGGTTGTCTATCAACCCAAATATTTGTGTTCAGGTCACGCAAGTCAACACATAGATGAATTTTGCCCCCATCCTTGGGTGCGTCTACGATGGGTGCCAAACATTCTGAGGCCTCAATGGGTTCTATTATTAGTTGTACTACTAACTTCTTGAGCTCCTCTTGGAGAGGTCCTTTCATTAAATGTGGCACATTCCTAACTCTGTGCACAACAGGCACAGCATTTTTTTAAGGATGATTCTGTGAGAAAAATCTTTAAGCTTTCCCAAACTATCAGAGAAAACTCCAGGATATCTCTCCATTACGGCTGTCTCATAAGCATCAATATCATGCACAACTGTGGTCATGACCGGTTCAGTGGCATTGGGATTCAAGATGATGTTGAGGTCCTTCTGATGACGCCAGTCTAATAAGTCTGAGCCTTGTTTTATTAAGTACACTCAGCCGTATACCTTCTTCCCATTAAAGCTGATCACCATCCACCTCAACCCCAGAATCTCTATAGTCTTCCCACTGTATCCAGGAGCCTGTATGTCGGACTTATCCCACAAAGACTCCTCATCTCTCCATGTCTTGCAATACGTTTCCCTAGACAGTAGCGTGTACAGGCTTTCAGAATCGACCAACATCTTGACGTCACACTCATTCAAGCCTGTAGTACAGTGGGATTTCTCTAGTTTGTGTGTGCTTTCTCTGACAATATTGTCACATAGTACATAAGAGTTCCTACAAGATTCTCCTGAAGCACCGCAAACTTCCACACTCAACATTAATTCATGAACACTTTCACACGTATCATCTACTTCTTGTACTTGACTGAATTGAGTTTTAGCTCTTCAAGCCTTGGCAAGGTGTCCCTTCCTACCACTTGCCTGACACGTTACATTCTTGGACATGCACTTGGTACTGGAAGCATTGTAGCCAGCAGCACCACAACAATAACATTTAATTACTCTTGTGTTAAATCTTGGGGTGGTGGAGGCAGCTTGCCAGGTATCGCTAGATTTGTTAGAAGACTGCAATTTCATGATAGGCTTTACTTTTTTAGTTTCATCAATAGATGCATGTACCTCGGGCACTTTAAAGACTTGTTCCATAGGTAATATGGCACTACTGCACTTGTCCATCTCCTTCATCCCTAAGTCCATGTGCTCTAACCACTTAGCGATCTGGATCGCTTCTTCCAGTGTGGGATCCTTGATCTGCAATTTCTCTCACCCGAGTGTTTCTTACTATCTGATATTGAATAAGGGAATCCCCCAATCCCTCAAATCGACAAGTTAGAGAAAGACCCCTTAATGTGGCAACATATGTATATACATATATCTCTCAAGAGAACTAAAAGTTTCACACATGCTACACAAAGGGTGGACATCTGTGCAAAACCAGGGCTTTATTAATGCTTTTTATGGCGATGTCTCTATTTTCACCAAATGTACACAAGTATATATAACATTCCACGGCTTATTTTTTAAGTTGTGCGGTGAAGGGTGCTTCCCCAGTGTATGCAGATGTGGCAGACAACATAGTTTAGGGTTTCCACTAGATATTCTGCTCAAACCAAGACTTGCTTTAAAGTAATCAGCAAAGTCAGTGTAGGTATAATGAAATCAGAAAATTACACAAGCTTCAGCCTGCCTAATTAATGGAACTTATTCATGAATATGATCATGTAATGAAAAACATGCACAAGCCTACTTTTTAGTTTCATCTCATGTCACTTTTCATTCTGGTAGTTATAGCCCTGCTTTTAACACAGTGAAATCCCACTACAAATTGCTGAATGGAGAATGCTATGGATGAAGGAAATAAACATCATTCAGACTCATACCTCCCATACGCCAGTACGGCTAAAATGTGTTCTACTCAATTGCAGATCAGCCAGTAAACACGCCTCCGATATCTTCGACCTCATCCAAAATAATGAGCTAGATATCATCATCCTCACGGAAACCTGGCTTATATCTCTTCCACCCCTATCCTAGACCTCCTAGTTCCTCCTAGCCATGACATAATTTGTCTTGACAGATCTAAGAAGCAGGGAGGTAGCCTAGCTTGTATACACCGTAATACACTCTCGGTTTTCCACACTGAGACCACTACGCCATCCTCCAGTGAATACCTTTGCCTCAACATTTCAAGTAACCTCCTCCCGGTTTGCAAACTACATACATTCTATCACCCCCCGGGGGACAATCTCTCCTTCATCGAACAAATAATGGAAATCATCTCCTGCAACGTCGACTCCTCAGTGTCCCAAATCTTCCTCTGTGATTTCAACCTTCACTGGTCTAACCCCAATGACCAAGCTGTAATCCGCCTCAAATCATTCCTTTTGGATCATGAGCTGACCCAATTCTGTGACCGGCCAACTCATAACAAAGGAGAAATTCTGGACCTCATCATCTCAAAAGGAAACACCATCACACTGGATGCCATTACCCCTTGTGATTGGTCCGACCATTACAGCATTTTCTTCTTTATTAACAGGGAGGTGTCCCTGAGGAGGGATCAACCGAAGAAATTAAAGCTATGGAAAAGGGACCTCAGAAATATCAATACGGCTGAACTAGCAACCCACTGTAAATATGCCTTGTCCTCCCAAGTTGACTTGACAGAGGTTCATGCACTCGTTGACTTCTATAACTCTACTATCTCTAGTATCATAGATTCCATAGCTCCACTTCAACAAAAAAATGCCTCTACAAAAATCTCCAAACCTTGGTTTAACGACAACCTAAATTCGGGACGCCGCTACTTAAGGGCAGTTGAACGATCCTGGAGGTCCAAACCATCCTCGGATCATCTAAAAGTCCTTAGATCGGTAAGGAGCTCTTATAACAAAAAAATCAAGAGTGCTAAGGCCGACTACTTCAGATCCCAACTTAATCAAGCCTCAAATCGTCCCAAGAAACTTTTTGAAATTGTTAAACAACAATCGGTGGAAGCACCTAACCACTCGAGCCAGGAGACAGCCCACCCTCCTGCGACAAACTGGCTGCCTTCTTTACAGAGATAACTAGACTCATCAGTATTGAACTGGAATCTAAGAAGGCCCTTCTGCCACCCTCTGGGTTTGTGCCTCCTCCTGCCCACTTGTAAAGGCTCGAGCCACTTAATCTTAGCACCAAGAACAATGCCTCATGGTGTTCCTTCACTCCCCTCAGCGAAAGAGACATCTACAAGATTCTTCTTAGTATCAACCCATCTAATCACTTCAGCGACCCGCTGCCACCGCCCGTCTTCAAAGAAATCAAGGATGCCTTCATCCCCCTTTGGACAAAGATTGTCAACGCATCACTGTCACAAGGCACGATCCCGGAATGCCTAAAAGCAGCTCAGGTTTTACCCATTCTAAAAAAACCTAATGCCGATATAGCTGATCTTAACAACTTCCGCCCTATCTCCAACATTCCTAGTATCAACCCATCACACATCACTTGACACTACCCTGATGAATACTCAAAACTGGCTAACTGAGAACCACCTCCTGCTTAACACCTCCAAAACTGAATTCCTTTTCATATCTCCTCCTAATCACATTCCCAAGATAGACCTCTGGATGAAGCAGCTCACAGCCTTCAACTGCTCACCCCACATTATTGATTCAGCCAAATCTCTCGGAATCACCCTGGACATGCACTTGAACATGAAGAATCATATTAGTAAGGTGTGCAAGGGTGCTAACCACCAGATGAGGATACTTAGGAATCTCAAACCATTCCTTCCACAAGCTGATTTCAAGCAGGTGGTCCAAGCGCTTGTTTTGCCGAGGCTAGACTATGGCTGTGCTACACTCTGTGGCCTCCCCAAATATACCCTGGTCCCACTAAGGGCTTCCTTGAATGCCGCTGCAAGATTTATTACGGGTACAAAAAGAAATGCTCACATATCCCCAGTCCTAAAATCACTAAATTGGTTGCCCTACGAAGCAAGAATACAGCTAAAGATTGCTTGCATGACTCACAAGGCCCTCCATTTCAAAACCTCCTGTTACCTGGCTCAAAAGCTTGAATTATCTGGAGGTGGTAGACCATCAAGAAGTGCAAACTCTTTCCTCCTGAAACCACAGATTTTTCGCAAAAAGAAAACGAGTCACAGAGCTTTCTCAGGCTCTGCCCCAAAGATCTGGAACTCTCTCCCACTGGAAGTCTGCAGAATCTCCTCCTCGGTTGCTTTCAAAATGGAAGTAAAAATAATCCTAATGAAGAAGTTCTTGCCATAATTGGCCATGGATTGTCTGTTTCATTGAATTGCACTTACACCTTGAAGCCCAGAGTCGGTTGCTATACTCCTATAAGCAATTGTTTGTTCCTCTCCCAATTCGCTATTGTACTAGCTTAATGTGTTTTTTTTTTGATACCCACTTTGTCAATTTTCTTGCTTACATACTTAATTGACGCCTGTCTTTCCCTTTAGTATTTCCTACCCTCCAAATGTGAAGCGCTCTGATACCAATCTGGGTCATGTCCGCACTATATAAAACTTTATAAATAAATAAAGCTGCCTGGGTATGTCACCTCGACCATGAGTGCACATGTGTTACAAAGTTTTCCATGGCCAGTGGGCAGACCAAGACTACTAGGCAAAAATGGGACTATTCAAGGCACTTTACTTCTGATTCCCTAGGATTTCTCCTACTATGACTAGAGGTGGGAGCTGAACTCAGCTCCGCCGGCGGAGTTTGTGAAGTTTTGTCCACTCCTTGCTCCACGTAGAGCACTGGGTTTTGAAAAACTCTGTGAAGTGGTCTGGAGCGGAATTTTTCCTCTTGCGAGGCTCACCAAGGTTAAGTTGGTGGGCGCGAGTGTGAAAAATCATACGCTAGACCACCTTCCGGCATGAATTCACAATGTGGGCTGTCGCATCAGGTCGCTACCGCTCGCATTGAGAAACCTGCAGCTAGAGTTGAGGAAGCTGCCGCTCGAGTAGACCATCTGCTTGAGCAGCAAAAAAACAAGCAGCACCCTCTTGAGCTGCACAGGGTGCCGTTCGTGCTGATTTTACAGTGCGATACAAACTCCAGGCGCTAAAACTCAGTGCGAGCAGTGCAACTTACCACACTACGCCACTTGTGGAACTCCGCGGAGCGCAGCAGAATTTGTTGGGCACTTTACAGAGTTCCACGTAGCAGACCTCTGCAAACTCCACCCAGGCCTAACTATGACTCTAAAAAGAGAGCCAAGTACACCCTTTGCACAATTTAATCACAGAGTAGTGAGGGTGAGCAATCAAAGGATCCTCAGGGAGGTAGTGTGGTGGGCAAGAGCTCAGAACACAACAGTCAAACAACCGAAACACTAATGCATCATCCAGTCCAGTGCTTGTCTTTAGTTAAAATGAAATATTTAATATTACAATTAAACAAAATACAACACACTGCAAGGATGGTTCAGTAACAGAGTTCCATTCTCAAGTACATGTTATAGTGACAGGCTTTACCCTCTATCGTATACTCTTCTCCCTCTTGGAAGTTCCCAATGCCTCTATAAATACATATAAAAATTATAAACAACATTAATATATATTACATTTACAATGAAAATACTATTTACATTTACCATAAATTGGAAAAAAACACCAAACAAACGTTCAAATCCAACTTAATACTTGTATCCCATAGGATCTTGGACTTAGTGCCATGCAATATTTTTTATCAGCTAGAAGTGCTAATCTTTTGAACATTCAAAAATGTTGATTAAAATGGCTGATTTGATTTTGATGAACAATTTATTTTGTTTAATTGTGAATGGTATCATCAAATACAAGGAACGGTGATGGGGTCCAGGTTTTCACATTATTATGCTAACCACTTCATGGGGTGGCTTGAGAGTGGACATGCCTCAGCCTCTTCTGCTAGTGAACGGGTGGAATTCATTTATTTCTTGGGACATTTTATTGATGATATTCTTATTATGTAGACAGGTACTAGAACCTAACTGTATGAGTATTTTGGCTATTTGAATGACAATGCATATAATGTACAACTTACAATGTGTTGTACCAATAGTATGATTATATTTTTGGATGTAGAATTATATGTAAAGGACAGTAAAATTCACAGCAAAATTTAGGAAACTTACAGCCACAAATAATATTCTGAGAGCTGACAGCTCACATCCTCAATCTGTCATTACAGAAATTTCATTTGTAGAAATGGTTAGATTGCGTCGAAATTGTAGTGAGGATTGAAATTTTGAGGATGGTATCCATGAATTGAGAAAAGGGTTGACATTGCACGGATGTAGTGACGCTCTTCTAAATCATGCAGAAAGCAAAATTCAAACTGGTAACAGGAACACCACCTTTATACAGAAACCTAAGGGAACCAACAACAATAGATTAGCCCTGGTGACTACATACAGTTCTGAGCATAATGCTGTATACAAGGTACACAAGGAAGTATTGGCCGCTACTCACAGGAGTACCTGGATTGGATAATGTAATTTAAAAAAAAAAAACTAATTACATATAGGAGGGGATTTACCATTAGAGATACAGGGCCTCATTACTAGTTTGGCGGTGTGGGGGCAGGCCGGCTCACCACCGGCCCGCTCCCGCACCGCCAAACCAGAATGCTGACAGCCTGCCAGAATACGAAACAAATCGTTGTCTGGCGGGCGGGCAGCGTGGCAGTCCCACGGCAGTGCAGTAAAAAGGCTCAATGAGCCTTTAATATTGCCCCGCCGTGGGACTGCCACAGCGTGTTCCAGCACAGCATGGACTGTAAAGTTCATGCCATGCTTGAACTGGGGCGGGGCTTGCACACAGGGGGACACATGCACCTACCTGCAAGGGGCCCTGTAGGGCCCCCTTTGTTTCCCCACCACCAGCTGTTACATGTCAGTGCTGACTGCCATGTAAGGCTGGCGGTTGGGAAACTCAAAATATGCATGGCGGTGCCGCAGCAGCACCGCCAGCATATTCTGAGCCCTTGACTGCCACGGCATCACCAGGGAACATGGTTCCCTGGTTGTTGCAGTGGTCAAATGGTGGTCTGACCGCCAAACTTATAATATGGCAGTCAGGCCGCCGGTGCGACGGTGGCTGGACTGCCACCGCCACGCCTTGAGAGTCTGGCTGTCCATGGATCGCCAGACTCGTAATAAGGCCCATGGTCATTAGAAACTATCTACCTCCAGTTAGGTTGAAAGAAAAAAACTGGCTACCTGACCCTTGAAAGGGATTTTTTGTTTGTTCTAAATGTAATGTGTGTCGATTTTGGGGAAACAAAATGAAGAGTTTCAAATATACCTCAGACAAACTTTATTATATCGATCAAGTCATTAATTGCAATAGTAGTGGTGTTCAATGGTTTACATTGGCAGTACTAGAAGGGCCTTGAAGATTCAAATTCAAGAACACCATAGGGCTATTAAGAATGGGGATATACATTCCCCTCTTGCACAACACATTAAGGACTCTCAGCCAGATACATGTGATCTTAAATTTCATAGGTTACAAAGAACTAACCCTAGTCCATGGGTAGGTGATATGGAGCTTACTCTTTACCAGATGGAGGCAAGATGGACAAGCAGGATGAGGACCCTGGAAAAGGGGTTAAACATAGAAAGTGAACTACATTACTTTCTGTAATCGATGTAATAATATATCACCATAGGCAATTTGATCTTGGACTTGTTGCGAGGACTTTGTATATATGATGTGTTTTATTGTGAGGACTAGTTGCATGAGGAAGTGTACAGCTGGTTATACAATGCTGTTTTTTTATTGTCAAGGCTACTTATGGAGATGGAACAATCATAGCTTGGGGTTATGACAAGCTACAAGATGATGAACACTGTTGCATAGGATCTACACCTTATAGAACCATTCATATGGTAGTAGATTCCACAGAACGTGGATAGATGATGCATTTCTCTGTATAGCAGGATAGGCTGGTGCAATTTAAAATTTGCATCTTTGGATGTTTAATCTCTAATTCAAGGAGGTTTGAAGGTAGTGGAATGTTCAAGGTTGATGCACTCTCTTTAAAGGTTATGTTATGTTATGTTATGTAGCTTCTAGAGCGCACGGCTACTCCCAACGGGAGTGTCCCGGCGCTTGAGACAGAAAGAGAGGTGGGGGGGGATAGAAGTAGTGATTTCACAGGTGCTAAGGAAGACTAAAGAGCCATGTCTTCAAAAGTTTCCAGAAGCATAGCTCTGTGTTAGCCTTTCTGATGTACATGGGCAGAGAGTTCCACAGAGTTGTGGTTCTAACGGTAAAGGATCTTCCTCCTATTCTAGCCCTAGCAAAATGAGGGAGAGGTGAGAGTTGGAAAGAGAAGCATGCTTTGGTGGTCTGCTGTAAATATCAAAGAGCCTACCCAAGAGTGGGTATTCATGAATGTCTTTTGATGTTAATTATTTGATTTGGATATGACGTGTTTTGGGTCTCAGTGGGCAGGTTACTTGAGGCTGATTGATTATTCTGTATGTGCCGGACACCGGTATCAATATCGGAGTTGCGGTCTATGATGATTGACCAATGGAATCTGTGGTGACTCGTTTCAAGATTAGGCCAAGTTTTAAAATGTGTGCTTGGTTGCTATCTGCATTTTTATTTGCAAGTGTGGTCACTTGGTGCTATAGAAGATAAGATTTAGGTAGATAGGTTTCTTTTTGTGAGGAGACAGTGAATGGTCTGCTACATGGACTTGAATGCAACTTACATTGATCATTCTTTGTGTACTATCCACTATAAGATGGTGGTGAGGGATACGTGAAATAGTCTTGAAGGTGGGGCTCTAAGGCACTGACCTATGGAATTTGTAGAGACTCATTGTAAATTTGGCTGAGCTCACAGTGATCGATTTTGTTGCTGGCACTTTCTCTGTGGGTGAGGTGCTTCGCGATATGGGAGGAAACACTTGGGGGTGTTAGATTCTTTTGTTGTGAGTAAGTGGCCTGGCTCGTGAATGAGGGGGCAATTGGTATTGGGTTCCTCGGGGAGCATTTTTTATTAAAACCATGCCTAGATTAAACACAGCAATTGAAAGTGTATGCTTGTTTGTGGTCATATTGATTGAAATGGCAGGGCGTATGAACATAGTCATGATGTGGATGTGTTCAGTATTGATTGTATAGCCGGGAATGGATTGGATTGAATGCATACTTCAGAGTACATGTCCAGTTTCAGACACACACACAGAACTTGATTTGATATGTGTACTCTTGATTTCATAGATGGGAATGGATGAGATTGAATGCATACTGCAGAGTGTATGCTCAGTTTTGGACATGCACACTGGACTTGATAGCTCATTATGGGTGTAATAGATCGTTGTTTCTATTGATTTATATTTTTACGCATAATTTTGGTAAGGAACTTGCAGACTGAATGTGTAGGGCTTGTTTATATGGTACAATATATTTGAGTTGGTATATAAATTGCAATTGCAACCTTGAAATTTAAAAATGAATAATGTTTTGTGTGGATATTAGTGGATGAGATGAAAGGGATTGTAATTTTTTATTTTTAGGACTGGAATACGAAGGAGATATGGACTGATTGAAACCGATGAAGTGGAGGTTTTTAATCATGAAAATATGGATTTGAGTAAAATTAAGAAGGATACTTTATATTGCAATTTAGGTGCACTCTTCTGTTCCTGGGGGTTTTGATTGATGGATGGAATACATTTCCTTCACAAGTGATGTTTCTTATATATGAGACAGTTTATAATGAGTTAAGTCCTCAGACAATATGTGGGATTATCTTTACTTATATGAAAATTTGAGATTCATGTGTAAAAAGGAAATGTGTTGGGTACATTTTTTTAAATTATGGTATTTTCACTAAATATGAATTTGAAATCTCTATTTTTCTAAGGATTAATATGAATGATTAATGTACAAAAGACTTAGGGCCTCATTTGGATGTCGGTAGGACCGCCACCAACAGGTCGTCAGTGGCGGTCCCACCGACCAGGCACAGCCCGTGGTAGGAGTGCCGGTCGGGCGGTGACGTGGGGCGGGGGAGGGGCAGGGTGGGGGGTAGTAATCTACGGATTAAGGCCGAATACAGGTAAGTGAACATTTAAATAAATAAAACGAATTTCGTTGTGAGCGCTGCATCGCCAAATGCGATGCAGTGCGCGCAACGAAATTTTGACGACAGGCAGGCCAGGCAACTAGATTACATACGCTAAGGCGACCCCGGAAACCGCTTAATTAGCCCGAGTTTACGTCAGAAACTAATTAGTTACATCCGTGAACACTATAAAAGCCCACGCTTTTCCCTCCCTCAGTCACCATCGGGGAGGCGACCAGTGGAGACGTAGGTGCACTGACGGAAGACACACCAGTTACAGTAAGAGTATGAGTGATTTGATGTGCTTGTTTGACCCCAGTGGGCTGACCCAATAGGAGCCTTCCGCGCTCCTTGCACTTATGAGTATAATAACTCTTCTTTAATATGTGTCCTGATACTCTCAACAACTATGTTTGTTTTTCTTTTCTTTTCCTACTATCTTTTTCCTCCTGACAGCGTCTTGCCACAAGTGGCATTCCGTCCACAGCCTCCTATGGGGCAAGTAGGTCCCACCACAAGGGTAAGCAAAATGGGACTTGCCTCCCAATATTGATGTTGAGGCGCACAGATGAGTGACCGTTTGCTGCACACTATAGCCACTTACCATGTACGGCATGTGAATGTGGCTGTTTGGATTTCATGATGACCATCTGCTTTATTATACATATATATATATTTTTTTTTTTGTTTGTTTTAATTTACAGGTTTGATTTTTTACCTCAAAAAGGTGGAGTGTGATATTTTCACCCCACCCAGTGGAACCCTTTAACCAATTCCGGTAAGGGTGGAGCCCATTATTCTTGTTTGTAAAGTCCTGATGAATGCCACGGACCCAAATGGGCCATTAGGCAGAAACATGTTGACTACTCATACGGTGGGAGGACAGTCATTTTCCTATTTTCACCGCACTTTTGTTTTTAATAACCATATGGATGCCAGTCACATTAAAATTTAGTTTGGCATTTGTAATGGTTTTTTAACTCACTTCTTTTTAAGGGCCCCCACTTAGATTTAGAAGTGCATCCCTGTCTTCAGGTGTATGCCCGCCCCTTATCAAACCAAGTTTTTAGGGGCGAGGACTGGTCAATGATGAAGCATGACACCAGGTGGTGTGTGAGACCAGTCTTTCACTTTTTGTGAGATGCCAGCACTCACATAACTTTGTAAGCACTTAGGTCACTGAACTAGGAGAGGTTTCTTGTGGTAAACATTGCATGTTGGAGGCTGCCTCTCCTAGTACCCCGCGCCTCTTGTTCCCTACCCTGAGTCCTTTTCGGGGGTATATGTGGATAGATAGACTCCTATCCATACCATGAGGGGGTGACTGCACAGGCACCATCTTAGGGATTAGACTGTCTCTTGCAGACTGATTTTTCACGGTGGTCCACCGCAAAGGAAACGCAGCCCCCGCCACTGCTAAGTGGCCTGGGGGGCACATGTAGTGCCCTCCCCCCACACATCCATGCACTATGTGGCAGGCACCCTTTTCCTGGGCCGCAGCGCAAGCCACAATAAATAAGGCACTTTCTGACCACCTGCACGGTGGTCCTATCATAATAGGGCAGGTGGGACTGCCAACTCATTGTCGGACGGTCACCTGCCTGCAGCAATAGCGGTTGGACGCTCGTCCGACCACCATCGTAATCAGGCCCTAAATATTGGATAGTTCAGTCCATTGGAGGATATGTGTTACTTAGTCACATGATTGTATTTATTGGGACTGTGTAACATGTCTTAAAGTCTTATTGTATATAATAATTGTTGTAATGCAATTAGTATATATGTATGTCTATACAGCCCTGATAAAGTCCTGTTGTAAGGACAAAATGCATTGACTGGGCTTAGGATTTTTTTTAGAAGATGCAAGAATAAAGCTGAATACAACATATAACAGTTTCCTTGAAACAATGGACTGAATGTGGAAGGACCATATATTTGGACTTTGGATTCATTAGCTTTGACATTGCTGATGTGAATTAAATTGTGCTTATGATGATTTTTTGAGTGCTTATCTCATTGCTGTATTTATTTGTCAACTTCAAAACAGTTGGCAAATAGAAAAACTTTCCCAATTAAAAAACAGTATAAAAAGAACACAAAAACAATCAACAAAATGCATCCTGAAAAGCAATAACTGCACAACAGTGTTACTCTGCTGGATTAAAACTTAATCCAAGAAGAAATCTGCTGTGTGAAGAATCTCAAAATGAAACAAACAAAGTGTGTTTTAATGCAATGATCATCTGAAAATAATTAAAAATATATATAATTAAGTAAATATAACAAATAACTAGAACAGTACTTTATATTTTTTCTTCAAAAAACAGGTTTATCCACTGGAAGAAGACATAAGCCACAAAAGAAGAAGAAAATCAAGTCACAAAGATAAAAAAATCCAAAGTACAAGAAAGAGAGATTTCAAATTACGTATTACTACTAAAGGACAAAATTAGAATTGAAGGTAAAAATAATACATATGCACAACTTAAAAATAATCTAAAACTAATGAATTCCACATAAAACATCAAATTAAATCTTAAACTAACACAACTAATATATCTTTTTCTCTCAATAGACTGCAACAAAATTGCAAAAGAAAAAACAACTACAAAATCCCCAGATTAAAGACAAAATCCATAATATAAGTAATAATATGCATCTAAAAAGATAAAAATGTTAAAATAAATATTATAACGCATTATCTTTTAAAATAATTCAGACATTTCTTATACTATAAAACCCATAGATACAATGTTGAAATGTTGGAAACAGCAACATTCATCAATTCCCAAAAAGGGATGCTGTTAGTCGGTAATAGAGCATTTGCTTATAGTAAGGAGAGCACTACCAGTAAAAAAAACACACTGGAAGTGCACTAAATATTACTCTGATGCATGCTGTGGCAGGGATAACACTAAAAATGTAATTCCAGAAAGTGTTCGGGGACATAATCATCCCTATAATTTTTACAGGACTAGAAGTGAGGAATACTGTACAGGACCTGAAAGAGGCCAGCACAAGCTCACAAGAGCCAACTACAGGTCCAATACTTAAAAATATAATCCAAATGTTCCTGAAAAGGCAATAGGCAAACTCGCTGGCATACTAGACCTAAAAAGATTATTATCCACCACACACAGAACATCAGTAACACCTAAAAAATAGGAAGAAATTGACATACAAGAACACCTACTAATCACCCACAATTAAGCAACTTTTTACTCTTTGGCAGCCACAGTAACGTTAATTAATTATAATTTAATCTCCTAACAACAATATACAAACATTACTACAATGGAGCACATTTACGTTGTGCCCTCCACCATTCAGTCAAATATAAACAATATATGACCAATAAAAAATACAAATATTTCATTAGTGTATGCATTGTTAGCTAGAAAATAAAGTGCAAATACAATGAAATACTTACCCATGTAAAACAAGAAACTAGCAAATATAACTCTTAAAAAATCATTATAGATTTTGAAAATGCAATTTAATCCACTATACCAAAAACCTAAAAAACACAGTGTAATTCAGGGATTCTCCTATCATTTCAACCAGAGCATACGTAGGCACCTACCCAAATCCACCTACAGTATAGAATACACAACTAATCTAGATTTTTCACATGAGATTAAAAGAAATTAATACCTTTAGCATGCATCCCCGTAACAGAAGTTACTAAACATCATGACATTAATTGCATCCCACTATCACCAAAAGCATGAAACAAACCCAGCCCTACTTATGGATTATTTTGAAGACACAAAACCCAACTCATAGATCACAATTAAGACTCCCAGTTTTCCCCTTTTACTGATTTTTACAGATAAATACAGACAGAACACAATATGTTTCCTGTCTATATTTATAATTAAAAGCAGAAAAATACAGAAAATAGTGCTCCTTGTGAGTGACTTTCCATGCTGTCCTTCATGAATACCAGGCCAACAGCTGAGCAGATAGAAAGCATGTTGAGTTAAAAAATGGGATGAGATTTCCTAAAATACAGGCATTAGTTAAAGTATATTTGTATATAAAGCTATATTTACATGTGGGTGTAGTGTTTTGTTATATTTGTCTGCTTAATCTGCTAAAACTCGACAGGCATCGAAGTATGAGTGCATGTTTAACAGTTAAATAAATGTGGATATATACTATTTTACGACTCTGTTTATTCTTAAGACGCAAAATAAATATGGATAAATACAAATAAGACAGCCAAAAAATAAATATGGATAAATACAGACGGAATTGTTAAAAAAATAAATACCATAAAACCGGAGCCCTAATCACAATGCATGGTGGAATGTCTACAGCACACCATGTCCTGAAAAGCAAAGACAAATAATGCAGTGGAAGTGTGGCACAACAGATAGCAAGATCCCTAATTTGAAATCACCACAGTAAACAACAACACAATTTAAAACTTTACAGAACTCAAAAACACATACTTTAATATGTATTTCTAAATAATATTAAAACAACTTTTAAATATGAACCAAAAACATTCAAAGCAATTGAATGACATACACTCTTCTATTACCTATATACATATCCTATCACAAAAGAAAAAAGCAAATAAATATAGGATAAATTGACAAACATAACATCTACAAATTAACATTGCCTACCAAATAACACAAATAGAAAAAAAAGCACTTATGATTTAATCCCTAAAATCCCAGTAAGTAAAATGATGATCTAAAAAATAAACCAATCCCAAAAAGCGTTGATAGAAAAAGAGTCAAAAAATGTCAAAATAAACAGCACAAAAATAAAACATCCAATATGACTGCAATAACCTGGGGAACCCATTCAAACTCCCAAAAATATAAAAAAAAAAAAAAAAATTTTGGTTAAAAAGTAACCAACTAATTTTCCTTGAAAAAAATAAAATAAATGCATCCTGGTTAAAAATACAGTTCGACATCTGAAACAAAATCCTATAAAGTAAACACGTATGAACCCACCCAAACAACATTTACCACCCTCATATAAAACAGACCACAGTAAAAAAGCATTAGAAACAATCCGAAGTTACAAAAAAAAACATACAAAATGCACATAAATATGAACACCTACATAAGGCCTACCACATTACCCTAAAGTAACTAATATAAAGTCAACTAAGAAACAACACACTAAAATAACATTAACTAACAAAGAAAAGTGTAACTATTTCTTAACACCTCTCCTGAGCACTAAAACCTTAGAAAACAACTTTAAATTGGCCTTACATAAACCAGAGAGGAGGGAGTGGATCGTTGAGTGCAAAGTCCATGAGCAAGCCTAAATGACAGACTACCAAGTCAAAGAAACTGGAAAATAATGGCAAAAGAAATTAAATTAAATGAAGACTTGTATCCCATAGGAAACAGTGGAGGAAAATGTATATTATTTATTAATAAAGATAAATTAATCAAAAACATGATACTAATACAACAATATATTTGCATATTGAATGTATAAAGTGCAATATGTATATATATAAATGTGTTGAACTTTGAATTACCTTGAGTGAGTGCCGTATGTAATTTGTGGCTCAAATTAAATCCTTACTTAAATGGTTCACGCACTCCTCCAGCTGGACACCTCTAAAAAACACAGGGTAACAATTTTACAGTGCTTTTTAATGTATAATGAATGCATTAAAATATATAAAAACAATGTGAAAAAAATTGCATCCATGTGAGAAATGACTATTCAATATGTTAATAAAGTTATATAACTACAAACAAAAATGTATATACACTAAAAGGCCCATTACGATACCGGGCGTGGAAAAATCCGCCAGGCATGAAAGCGGCAAAAATCCGCCCGCGCACACCGTCTGAACACCGACCACGCCATTACGAATACACAAACCGAAAACCGCCATCGGCGGAAAACCACACAAGATACCGCCCGCCCTCGTCCGAGTCGGAGTCAAACCGCCCGCCACGGACGGAAACACGCACGACAACACAAAACCGCCCGCCCTCACGGCCGACACACCGCACGTGAAATTACGATCGCACCGCTATGAGCGCGGGTAAACCACAAATATACCGCCCGCCAGCGCAAACAACGCCGATGAGAATTGACACGGCAGAAGCCATGGCGCCCACGTCCCTGCACAGAAACCATCCGCTGACAAAAACAATCGCACACAACATGGCCAACAAGTCCACACAGCAAGGCACGCACAAATACACAAGCACAGTACACATCCCGAAAACACCCCCCCGGACAAACAAAAAATACAAAGGCCAGAACACCAGACACAACACACCTGAAAACAACAGACCATGAGGACACACCCACATAGGTAAGTACAAAAGCAGCACTCCCACAGACCACAACCCCTTGCAACATTGCAAACTAGAGAGGAGAGGAGAGGACACAGTGACACAGCAAGAACAGCAGCACACCACAGAAACGCACACATCACAACCACCACCACCACCACCACCACCACCACCACCAAACACCGGCACCACAAACCCCCTGCACATTACACAACACACACCGCACCAGCACCACAAACACCATGGCACCACAAAGAATGCCCAAGTTCACGCCCATTGAGCTGACGGTCATGGTCGACGAGATCATCAAGGTGCACCCACAAATCTATGGGAACCTGGTCCAGCACACACCACTAGCCACCAGAAACAGAATGTGGAACCGGATCGTAGACCAGGTCAATGCAGTCGGGACCCTGCCCAGGAACAGAGTTGAAATCAACAAACGGTGGAATGACGTCAAGAGCCTGGTCAAGAAGAAGGAGAGCAAGAACAGAGAGCTGGCTGCCGTCACTGGCGGAGGGAATCCCGCACTCTTCAAGACCTTCAAAGCGTGGGAGGAGAAGGTGCGAGTCATAATACATCCAGAGATCCTCGCCGGATTAGCAGGGGGAGTGGAGGCTGGTAAGTACAAACTAATGTATACCAGCACACCGCTATGTACTCACATGCACTACCACCATGCCACAACTCCCAGGGACAAACACCCCCATGTCCAGCACACAATACACAACACATCACACACACATGCAACAGACACCACCACACACAGCCCAAACCTAACAACTGTAAGATACGTGGGGGCATGTGTACACTCAGCCAGCCACGTAACCACCAACAGGTCCCCAAGTATGCCAGAAGCGCCACAACGAGCACCCACCACACCCATGTGTCCGCCATAGCTGCACTAACCGACAAGTAACAGGTAAGTGGCAGGAACACAAAGTGCAGTGGGTGGGAGGGTGGACAGCTCAAGTACAACACACACCAGGCCCCTAGTCCCACAGCACAGCAAGGAGGAGCATCCCCCACACCCCACACCCACGTGTCAGCCACCGCAGTGCACACCGACAGCCGAAAGGTAGACATCACGGTCCACAACAATCGGTGTCAGTGGGTGTCCAGCCATCACCACGACCCACAACACCGCCCCCACCCCCACAGACCTGCAACATGGAGCACACCCCGCTTAGAACCATGTGGCATCCAGTACAGTGCACGCACGAACAACCTGCAGGTGGGAAACTGGACAGGGCTGGATTACTGGAGGCATGAGGACCGTAACACGACCAACACATGGGACATGTTACGTAGCAGACGAACACGCAGCACCGCCCACTGTCACGAACAAGTGAACAATGTGCACACGGACATGAACCACAGACTCACACCCCACATGACCCATCACAGACACAGCAACACCCAAGGAGCCACGTCTGCATGCACAAGCCACACTGAATATAGTACCACACGGCAGCCACTGTGCAACCCATCACACACAACCGAAACACCATTGAAGTCCTGTCCATGTAACCCCTACTGCCTGTCAACCACACACCCCACAACTACCCCTATGTAAGACAAACAACACTAGACGCAACAGAGCGGAACAACATAAATGCACACGAACACCACTGAACCCATCAAACACACAGACACACCATGCACATACAACATACCATCCATCCCATCCGTCAGCCCCAGTCTCATGAAAGGCATGTCATCCGCACAGCTGCCACACATACAGCAGTCACGCTAAGATACATGCCCATGACCAACCATGTGCCAGAAGTCAATGAAGCGCACGCCACACTGTGAGCAACAACACACAACATGGGCCACACCCCCCGAGCACTGCAGTGATGCACATGGCACAGGGCAGCACGCACACCAAGGAGATGGGACAACTGCAATACGTCGGGTGGCACACAACCATCACACACTCATAACGATGCGTCCAATGCCATGTCCAGTAATCACAACAGACAGCAAATATGCAGGGTATGTCAGGCATGCACACACCTCAGACCATGCACTGTCATGCTGCCACAACACATGTCACGTTCGGCACCCATGGCTCACAGCATGTAGCCCAAAAGCATATTCCATCCCAAATGCGTTCCTGGGGCATGACCCCCATGTTGCCAAATGCGTTCCTAAGCGTTCCATATGCACCCCAAAAGCAAAGTACAAACCAGACCCAGGATGGGCCTGGAGCCCGCATACACCAGAGTCACAATAAGTAGGAGCACAGCAACACACCCATCGGCATAGCCAATCCGTCCCATGCCACATGTGCACAGCACACAGTCCCATTGCCAAGCACACACAACAACAGATTGTACAGCCACACACCCGCCTCCGGGACACACGTGCACGAGAGTGCACGAACGGAGAATGTCAGACAACCAATACAGACTTCGCCAGGTGCAACACAATAACAAATCTCATTCTCTCCACAGGTGACGAACTGCTGGATGCTGGGGATGGAGACAGCAGCCAGCACAGCCAGCCTACAAGCCCCCAACGAGGACACACGGATGTGGAGGATCTGTCCTCCTCTTCGGACACGGACCACCAAGCAGGCCCATCTAGTGTGGCAGGGCCCAGCCGCTCCCCAGGACCCCTCCTACCCACCAACCCATCATCCAGGGCTGCTGAACATTCCCAGCCCCGTGCTGCCACTGTCGTTGCGGCCACACCCACGGTCATTGCGGCCACACCCACGGGCATTGCGGCCACACCCACGGTCATTGCGGCCACACCCACGGTCATTGCGGCCACTACCACTGCTGCAACCGCCACCACGTCTTCGCTGGCCCCAGCCCCAGCGCAGGTGGTGGCCCGGACGACTGGATCCACCCTGGGAGCCAGGGTGAGGACCGTGGTGAGCAATGTGGCTAGTGGGCAGGCCGGTGGCAGCAGGACTGGTAGGAGGAGCAGGGTCAGGGAAACGCCAGCCTCCCCTGGGAGCCATGCCCTGCCTCAAATGGCCAGAGTCCTTGGGGCCTATGAAGAGGCCCAAGGACAATGGGCCAGGTCAGCTACAGACACGCGTGAGGTGCTGGGGGTGCTGAGGTCCATGGACGCCCGTATGGGCCAACTCGTGGACCTCATGGGCCAGCTGGTGGTGGCGGTGAGGTCACAGCCAGGGACAGCAGCTCCCCTCCGCCACCACCTGCCGGGGCGCAGGGTCGAGCAGCAGTGTCCAGTTCCCCTGCGTCCACAGCCAGTGAGCACACCTCAACCACCAGCAGGTCGCAAGCAGGCACCCCCCCTCGCAAACGTGGAAGGGGCTGTCCAAAGTGGAAACAGATCTCCCGGGAGGACTTCGCACGCTCCAGACGCAAGTGAGGCAGCCAGCCAGCCTTCCTTGACCACCCACTGCATTGACTTGGACTACGATCCCACTCCACACAGCCATCTGGATGGCATGTGTGTGTTGGACTATGGACATAGAACCAGTGGGTACACCCTGAGCATCACGCAGCCATGACCGACAGCTCATTGTCACTGCACGCACCACTTTTGTCATCACCTTACACACAATCACATGTCACAGTTTGAAATAAATGCACCTCTTCCACTAACTGCTGTCTGTGCCCTGTGTTTTAATTGTACGGAATACAACGGCCACCTTGAGCGGAACGGCACCTGATGCGTGGCATGGCAATGGAACCGGAGGGCCTGTAGGGACCTAGGGGTGGGAGACAGAACAGGAGCACATTCAATGAGTGTGTCACACACCCATCACACAGTACATGTCAACAAGTACAAGCAATGTACACACATCGCACAGAGCAATAGGGCACAATGCCACAGCCACCATCAGTGGCATACTAACCTGGGCATGGAGCGTTGACACACAGCACGCAGTGAACAAAAGGCCACCCTGACACAGCACACACACACCTGCACAAATACAGACACATCAGCCGTCGTACATGGACACTCACCGTTAAGTGAAGTAGCGGGCGATGAGCTGCTGGCGCACATTCCCAGCTTCCTCCTCTCCGCTGTCCTCCTCACTCGAGCTGTCCTGGTCTGCGGGCTGGGGCCCTGGTTGATCTCCGTCATCCACAATGAGGGGGATCTGCTTCCGAATGGCCAGATTGTGCAGCATGCAGCACGCCACCACTATCTGGCACACCTTCTGTGGGGAGTACGCCAGCGCACCCCCGGTGCGGTCCAGGCACCTGAACCTGGACTTGAGGAGGCCAAAGGTACGCTCGACCACACGTCTGGTCCTCCCATGTGCCTCATTGTAGCGATCGTCTGCTGGGGTGCGAGGATTCCTCAATGGACTGAGCAGCCATGCCCCATTCGGGTACGCAGAGTCACCTGGGTGTGAGGGACACAGAGAACCGTTGCTATTCCAACTGGACAGGGGACAGCATCGCACAACCAGCACGCTACACCACTCCACATACTCACCGACAATACAGCCACGATCCTGTTGCAGATTGGACATCAGTCGTGGCAAGATGCTGTTGCGCATTACGTGTGCGTCATGGGCCGAGCCTGGGAACTTTGCACACACGTGGGTTATCACCATGTCCGCAAGGCACACCACTTGCACATTCAGGGAGTGCGTGTGCTTCCTGTTGCGGTACAGGTGCTCAGTGGCCTGTGGTGGAACAAGGCCAACATGTGTGCAATCAATGGCACCAACGACGTGTGGGATCCTGCCAACGGCATAGAATGCACCCTTCACTGCCGCCAATTCACGAGCCCTGGGGAATCTGATGTACCTGTTTCGGTACAGCATCATGGCTGCCAGTACATCCCTCAGCACCTTGCTGAACATGGGCTGGGACATCCCTCCTCCACTGCCCACTGTGTGCTGGAATGACCCAGTGGCGAAGAAATGCATGGCGGCCATCACCTTAGCCGTGGGGGTGAATGCTGTCGGATACACCCTGCGGGGACGGAGATGGGGTTCCAACATGGCACACAGTCGATGCAGGGTTGGCCTGTCCAGCCGAAACTTCCTTATGACCTCAGTATCCTCCATGTCCGCCAGCAATTGGTATGGGCGGTCAATGTTCGGTCTCCGCCTAGGGAAGATGGCAGTGGACACATGTCAGAGCAACACAACACATAGCAATTTCGCATTCACATCACTGACATGACTGAGCAAGCACATGAGTCACAGCCCAGCTGTCAAGCAGGGACGGCACGGCCACAATACACTTACACAGGTCTCCCACCAATGGCAATGGCTAGTGATGCAAACCACTGCCATGGTCATGCACATGGGGATCTAGGCCCCAATGACTTGCGGGGCGTGCTGATGGGGACTGACTGCATATTCGTCAAGCGGCAACGCCACGGCAACATGAATGTCTGCTGAGCAATGCACTGCTTCCGAGGCTGGATGAGTATGGCACACGACGACGACGATGTGGGCACAGGCTGAGCGGCCAAAACAAGTGGGACCTGTGGCACGAGGGGATATGAGACAGTAGTAGGTGTCAGCACTGCACCCTATGTACAGCACTGTATGGATCACACCTCCCGAAACATTGACAGGTGTCCACATTGACAGCCCCATGCCAAGACGGCTGTGTGCTTGCAGTCACACGTCACAGGTGAGAGGTTACATTGCACGTGCCAGGTGGCAGACGTACATAGTGGGAGCTATCATGTGTGTGCATGTGTCTCCTGTTCAGGATCCACCAGATGGGCGCTGACTCTGTACTGACCATTGGACACAGCATGTTCCGTGGAAGGCTTGTGTGTGTGGGATGGTGGCACTGGATGTGCCTCCGTTGGGTGGGGGCCATGCACAGGGCAGGTACGTCGATGATTGCGCATTGTTGGTCACGGTGGGTGCACCCACTAAGATGTGTTGCCCTGTGTACAATTCCTATGTCTGCATGATGATGGACTGTAGATGTGGGCAGACTACACATTGGTCGATGTGCTGTCCATGTGCATGTGCCTTCACACCGGGCACAGCTGCCCCTGCACATGTGACCCCTGCTGGACTCGCTGCTGGGTCTGTGGAGCTGATGCACCTTCTGTGCGTGGGGTGGACAGCTCACCTCACTTCCCTCATTGCGCATGTCATGACTTTGCCGCAGGTGACATGGATCATGGAGGGCCCACATGTACGCGTGGGTAGGCTACACATGTTTGTTCACTGGTCGCCACCCCCAGTCAGTGTTTCGAATGGGAAGGTTGTTGTGCTGGTGGTATATTCGATGTGGTGGATGGGCGGGCCTAGGTGCGGGCTTACATTCCGGACATGGGGGGTAGTTGGATTGGCGACTAGTTGCAGTACACACGGGACACGTCTCTTCCTTTCCACATCTGGGTCATCCCTTGTACTCACTGACAGTGATACAGTCATCTTCGCCCCAGCCCTCATGTCCTCCCCTCGCTCCCCCAATATGCATGTGCACCTGCGAGGCTAGCGCTTGCACAGGCAGCCCCAAGCTCGCACCAGAGAGGGCAAGGAGTGTATGTGTGGGTCCAGTTGCACGAGTGGGCTGTCTCAGGGTATGATGTGTGGCGGGACGCCGTCCACCTGCGTGGTGCCCCAAATGGAGACCCGGCCTGCATGGACTATGCATCACAGTCTTCGCCTTCCGGATCCGCCACCTGCGACACCCAGTGGCTGTGGCTGCCCTTGCGGCCAGGCCGCGTCCGTCTGTGACTGATGGCCCACACATTCACTCTTTGGCCTCTCTAGGGAGGGCTCGGGGGTGGTGGCGCACGCGCTTGCACTTAGTCGCAATGGCATGTGGCGTGGTTGGTATAATGGGCAATGGATGGGATGGTGCGAGCCACCTCCCGTGACGTCAGTGCTGCTCGTGCTGAGGTGCGTCCCCCTACACTTCCATTTGACTTGTGCCATGCTACACGTTGAGGTTCTATTGCCTGCGTGATATGACCAGGAGGAGCGCGAGGAGACCTCTCACACACCATGCTCCACTGCCATCCCGTGCCCTGTATCGCCTGTGCGGATTGACTATGTTGGGGTTACACCTGGTCGACTGGGGCTGTGTGTGCCTTGTCAAGAGGCATGGCGGGCGCACAACAGGATCCAGCTAGTCCACGGAGGGTGGGCTGACGTGTGCGCCTGGTTCCGCATTGTTCGTGTGCCCGGCTGCTGTGCACACACGTGTTCACTTCCCCCGACAGGTGTCCTCTCACAATGCCCAGGGAAGCGGTGGTGTACTGTTCATGACCCCTCCCAACACGGCGTGCTCCAACTTGGCATGTGCGCATCTACCCGTCGCACCCACCCACCTGAGCACTGCGTCCATACGACTTCACACGACACATGTGTGTCTTCCACAGTAGTGCTACTCATTTGCGTTGACATCCAATACCAGTGGACTACATGGTCATGTCACGACTGCCGTGTACTTCACATACTCTCATCCTCTCTCATTCGTACTTGTGAAATGAGTCAGCGGAGACAGTTTTGGTTTCAAACATTATATTGAGTCTTCTGTCCTCTGTGATGCAGTATAGTGTACACTACTGGCAGCGGAATACATGTTGAGGATATACTGAGCATGATTACAAATGGGATAGGGTGTGGGGTTACATGTGATTGGCTGTTGCATGTGGGATGTGGGCTTCAGAGTTACGTCTGCTTGGCCAAGGCTGTGCTAATGTACATTTACGTATAGCTGCGGAGCTGCGGACTTTGACACAGACGGTATACAAGTAGCCTACCAGACCGCTTGGCATCATGGGCACAGTCCATCTCAGTTCCATGTGACAGGTTTGCTGCGGTTGTTCCTCATGCACGCGTGCATGTGAGATGACATCAGGGCATGTGCTTGCGTGCATGCTGCGGCGTGCCACTTGTTGTTGCAATGTGGTGGTTACTGGACATGTCACAGTCACTGGGGTCGTGTTGTTGTTTGCACTTGTCGTCCGTGCAAAGGTCCTGGTATGGGATTTCCGGGGCGGGGGTGGGAGGGGTGCAGCACCCACAGACTCCAGGCGACCTATTCATGTCCACTGAGCGGTGTGTGTGTCCATGGGCGCTGGATCCATGTCGTGTCCTGGTTGTTCGTGCAGTTCCGTCCATGTGGGTGCGATACACAGACCCCATGCCACTGCCTCCCACGATGCATGCGGTGTTCCTGGATGTGATGGGGAACAGTGTGCATGTCCCGGTCATATCCGATGTCATGGCGATGTCGTTGATGGTGTGGTAATTGTTGCCGGTCGTTTGGTATGGCTGTTGTGGTGGTGACTGGCCAGTCCGTGCGGAAGCTAAGCATGGGTGCGGGGTTGGACATCATAGGTCAATCGGGGAACCTGCGTTGGGGTCCGACGAATTTACAGGTTGTCAGGTATGCGATGCCGTCCAGCAGGGCTTCCATGTCATTGGTGGTGTTTATGTTTGCCAGCCAATGTAGCGGATGGTGGCTGTCAAGGTGTTGTTCGTAAGTTGTCCCTTGGAGGACCATGATGGGGCATGCTGGGTGACATTCGATGTAGCTGTGCTCGATGATCCGTCGTGTGGAGGCACAGTGGTCCCATTTCAGTGCGGGTGCGATGTTGGCCACATACGCCATGCCCCCATAGGCAGAGCAGGCCCTGTCGTGTGCGTCCAGAGGGAGGAATAGTGCTAGCAGGTCCGCCTTTAGACATGCCGGGTTGGAGAGACACATCTCCACGGGATGCTGGTAGGGACACCTCCGACAGTAGAAGACGGGTATGACGCAGCTGAACAATGTGATGCGGTAAGTCAGTCGGTAACTGACGTTCAGCAGGGACAGGAGTTCGCATCCCAATATATGTATCAGGTTGGTTTTGTACAGCTTGACCTGTCCGGCGTAGTTGGGTAGGTGTGTTGCGGTTGCCATTTTGCAGCGGTGCGTTGTGGTGGCGTGCTCCGGCTGTGTGTGCAGTCTGCAATGTGCACGCTCCGAGGTTGCTGTGAGCTCTGTGTAGTCGTAGGGAGACAGGACTTGTGTTCTGTTGGCTTGTGCGGAGGACACGGGCCCTCATCCCACATGCTTCTCAGACAGTTCAAGGTCAGTGATGTGTGACTCCTTCCAATTAACTTGCATGGGGCCGACATGGGGGAGTGTTTTCTTTATTCTTTCCCGTCCGTTGTGTTCTTCTGTGATATGCGCTATCTGCCCTGTGGTCGGTCTCCTCTGCATGCCTGTGTTGGTCTTTTATTGGACAATGGCTGTATTCACCGGCTTCTTTCGTAGGGCTGTGGTTTCGGAGTTGGAATGAAAGGTCATTCAGTGCTGTCTGCTCTCCCTTGTGTGGGCGGCAGGCTGCCTTTCCGCTCTGCATTGGGCCTTGTGTGTGAGTGTTATTCTTGGGCCACCTGTTGTCGGTCCCCGGGCTCTTTGGTGTTCCGTTTTGTATGTCTTGTTCATATGTGCAGGGTGGTATGGGTGTTTCAGTGTGGTACTGGCGTTCCTCTTCCCGAAGGGGCCCTGCTTCTCCTAGTTGGTGTTGCCGCCGCTGTGTGCTTCGCCATGTTTGTTGCACTGGGGTGTGTCCTGCTGTTGCGTGACTTCACTGACATGTGTGCATCGGTTGTGTGACGTTGGGTGTTGTCCGTGAATTGGGCGTTGGGGACATGTCTGTGGCAGGCCTGTCACGTGTCATGTGCGTTCGGGGTGGGGCTGGTGTGTGTGCTGCTTGGTTGTGTCCCTGTGTCTGTGTGCGACGCATGCATGGCGCTGCGGTTGGCCTCTGCGTTGTGCGCATGTGTGGCAGCGTCATCGCCGCTTTGGGGCCGTGACAGGGTGGTTGGTTCCTAGTCCCAGGTGGTGTGTACACATGTGTTACGAGATGTTACAATTTGGCCTGTGTGTCATATGTGGGTGCTATGGTAGATGTGTCGTGTACACGCGGGGGTGGGGGGTTGTCCGCTTTTTCCGCCCTTGCACTGTTTGCGCTGTTTGCGTGCACTTGTTGTATGTGTGCCTACCTGCGTCTTCGCGGTATGTTGCGTCCTTGGTGGTGCATCAGATAGAGCAAAGGGAGGGCCTGCAGTGCTGGATTCATGCTCGGGGGTGCCGCTTCTTCGGTGTCCGTGCTCGGCGTTCGTGTTACCGCTTCGGTTTGACATACGGTGTCTCTTAGCCGTGGGTTCAGTTTGTGTGCGGCATCGTAATTTGTACGCCGGGCGGTACGTGTTTCGTCGGACGGTGTGTGTCAATTGTGCTGCGCCGCTACGTGTACGGGCGCACTTTGATGGCGGACGGTGTCGCTGGCTTGCCGGCGGTGTTTGGCTGACTTTTCGCATCGTAATGGGGCGGGCGTGTGGACTGCTGCGTGCAGGCGGTGACTGGTGGTTTTTGCATCCGCCAGCACGGCGGTAGTGCTTCCGCCCGACATCCTAATGGGCCCCTAAGACTCTTATATCTAAAATATTAATTTTCAGTAACAAAAATCTGTTTTTACTCTTCAAAAATAGTCATAATAGGCCGTTGCAATTATTTAAAAGCACTCTGATTAAAAAATGGATATTCTAAAAGGCATGCTTAGAAACTGAGGGCCCGATTCACAGAACTAACTTAAGACAAAATCCTAAACTTACTACCATTTTGGTATTCACAGAAGGCACTTACTCATTTTGGTATTCACAGAAGGCACTTACTCATCAATGAGTAAGTGCCTTCTGTGAATACCAAAATGAGTAAGTGCCTTCTGTGAATACCAAAATGAGTAAGTGCCTCCTGTGAATACCAAAATGGTAGTAAGTTTAGGATTTTGTCTTAAGTTAGTTCTGTGAATCGGGCCCTGAGTATTTAAAAAGTAAAAATTGTACGTAAAAGTATATAAGTTAATTTAAAAGGCTTTATAGTAAAAACATACTAAAAGTATCTAAACTACAAAAGCAAAACATATAAAGAAATTGTAACATTTTTGGAGACCAGTTTTAGTATTTTACTATCTCCACCCCAAGCGTAACTACATTGTGGAAAGTGTTGGACCTTGGAGTGTTCTGATTTACTATTGCCATTTCAAATGTAACCGCATTCTGTAAAGTGTTGAACTTTTGGGAGCGGGTAAGGTCAGATTTACTAATCCTACTTCAAACATAACCACATTGGGGAATGTGTTGATCTTTGAGGCTGTCAGATATACTATTCCCTCTCCAAGATTAACAACAATATTGACAATGTGTTAAATTGGGTGGTCTCACATTTACTATTCTCACTCCAACCTTAACCACGCTGGCGAAAGTGTAGGTCTTTGGAGGAGGTCAAATTTCCTATTCTCACTCCGAGGGGCATATTCTCAAGGAGCTATCGCCGAGTTAACGGCACTTTAACGCATCCAAAGTCGCGCTAAATTTATCGCCCCATTCACAAGCTGGTGCTAACAGCCCATAACACCAGTTTTCCTGTGAAAGCAGTCGCAAAAAACATCGCCACAGATGACCCCGGCAACTAACGCTAATGAGATGCAGAGTAGGCGTTCCCGAGCAAAAAGCCGCGACACCACAACGCAACATTCTCAACGACCAGCCACATCGGCGATAGGAACACAAAACAGGCGATACGGCGCATTACCAGCAGGAAATTAACACCTGCTCTGACCTGGTGCAAAGTCGGACGTCAACCTGCACAAGAAAAGGGAGCCCAGCCCACAGCCACACCTGAAGAACAACAGATGCCATGGAGCCACTCACCATGCACCCCGGAGCCCCAAGAGGGCAACAACACCCACTGCCACCACCCCCAGGACCGCTACCCCCCCAACAGACCCCCCCGCCCCCCACCCCGGACCACCACAGAGGCAGCGCAGACAAAGACAGTGGACCTTCAGGAAATGCACCAGCCCCACAGACCTAACACCAGACAATGCCAATGCCCACTACAGGCCCAAAAGGACAACCATCCTCCGCATCCTGAACATCATTGCCCACAGGCTGACGGTACCAACACAGCGGACAACCAACATCCCTCCGCAGACAAATCTGCTGGCTGTGCTGCACCTGTTGGCCTCTGGTATCCTCCCAAACAACAACTGCCCAAGTCAGAGGAGTCTCACAGCCAGCCCCATCCAAGTTCCTCACACCAGGCCTGGATGCCCTCAACAGCTAGGGACCCCAGCACCCATACGTCCACCACAATGCGCAGGAACAGCTGGAGACCAAGCAAGGACTATACGCCATAGCTGGATCCCCGCACGTGTCAGGGGCAATCGACTGCACACTTGTCCCACTTGTGCCCCCTGCCAACACCACACACAATTACCGCAACAGAAAGCACACGCATCCCATCAACGTGCAGGCAGTAGTGGACAACAGGGGACTCCTCACCAATGTCTTATCCAACTACCCAGGCAGTGTGCATGATCCCTTCATCTTCCGACAGTCCAATATCAACCAGCGCCTCCAGGATGGCACCCATGGGAATGCACTGCTCGTTGGCAAGTACCAAATAAACACCCCACACACCTCAACCCCACAATCATGCAACTCACAACTCTGGCACTGCACACCTCACAAAATCACATACAACATGCCAAACAACATGCCCCCCCAGACACAACAGCACAACTTACTGTGGCAACCTTGGTTAGCCATATACATGAGCCATCGACGGCATGGCACCTCAGCCACACAATACCGGAATGTGGGGAGAGGTGGGAACCAGGCATGTGCGAAGGAGGCAAGTGACCCATGAATGAGTATGTACACAATGCCAAGTGTGGCGGAGATGTGCTGGACAGACTGCAGTATGCAGACCACAGACATAGCCATGTCTATATGCACTGCTGGTGTTTGGAAGGTAGTGGACATTGGACGCAACCATGTCACCCCAGCCAGTGGGGAAGATCGCGGAAATGTAGCTTGTGACGTCCCCCCCTGTAAGCGCGTGCGGAGTGGGCTGGCCCGGCGTACGCCAGGGCAGTGCAGCGGTGTGAATAAAAAGCACGTAGCTCTGGGCATGCTTCTCTTTCGGGATGCCCAACGTGTCTGCCAGGGCGGCACCTCCCACCCCGCCATGAGGCCGACGCCGTCGCCGTGAGCGGTGTGGCCTGCGATCCTGTGCGCCTGCTGCACCCCGGGCCGCTGGTCCCCGGACCAGTCATGCCCACCCCTGCGCAGCCAGGCCTCACTGCTCACCTGCCGACACCGGCGTGTGTCAAAGAGGGCCCACCACGTGCCGGCGCAAGCTCCAAGCCTGAGGCCCGCGACCTTCGCAGCCTCCTCAGACCATCACGGCCTCCGCGACACAGGCTCGCTTTACTCCTTTTTCGTTGACGTACTCCACTGCTGCCTCGGCCCTACACTATGCTCAAGTAGGTCACACATTTGGAACTGAGTCTTGATTATGCTATGGCAGAGTACACACTTTATGGCAGCGTTTATATCACTGTACTCCCTTCGATGTGGTGCCACCAACTCTGTGCATAGCATCCCAACCACACATGTCTGTGGGCCCCTGATGACTACGCCTTCGGCCTACACTGCGGACGAGTAGGTCACACATGTTGAACTGATCTGTGATTTCTGCATGGCGGAGTACATATCATTGTACGCAGGGAGATGAGTAAGACGAAGACGCGGTTCAGTCCGGAGGAGAAAAGGACCATCGTTACGGAGGTGTTCGAACACTGCCGACAACTGCCCTGGGTTCACCAACCCTGTGCATCGTGGGCCAACGACACGTGGCTGTGGGCTCCTGCTGACCGCTGCCTCTGGCCTACACTGCGGTCAAGTAGGTCACACATTTGGAACTGAGTCTTGATTACACAATGGCCGAGTACACACTTTATGGCGGAGTTTAAATCACTATACTCCCTTCGATGTGGTGACACAAAGTATGTGCATGGCATCCCAACCACACGTGTCTGTGGGCCCTTGATGACAACGCATTCGGCCTACACTGTGGTCGAGTAGGTCACACATTGGGAATTCAGTCATGAATCATTTATGGCAGACTTGACATCATTGTACTGGCCTCATCGCAGACTGCATCCCCTTTCAGCTCTGGTGCCACTAAGTCTGTTCCCCGACATCCATGGCCACTTTCTGGTTGAACTTGGCTGGCGACTGAGTCTATGGACTGGGGGTTGTCTTCATCATCATGTCGGTGATACTGGTTATGTGGCAAAAATGAGGCTGTAGCATTCCACTCCTCCATTTGCCGCTTCCGGCCGGCTCCTGCCCTCTGCATCATGCCCTGGAGGACACCTTCCACTGTCCCTCGCAAACCTCCGCTACATTCACCTTCGACATCGACGAGGACCCGCTCACCTCACGTGGCCCTATCTCACTGCACCGCAAGTCACCGTCCCGTGGCGGTGTGCCTGTGCCGGCCGCAGCGCATCCAGGGCCACTAACTCTGTGCAGCTCAAACCATGGCCCCAGACTGATGGCATGTTGGATGGCCTCTGGGTCGATGGTCTGGGGGTCATCAACGCCATGTGTCTGTGGCCCTGCGCTGTCCGCTGCTTCCGGCCTCAACTGCGGTCCACCTCGGCTCCCACATCAAATCGAGTCCTGACCTACCCGGACATCGCATCACCGCAGGATGCGCACGCCACCACCGCCAGGACCAACTGCAAACGACAGGTGCCAGAATTGGAAGTGTCTTACTGCCAGACTGTCAGAGTTGCTCACACCTGTCGTGGGTGCCTTCATCAGCTTGATACCCTGCTCAGCTCTTCAGGTGCCACTAACTCAGTGCACCACAAAATCAAGGAACATTCTGCTTGCATGTTGGGTGAACACTGTACTCCCTCCGGCTACCACCATGATGCTTCACAGTTGTTTCTGTTGTGCGGGTGTTTTATGTTTCTGCTTCAATTGTGATCACTGTTCAAGTTGTTGCCAGCACCAACGACTCCATGAGGGCTGGCTTACACTCACCCCACACACATCCAGCACATGCGTCACTGTACATGTGACCATGCCAATAAAGGTGTTGAGCGCACGTACCTGTGGCCAGTTCAATGAACTATCTGTGTATGTCCGTGTGCTCATGATGTATGCATTAGGGCCCTGGCCCCACAACCTTACATTGTGCTGTGTACAGAGGACGCAGCCATGTCACCGCAGGCAGAGGGTGGGACATTGCACATGTTGCATTATCGTCCCCCACTCAATACGTAAGTGGAGTGAACTTGGCCGGTGTATGCCAGTCCGGCGTGGGGGTGTGGGTGTTTGTCCCGTGGCTCTGGGTGTGGTTCAGTACTGGAAATGTGCAAAGGCATGTGTCTCTGTCGCAGTGTGGGTATCGGTTGGGGAGTGTAGCCCTGATGGGACTTAGACACCCACGTATGTGATCTGGTTCGGCTTCCATGAGGTAGTACCCCACCCGCACATGTTCGGCCACCCCCTTCTGGCAGTCTGACACCTGGCCTTGGAATGCGATGTGTGCTTGGGTGGACTGCTGGGAGCCAGCCGGGTTGGTGGGTGCGTCCAGCTGTGTTGTCTGTGCAGGGGGTGGGGTATCCTCAATGCAGCGGTGCTGCCCTGCTCCTGGAGGTCGATTGCCTAAGATGTCCATGGACTGTTGTGGGGCGTAGGTGTAGGAAGTGTGGTGGTCCTCTTCAGCATCACTGTAGAGTTGTCTGGTCTGCTCTGCTGGAGGTGTTGTTTGTCCCTCTGCAATGTGAAGGGGAGATGCTTGTTGACATTGTGTTGGCATGTATGTTGCCGCATTGTTCAAGTTTACATTCAGACTTCATGACAATGTACATTGTGACTGTTTGGGAGGGGCGGACTATTTGATGAGGGACAGTGGACATTTGGACTACATGATGTAGGTGAGGTTGTACACATATATTTGCATCTCACAGTTTCCTGCTATGTCAGATGTGATTGGCCATTTTCTACGCACAGGCGTACCCAGTTGTGTCCTCTGTTCTGCAGTGTAGGTGTTGGACTGTGTACCACATTGTCGTCCATGTGGGTGTGCTGTAATTGCTATGTGTGTGTGCTGCTTTGTGTGGGAGTCGCACCTGCAGCTGTGATTTTGCTGCCCCTTATCCCTTGGAGGCGGTGTGCCTTTGGCTTTTGTGCTTTTGAGGTGCTGTGATGTTGGCAACTTGGGCCATTTGTGCTCTTGGACGGTTTTTGTACTCTTGTGCATTGTTTGTCTGCAGATGTGTTGTTGGCGTCAGTGGTTGTTTGTGCAGGTGGATGTGTCAGAGTGTGACCTGCTCCTTTCCGGATGTGGTCCACACTCAGCCACCTCAGTCTCGTGGCGTGCACAGTGTCATGGTGATTGTACTCCAGCCATGCTGCTGGTCATGTGGTGTCACTTGCATTGTCAGTGTGGCTCTCACATACGCATCTTTGCTGTGTTTCGCACAGGTGCATTTGTGTGTTGTGTAATTGGTGGTGTGGGGTGGGACCCCTTTGGGCACATGGTGAACGGGGGCCTACTTGATGTTTGTATGTGTGCTGCAGTGTGCCACGGGGATCAGGGACATGACCCAGGGTTATTGTGGGTGTGCGGTGTGCTACACGTCGTTGTGCATGTGTGCCATTGTGCCCGTCCCGCCCCCGTCCCCACAGTCCCTGTTCGTTACTCACCCTGTTGCTGTTGTGTCAGGTCATGTCGAGCAGTGTCCGGACTCCCGACTCCTTGCACCGTCTCCACACTGATGACTGTGTGCGCCATTTGCTCCAGCTCCTCCTGTGGCGCAGGACTCCCACCTCCATTCGCCGTTGCTGCCTTCCTGTTGGCAGCAGGTTTCTGCTTGGTTTGGCTTTTCACATCGTGCCAGCGCATCTTCGCCTCCTCAGCCCCCCGACTGCATTCATGATGGGGTGCCATTTTTCCGTCTGTATTGCCAATGACACGGTGGTGGTGACGGACAGTTGTTGTTGGTGCTCTGTCACCTCTGTGACGACGATCGGGTTTTCCTGCGGACTGTACCCCGTCTTCCTCTTCCTCTTCTCCTTGGCCTTCCCCGACCCCGAGGTTCATTGCTGGTGGTCTGTGGGGCTTGTGGGGTTCACGTTGACCTGGGCACTCGTTCCGGGTGCATCCATGTTGCTGCGCAGTTTGATTTGTTTATGGTGTGTTTTTCGTGTTCAGCTTTTATGGTGCATTTTCCCGCCAGACGCGTGGGAATTGCAGGCCTATCGCTGGTTGTCGCTGTTTTTTTTTTCGTGGTTGGCCTCATCGCAACTTTATTCGCGTTGGTGTTTCGCATTTTTTCGGCATCGCGTTTTTTTTAACGCGGTCATTTGACGCGTTATCATGGGACTATCGCATGGTGACGCCAGGTTGAGAATGCTACATTAACACAGCGTTGTTTTCCCTCGATGGACTGCGATGTGAAAAGTTGCGTTAAGCTAAACTTGCGGTGGTTATCACACGTTCTTGTGAATATGCCCCCAAATGTATACACATTGGAGAAAGTGAGTGAATTTGTGGGGTGGTATCACAATAACAATTTTCACACAAGAAACTAAAACAATTAAATGAATAGCACTAACAATAAAAAGAAAACAAAAATAGAAAAACTAAAAATATAATAACATATATATGAAAATCACACATACAACACAATTTACAATGAAAAATATACATTTATGCTTACCAATAATTTAAAAAATCAATAGAAATGAATAAAAAGTAGAAATAAAGGGGCAGATTCACTAATCTTTCATGCAACGTAGCAAGGCACTCTTCTGCTCTGCATTATGCAAAGAGGAGAGAGCTGAACTGTGCCATTTTTACAAAGATATGACATTGTTCAGCCCTCTTCTACTATGGGCGCACTTTTGGCTACCTAACGCTATGCACAGGCACTCTTGAGCCATGGCACAAGTGTGCCTGCATTGTTGGCAGGATTGTTTTCTTCAGAAAGGAATACCTTCTACACAAAAACAACCCTTAGAGGATTATTCCTCTTTGTATGTATGCAGCAGAATGCAGGAAGTAAAGAGGACAAATAAAGATACTTCTCCTCATTACGCCAAGGTTTGGTAGGTGCACCATGTTGGCACAAACACAGGTTTACAAACTTTAGTTAATCTGCTTTTCGTCAAAATCCATGGGTGGGTGCAGGGGAATGCCCATGTTCCACCCATGGAATGCATCAGCAAAGCAAAGTAATGCAAGGCAGCATTAAGTGCTGCCTTGCATTACTTTCTTTTTTTAAATTAGCCATGGAAAGCCCCACAAATCAAGCTTTACATGGCTTAGTAAATCCTGAAATGCATTTTGTGTCATGGCAGTCTAAAAAAAGTGAGGCAAACCCAGCACAAAATGTTAGTAAATCTGGACCAAAATTTTTTAAGCACAATTTGATTATCAAATATTAAAAAATAACATTCATTTTTCCAAACAAAAATTAGAAAGTATGAATAATAAGAATCAGTCAATTTTTAAAAAAGAATGAAAATTAAATAATAAATTCAACAAATAACATTTTAATAAAAGTGATATTAAGTAATATTTAATATTTAATTAAATACTTTATATTTTACCAAAATGAATAATTAACTACTAATACTGAATACTAGCAGTATAAAAAAATTTAAAAATAAAAGCTGAATGCAAAGTAACAAGCAAAAAATATTAAAATATACACAACACAAATACAGTTTTCTACTTTTATAAAAACATTCATCAAGATTTTAAATAATTTAAAAAATCTTAAATATGTATCAAAATTACAAAAAGCAATTTATATCTCACAAAAAAATAGAAAATATATTTTTTAACAAAAGTGATGCAGTTTACCCACTACCCAATTCTCTTACGAACTGAACATCTGGCTTCTAAATTTATATTACAGAATGGAACACTTATATAAAAAATGTAATCAATATTTTAATACAGTGCCGCACTGCTAGAAGTTCCAGTCCACCCCTGATCCACACCCTTCAAGCAATAGCTCATCACCACTACCTTCAATGAGATCATTCAACCAATAACTCTTCACCCCATTGACTTCAATGGTATTGACCTTCAAAGGGCCAGCACACCAATACTTTGACACCACTGATTTCAGTGGCATGGCAGTAGAGCATTGCACTCCAAACAATGGTTCAGCTCAATTGGTATTAATAGCATCAAACCATCTTATCAGTCCCAGCAGTGGCTCATCTCTTTTGATTTCAATATTATCACTGTCTCACAAACTTTCAGCATCCTCACAGCAATCGTTGACCTCCAATAACTTGAATGGCATCACCCTCCCAATAATGGCGCACCCCCATTGTCTTCAATGTCTTTACATTGAATGGACCAACATAACTCTTGCAGCACTGGATACACTCCAAGACCACAACAGGAAGAAACATCTGCATTACCCTTTCAACAATGGTTTAGTTACAATTTGACAGCACCATTCATGACAATTTTCTTTAGATTCGACCTTGCTGGCAACAACTTCATTAACTGGAAAATAATATAGGTGCTTCCCTGAAACAACTAGGCGAGACAAACTACAGATTCAACAAATTGCCAGTAAAAACTACCTAACGTTGTCATACATGGGCAAAATAAAATCCTTCCATGGCTTTTGTGTGTAAAAAAATAACTTTCCACTGACATATTCTACACCGTCTGGTGCTGGCATTTGTGCTCACCGGCTCTTGCCCATATGCTTGCCACTGCAGAGCCACCACATTTGCCTTACTTTGCTTTGAGCAACTGCCAGCAGTGTGTGTGAAACCACTCGGCTTGAAGACGGGTCAGTTGATAAGCAGTCAGCACTGTTAGACAGCTCCTTGGGGCACTGGAATTCCGCCACAACAGGCAAAGAAACTCACATTCTGCAGACATGGCATGGAGGTGCAACAGGGGTAAAAGCCGAACAGTGATTAAAGCTCATTTCTTTGAGAAGGCCTTAAATTTAGTTATTTTGTGGGGTCATTTATGACCTTACGTTATGGGGCCAATACGGCCCATTAATGTGTATGGCCATTTCAATAGGGCTATAGTGCTTGTTACGAAGTGGAGCTCTTGAAGTTTGCTGTGGGGCCATTAATATTATTTATTCTTTGGGGACATTAAAGCTCCTTACTGTGTGGTGTCAATATAGCATGTTACTTGGTAGGGCCAATAATTTACATATATTGCCTGGTACTGTTGATGCATGTGTTGCCTTGTGTAAATAAAACATAGAATACCTGAGGCACTTGGGGTATGTACTGCCTAGTGTTATACACTGGAGGTCCAGGAAGGGTGAATACACAATGGATTGTGAAGTTATTCACATAAAATGAAACTAAAATTAATTGAATTACATTATCATAAGTTACCATGAAAATCTGGTTTATAATGGCCCCTCTTGGACCCACGTTGCCACCTGTGGCTGAAGACCATTTTATACTGCCTTAAATCATTTACCCTTTTTATTGCCAGACTTTTTATACATGCTGCTATTAGGAGCACCTCACACATTACTGTCTGGGAAAACTGATGTTCATCACTGTCTGGTGTCATGGGCACTTGACTTATTCATCAGCCCCTTTCTCATTCAAGTCTGTCTAAGAGAAGGCCTCAATTTCTTATTTAAAAATATGTAGTGTTATGATTGTTATTTATGTATGTCTGTTTATTTACTTAGTTTCATAGGTGTTCTCTTCAATACTGGTTTCAACACAACCGACGGGTCCCGCTGTTGGCAAGAAATGTCTTTTAACTTTCACAGGTGAATTGTGTTGCGTTGGTAATGGTTCAGAATTCTGTGTTGTTGTTAGTTTCTATTAAGCTGCACTGTAATATTCATTTAAAACAGAACATGTTGTCTCAAAAGTGAAGAAGGTCTCTGAAAAGAAAACCATTTTCCACATAAGGAAAGTTTACGGTAGCCCCTCATCACTGTTACAAGGTATGCCCTTAACCTCCATTTTTTTAACAATAGAAGGGTTATGACGCCCTCCATCAGATGACACTCTACACCAATATGAAAACAAATTTCACAGGTCCCTTCATCTTAAGGGGAGCTGAACCCCACTGGCAACTCCATATCCTCATCTCACTCTCTAATCTTATGTCAGGGTCAAAAACCAGCCCTGGCATTACCTCTGGACCAGCCCCGGGGGAGATGGAGGGTGGGGGGTGCTTTATCACTGCTGCCAGACGCTTTAGCACTGCTGCTGCTTTTGTTACAGGGGGCTGATATTGCAGCACTGCTGCAAGAGCGGTCCCCGCCCTACTGGCCCACTGGGAAAATGCCCAGTGCACGCTACGACCAGACCAGCCCTGCTTGTTTCCCCTCTTATGACACAACCCTTCCTTCACCACCCCCAACTACTATGCAATCCAGTCACATCATAGACACCCCCTATTCTTATAGTGCAAGAACAGAACAATATTCTCCTCCCTAAATCTTCAGTGTTAGGGCATATTTTAACTCACTTGAGTCATCATTTTAATTCCAGGGTTTGGAGCTTCCCCTTCTCCCTCGATATATCTTCCCCTCCAAATCTTATACTCAGAGCACTATTGAAACATCGCCCTGCAAACAAAAGCTGGTATTTACAAGCCAGTCTAAATTCCTGACTCTGACTCCGCCCTCAAAACTGCATACACAGAGATCTATGAAAAGCTCTGTGTCCACTCTCCCATGTAGCCATAAGTACTCTAAAATGTCTCACAGTCACTGAGTCAAAGATAGTACCAGGAGGGTATGGAAGACTGGTCAGTGGTGACTGCCACTGAGACACAAAGGGAGGGCTTTTTGGATTACACAAAATGTATGGATCAATCAGAACAATGTGAATGGTGCTTCGGGGACAATTTAAGAAACAGAGGCAGTGGGAACAAGTTGCCTCACAACTGCTTAAGTTGTATGGTTTCCATCAATCTATTCACCATTTCAACTTCATCACTTTTGTTTTATTCTCTCTCACTCTCTCTTGCCCTCTCTCTCTCTTTCTGTCTCTCTCTCTGTCACACTCTTATTTCTGTTTGTTTTCCTTTCTTTTGTAAGTACTTGCCTTTTGATGGCTCTTGTGTCAGTATTGCGCTATCTACCCTTTGCTTCTTTTCCTGTGACAGCTGTGCTTCAGTTAAATGCATTTCCTGGTGCTCCTGAGCTTGGGGAAGGTCTCCCAGTATTTACTGCATTAATCACCAGCCTTACTATTCAGAGTATTGGTTGAGTATGTGTTTCTTACACCTAATTGAATAATCAAACCGATTGAACTCACACATTTATCTATGTCTGTGTGTGTGTTTGTATTATTAGACCTGTACGCTGCAATTCTGTGTGAGCATTAAAAGGGCTGCTGCCTCTTCCACTCTGAGTCTGTGTGAATCATCCCAAATATCAAAGAGATATGGCCAAGACAATTAGGCCTTTCTCTCTTACAGCCCTCCCCTCCATTTCCCCATGAAGAGATTGGTTCGGGCTAGTTAGTTCCTAACCTACACATCTCTAGTGGTGGAGGACTGGTGGATATTAAGCCAACACTCAAATTGCATAACAACCATATTTTTCAGGAAAAGCACCTGCCAACAAACCAAAGATACATCAAGAAGAAGATTTTTACTCTTGCTCTATAAATTATTTATCACACTCTCGCATACACATTAACGTAACTCCAAACAACCTATGATGGAAGAACACACCCCACCTTCGTGTTTGCTCCTACATCAAAGCTGCAGAAGCTTAACCGAAATCCATCCCATGCGAACTATGTCCAAAGAGATCTTCACATTTGTTATCGGCGAATGACATAAATGACCTCTTCTCATCATACTCTGTCTCAGAATATTCTGCTGTATCAGATATTACAGCCATTATCAGTAGCTGAGCATCCATGTCTTGCCACAACAGCTCTAAATGAAACTCCTGCAACCCCATTCAGACCCTGATTGACTGAGTCCTCATTATTAAAAAAAGAATGCTCTTCATTCAGATGTACTCTACATATTGACAGATCTGCAGTCAGGCTCCATTTAGAAATTACTGATCTCAATAAAACTCCCCAAACAGTTCTGGATCTCGTTTTGCCATAAGGTTATTTTATTATTTATCTGGAATTCTGAAGGAAGAGTTTTTTGGTGTTTCTTTTGTACACGAAGCCTCCATCCAGTGCAACTCTCTAAAAAAGGATAAATTCTTATGCTTCCAATGTCTCGCCTTCAAAGTCAAAACAAATGAAAAATACCCATATCTTTAAGCAATATCTGCTACTTCTAGGTGATAACACACTATTCACCAAACACCTAATGGATACTCTAACACACAGATTGAACAAAGTCAGAAATATCTTTATAGTTGACTTCAACCTGCATTTGGGAAATACAGTTGACTTAGTCATCTCTGAGTTAGCCTACTTTCTGAAACAATAATCTTATTCAATTATGCATAGCTCCCACCAAAGTTAAAGTAGTGACTTTTGACCTCATACTATCCAAACCTGACTGTATTAATAGCAAAATAAATACTGATAGACTGAACACTTCATAGTGCATTTCAAGCAATCCACTCCTCCCCTTTGCAGTGATTCGCCACATAATTACTGACAAGAAGAAACCTTGTCAGAGTTGCAATGAGAATATGGAGGCAAACACTCTTGGCTCTGAACCTAACAATTATGAAAGAAAAACATAGGGCACACAAACATTATATATCTGAGACTAAGGCTTAATTCAATAAATCTGAAATTAACATGGCCAAGAACTTTCCCAACAAACTATTGCCTAAAACACACTAATAACCCTATTGCATCTAACTGCAAACAATCTAGAGAAACCTGAGAAAAATTATCAACCCTTTTTGGAGACAGAATAAAAAAATCGAACTCTTTATCATGGTTGAGTGTTCTCAATTACCCCCCCCCGCCCTTCACTTCCAGCCCTCAGAGGTCTTGTCTCCCTTTCTAGCTATTGAACAGAATAGCCTGTCAAAGTTCATAACAAATCTGAGACTATCATCTCATTTCTCAGACCTGATCCGAGCAAAGTTTATGAAGGGTATCAGTTCTTTCCTCATTCCGATTTAATGAACTTGGTCAAATTTTCCCTTAATCATTGCATAGTGGCAGACATCTTAAAAACTGGCCAAGTCACTATAGTGCCCAAAAGAAAGGAGCGGCTCCAGAAGACTCAAATAATTTTTGATCGCTTTCTAACCTGCCTTTCATACTAAAAGTGCTGGAAACCTGTGTTACATTCCACATTTTCATCAAGGAAAATAATTTCCTGAATAATCTACAATTAGTTTTCTGATCCAGCTGTATACATTGAGACTGCCATATTGCATGTAGGTGGCAATGCTCTCTGCATCCTTCTTGTCTAGCTGATAGCGTTTGATATGCTCAGCCATGCCACTCTCTTGAAAATCAATGATTGAGAATCTGCAACACAGCACTGAGGAGGTTGGAATCCCACCAGATCAACTTTTCGCAGCAAAAAAAACTAACCAAACTCCATCAACCCACTCTCCCCTTTAATAGAGAGTATCTCAATTATCTATTATTTCCCCAACACTCTTCAGTATCTAAAAGGAACCTCTCTTCTCCATTCTAAAGCAGTAAAACACCACCTCCACCTTTACGCAGAAGACACGTAGCGGTAATTGAAAGTTACTAGATGCTCTCAGCATGGATGACATCTTAAAATTACTTCAATTTTGGATGCTGCAGCAATGCATCCAGATAAACCCTCTAAAAATGAAATTTCTTCTCATCACTCCACCACGATTCTCCAAACCAGTCCAAGGTTTGCTGGATGCTGCAAACCTAATTAGCTGCACACAATAACTGTGAAGAGTGATACATCTTTACACTTTAGTCTTGGTAGAAATCTCAGTCTGCAGACTGACCTTAACAAATTAGCGAAAAGTGCTCACCACCAAATCAGACTCACAATCACCTCAGATCAGTGCTGCAAGACCTAGTGCTTTCAAAATTGAACTACAGCATTTTCCTGCAGTCCAGAATACAAACAAAATCATCTTTCTTCCCTGAAAGTAGCCCTCAACAGGGTAGCTTGACTGATATCTGGAGCCAGATGGTCAGATTAGATCTCACCAATCCTGCACTCACTCAGCTGGCTTCCTATGGAGTTGCAACGCCCATACAGCTAGCTTGCATTGTTCATAAGGTTATAAATGAATATTCCACTAGTTATATAGCCAACAAATTGCAGATCTCATGTGAATCACATTCCCTCCAGAATTTTCAATATTTCGTTTGTCCAATGTATACTTTGCAATTCCTCTTGTCTCTGTGAAGTCCTTTGCCTCCCTGGAGGATCTGGTTTGCACTGAACAAAATTACAAAATAAATATATAAATAAGTACCTAGTCTTGAAATGCCAGGAAGAAAGACAGAGTAGATGTCATCTTTTGTACAGCCAGTATCTGTTTCTGACATGTAGAATCTGTCCATGAGAAAATAGTTCCTACAGATATTCTTATGAAGGTGAGCCCCCTCTGTTTTCAATTTAGATCTTTGCATTTTTTAATAAATCTGTTGTGGACTATAGGATGGTAAATAGGCCTCAGGCAGAGGTGTTCTTCCTAAGGTGATACAACTTTTCACGTTTAGTGAAGCAAATACTCCTGTGTATTTGTCATGACTTCATGTCAGGACCCCATATTGAGACTGGAAACTGTCATGATGTTAATATCTACCCCTTTGAAATGTAATAGTAGGAGTAGTTTCATTCTGCCCAGTTGCATGTGAGCCATTTATAAGAATGTGGCAAAGGATGACCTATCTCCACACTCCAGAATATATTTCAAGTAGCTAGGAATTCTACATTGACAGCTAAAGGCTCACTGCAGTACCTTCTACAAAAAGAAAAGGAGAAAAGGAAAATGAAACTTTTTTAGATCTCAAATTGGGTGGTGTAGCTTACTAAAAACATGCCAGCATTTATTTAATTTTGCCTCACATTCTCTAATCAATTTTGGTGCTGCTTTTCTTTTCATATTATGAGATATAGAATAGAATACAACACCCACGCACTCATAACCAGCAGTCTGGACTATGGAAACACCCTCTACGCCGGAATCAACAAACCCCTGCTCCACAAGCTCCAGACCATACAGAACACCTCAGCCAGACTCGTCCTCTGCATCCCTCGACATGAACACATCACCCAACACCTGCGAGACCTCCACTGGCTCCCCGTCGAGAAGAGAGTAACCTTCAAGATACTCACCCACGCCTACAAATGCATCCACAACACCGGACCCCAATATCTCAATGAAAGAATCTCCTTCCACGTACCCAAGAGAAACCTCCGATCCGCCGACCTCGCCCTCACCGTAACCCTGCGCATCCGCAGAACCAGAATGGGTGGAAGAGCCATCTCCTGCATCGCGGCAAAGACCTGGAACGAGCTCCCTATCAACATCAGACGCGCCCCCACTCTGCACACCTTGCTCTTCGGCTGACCCAGAGCTGCACCCCCCCAGTGCTTTGAGACCCTCACTGGTGAGTAGCGCGCTTCACAATTCCCTGATTGATTGACTGATTGATTGATTGAGGCATAGAACATTGCATGACTCTTCCAATCCAAATAAATGACAGCCTCTTCTGAGTTGTGTAGTACGCCCATTCCCTTGCTAATAATGGGCTTAGCTCACCATCTGTTTGCGTCAATAACTTCAAAGAAAGGGATGATCTGAGACCCTCCCTCCAGCTCTACATCTCCCAGCAGCCTCAGCCACTGAGAGGAGTGCTTAGGACTAGTTCCTTCCCGTCTTTCCCACCCCAACGGTCTTAAAGGCACACGCCGACTCCTGCATCGTAGGGCGACCTGAGACCCTCACTCCAGCACTACATCTCCCAGCAGCCTCCACCACTGAAAGGAGTGCTGCCAACCGGTTCCTTCCGTTCTTTCCCACCCCACTAGCCTTGAAGGCACACACCGACTCCCGCATTGCAGGACATGCGCGGGCATCGCCCGGGTCAAGGACAGTCCATCCTCACCAGTATGAGCCCTGACAAGGCTAGGTTGTGCCACCCCTCTTTCACCTTCGCTTCAGGTAAATCGCATTGCCTCCCCTTCCTGTGCCCTCTCTCAGGGTCTGCCCGGCCCCGCTTCCTCTCTGCTGGCTGCCGCTCTGCAGCGCTCACCCTGGCCCCTGGCTGCCTTGTCACACACCACTTGCCCCTCTGGCTATTTGCCCTCCTCATGGACCAGCCTTGCCTGCTGCCCTCTCCCCTGCTGCTCCCCACGTCCCTCTCTTCTTACGCCGCTAGTCAGTAGTCACCCACTCTCCCCCATGCTTCTCACTGCCATGCCATGTCCCTCCCCGCACAGAAGTCCACCGCCTCTTACCCCGCCCATTCCCTGCCACTATGGGGACTGCAGCATGACCACGTGGCAGATGCACGCAGCGGGCACACTGCGCACGCTCCTGAATCATGTCCAGCACCAGGATGCCTACCCCCACGGACCACCAACGCTTCACCTCGGACGAGCTTTGAGGCCTGAACCCAGGATGCCAGGTCAACAACAATTGCACCATGCCTCTGCCAGGACCACCGAAGGCCCTGTTTCCTGCTGAAAATGCCACTTCACCTGCATCACCAAGGAAACCACCCACGCCACGCACACCAGCCAAACTGCATCACATGCAGCCACCAACAAGGCCGTCACTAACACATCCGGAAAGATCAACTGCTTGCTGATCAATCCATGCTCACTTGGAAATCACGCCACGGAAATCTGGGTCTCTACCCCGGACTCCGTCTTCATCACAGAGACCTGGCTAAACCCAGCCTCTGCTCCAGACATTGCCACAGCTACCCCTGACGGATACAAGATCGCACACAGGGACCGATCCAACAGAAACGCCCTAGCATCACCATAATCTACAAGGAGAACCTCGAATGCTCCACCACCACGGACAACTCCACCCCCTTTATGGAGCACCTCAACTTCCAACTCCGAACCAACAGCAAAACCACCATCAGAGCCTACAGACCTCCAGGACCCCACCCCGCCCTCTGTAACGCCATCCCCGACTTCATTGCTCCTTTCGCCATCGACTCAAATCTGTACTTCTTCCTAGGAGACTTCAACTTCCACCTTGAGAACACCGAAGATGCTAACACAGCAGACCTCCTAGAAAGTATGGAAAACCTTGGGCTCCAACAGCTGGCCTTGCGGCTAAGACCTGGAACAACCTCCCGCTTCACCTCAGAGCATCTCTATCGCTCCAGCAGTTCAGGAAGGACCTGGATGTTCAACCAATAGGAGAACCAGCAGATCACTCACCCAGCACCTCAACACCCTCACGGGTGATGCAGTAGCGCTCTACAAATCTGATTGATTGATTGAGTGAAAGGAAGTGTACATAAAAGCCAGAAGATGGATGAGAGGAGTCAGCAAGGCAAGTGGCTCAGCAATTTGCCAGTCATAGGTTCTTTTCAAGAAGAGAACCCATCCGAAATTTGAGACTCCCCTGATCTTTGAGAGACTTTGCCACTATAATGCTACAGGTTTTTGGATGCCTTTGATGGGGGCTGGTCTGAAATGGCTGGCAGTGGGTGGAGTTCGGACACAGGAGAGAGATTCTTATCCATAATAATCCCCCATTCATGCATGCATTTTGCCTGCAAGGGGTCCATCACTGTACCAAAGCAGAAATTACTAAAATGTGTAGTGAACGTAGAACTCGAATGTCTGAAAACATTTTAAGTATTGGATTGCACACATGCACCCATGTATAAAATAAAAAACAGGATATTTTCTTTATAAATCATACTTGTGCTACAACCTCAGGTGATGCAGATCAAGGAAGACCAAAGACTCCCTAACTGTTGGTCTGTAAAGAAAGCTTCCTGCCTTTATGAACAACATTAGAATAGCTGTTCTTACCTTTGACTGAATCTACGTGCTACAGAATTTCTTTCCAACAAATGGGAGAACCAATTCTCTGAACTGATCCACTCTGTCTCCTTGATATGCGCCTACAGGGAGACTGCTGTTTTTCTTCAGGGGAACTTTCCTTACAAGAGCCTAAAGTGCTTTAAACTGACACTGTCCTTCATCATGCACCAGTTTCAGAATTGAAATCTGAGTTGACTGGTTGATACTGAGATGACTTTGCAGGCATGCACCAATTTTTAGGATAGGGAGAATACAACTACTTTAATGAAGATGACGAACACTGGCATAAGTCCAAAATCACACTAAGGGCCTTATTATGAGTATGGTGTTCTGATGGACCGACAAACTCATAGTGGAGGTACGGCTACTGCTGCACCCGTGGTCCGACCACCCTATAACAAGTAGGGCGGTCGGACCGCCATGGGACCGCTGCTGCTGCCAGGGATCCTCGATCCCTGGTGGTGCTGCGGCGGTCTTGAAGCCGCAATATGCTTGGCGGGCCCTCTGTGGCCCCACCAATCATATGACGAATTTCCTCTCCATCGCAGTTTTCATAGCTGTGAGCCCACCATGAAAACTATGGCGTAGAGGAAACCAAGGGGGCCCTAAAGGGACCTCTGTTGCCTCTGCGCCAGGGGATGCATGGTGTGTCCACCTGTCTGCATGCACCCCCAGTTCCTGCAGGGCATGCACTTGACAGTCCATGCCCTGCAGGAACTTGCTTTGATGTTCCCATTGCAGTGCCATTTTTATAGGCACCACTGTGGGACCGCCAAAGAACCGCCCGCCAGTGACATAAAAATGTTGTGATCTGGCAAGCGGTGCGCACACAGGTTTGGCGCACTGCCAAACTCATAATAAGGCCCAATAGCCTTTTTAGCAATTACCATAAAATTCCGAAATCTACAGTGCTGGAATTTGTAAGGCAGCAACATAAACTCATAAACGCAGCTTGTAGCGGAGAAGCGCTCACTGAAAGGGGACACATAAGCACTAGGCTCTAAAAAGATGTCAGACCTGGTAATGCAAGTTAAAACCTCTTAGTAAATAAATATGAGACTATAAAAGCTTCCACACTTTTGCTTTCACCTGATATCAACACAGCTTCCAAACTTATATGTGGGTACCTTTTAGAGCATATGTGGAACCCCGGTGTCTTTGACTTGATGAGATGTGATAACACTTTGTAAAGACCTGTACAATGATTTCCAGAAAGTGAAACTACACCGTTCAGAGAGGATGGTAAAAGTATGTTTTTTCTTTTTCCATTCAATTAAGTGCAAAAGAGCTGGAAAGGTTTCAGCCCTCAAATTCAGATTTTGAGAAATTTGACGATGTGGGGACCTTCAAATCTCAATCTTTGGGGTTAATCATTGATAACCCCTGCCACAGGTCATATGGACCTTTGTTTGTTGACGAAGAGAATTTAAAAGGAGAAATCATTTAAAGCAATCTTTTAGCATCAGCAACTCTTTTGTCATATGGAAGTCACTAAAGAGAATTTGCGTTAGTTAAAGGGTTTCATTAAAAATTCTAATAAGTTCAAGTTATTTTATTCAGAAGGTAATAGTCTTCTGTCATTGTTATTACAAATTCAAAGAATCCATTATTAAATTTTTTCAAAATAAGGTAAAACCTTATATTAGTAAAAATTATAGTCAAAATAGAAATAATGCAACAAGTGTGTTCCATAAAGGAATTTCTCTAATCTAAATAAAATTAAGAAGGTAGTAAGCTGTCAGTTCAGAACCCCATTAAAGAGTTGTGATGAGGGAATAAATGCATAAGCATAAAGTCACAGCACTTCAAATAGGAGAATTAGTAAGCTGGACAGTATTCTCAGCTATAAATCTGCAAATCTTGTGTGGAATGGAATAGAATTCAAAAGTGAGTCTCCCATGAAGAGAGATATGGTCTCAAGAAACCCAGGGAAGGATCTCCAAAAAGAGTGACAACCTACTCTAGGAACACGCTAATTTAAATTCTAACAAATACAAAGTGAAACATCTAATACATTCCCCATTCTTGATGTCCAATAGAACCTCAGCAAGCCCTGGGTGCAGGTAAACTCCCTAGTTTCTCACTTCTTCACAATGGATCACAGAAATAAGTCCTTGAAAAGAAACGTTGTACAGATCTTGAGGTTCAGAGAGTTCTTCCCTTGAGTCATGCTTCCTTCCATCTCCTCTCCTCCCAGTGAGAATCTCACTATCAGTTGTCTAATACAAAGCAAATGCATATTCACTAATAGACGACTCCTGGAAAGTTGCAGCATCTGCAGTGAACGAGAAAAACATCTTGTGTAAAATAATAGTTCAACAGGAAAAACAGGCCTTTCAAAACTAATGTATAAATTACTCTTATTATGACAGCATTGGTGAATCTAACTTAAATCATAACGTTGTGTTATTCTACTCAGTGGCATAGCTAGACTTTTTGCCACCCATAGCAGTAACTGCTTTTGCCGCCCGGCCGCAGGTAACAGCGGGGGTAGGAGGCCACCGCCCCCAAAACTCAGACCGCCCCCCCTTACTACGCCACTGATTCTACTTTTGTGTTTACAATGACTAAGTGTGACTAACCATTACAAATGTGTATTTATTATGTACACATTACTTTGCATAAACTTTTGCACCATTCAGTTAAATGCGTTTTTATTTTAAAAATGAGAAAAATTGCGTCAGCAAATACGCCCAATTATAGGAAATTATGTGATTATCCACCAAAATTTATGTTGGGAGTAGTGGTTCTCCTCTCTATCAGAATTCTCTCTTTGGCTCTCAGCACTATCTTTTGAGGGACTCTCCTCCTCTACTCTATTGACCATTTCACAGTATCTTTCCTGCCTCCCTATTTCTTCTGTCTTGTTTAACGACTTTCCTGCTGTGTCATAATGTGAGCTTGATGCTTAAATGTATATAATCGTTTCCCGTTAAATGGTTGCTTACTTTGGTTGCATGTAACAACGCTACGCATTGTGTTATTCTACTGTACAGAGTGCTGATATTATTTAAGCTGAGTGTGGTCTATGAGAATGTGTATATATAAATAAATAAATATTTCACATTTTCATGCAAAATATGTGGGCACAGCTGTCCTAACCTCCAGACAGAATCTGATCTCTGAAACGAAATGATTGGATATGCTGTCAGCTTTCCCGCTGCTTCGGGAAAGAACTCTGCCTCCGTACAGGATTGCAATTGTTGCAGAGAACGACATGAATGATAAGCCCGCTATATATTTTCTCAGCGGTATGAGATGATTCGTGTTTTCATCGAACGCGCCATCCTGTGGGACCGCATTTTCAAATCATGAATCGGAAAATAGAAATATGCTCGACTATCTCTCGGCCGTTTATGATGGAAGATTTAGTGAAATCGCTGAAAATAATGGCCTGACTCACCCAGAGACTCGCGAGTTAATGACAACTCAAAATTGTTAGTTGGCTTTTGAGAGTGGCGTTTAAGGCCATGTTTCAGGAGCCTGGAGCATGTCTTCTCCTTCACTGCACATTCCACGTTTTGCTGTACACACTAGTCTGGCTAAAAAGAAGCCCATTGTTTCCAATCTCGACATCGTGATGGGCGATGTAGGGTGACATCTTGAATGTCAGACTTTTTGAAGGTACTCGAGTGAAATGTTTTCCAGCCTAAATAAAACAATAGATACATTTCACGTTTGTGGAAGAAAAAGCAGCATCATTATTTTTTTGGGCTCGGCTTGCAAAAGCACATAAAATTGCCGAAAGTTATAAGCTTTGTCATAGATTAAGGAACAACGCAAGCTTAGTTTTTTATTAAATAAATAACTATGTTACAGTGAGGGCGTGTGGCTAAGGGAAGAATTACCCCTCAATTCCCCTTCTTGTGGGCCTTGCACAAATATTGCCCTTTCGAATGTCAGAGTTGCCGAACACTACAGCTGCCTAGTCTTGATTCCATTTGCTCTCTCTTATATCCCACACTTCTTGTGACTGTATCCTGCGGCTCCAGTTCTTTTCCATCAGTGTTATTCCCTTGTCACTGTTTTCTTATTTTCTCTTCCTCTTTTCTAGATGTTTTGCCTTTCCCTCCATTTCTGTGGCTGGTGATGAAAAATAAATCCCAGTCCCCAAAAATTAAACAGTTGTTTCCTGCCTATTTTCTAATTTCTATTGGCACTTCAAAAGTTCTGCATTGTTTGCTTTGCATATGATTTGCCACTGCTGATTTATACCCATCAGTTTTGGATAGGGGGCAAACAAGAGCATTATAAAGTAGTTGGGATGAGGCCATTTAGAATCTCATAAACAAGAGGGCGGGATTTCTTCTTTTCGAGCCCTGGGGCCGGGAAAGGTTTGAGGTTGCTTGTCAATTGTGGGTGAGTCACTTGAGGTGCTCATTAGAGATATGAGTTTTCAGATCCTCTCTAAAGCGGTCGACGGAAGGGGAGTTTCAGATCCATGCCAAGAAAGTGCTTTATGGTCTCAGTATGTAACTGTTTTCTGGTCTTTCCTTTTTTGTTTTTTGCATTTCTTGATTTGCGGTTTCCCATATCACAGCTTCTTATATCGTATTTCCTCAAGGTGAATCTTTTCTGGAATACTCTCATAATTATGGATTAAATATTTCACCATGTTACTATGATGAATTTCTTTATGCAGAGTGTCTGAAGTTAGACAGACCTCTTACTCAAATCGGTGTAATAATCAGCATTTCAAGAAAAATTAGATATAATCCTTCCTCTAGTTTCTCATATGTTTCTTTGAATTTTTCAATGATGAGGATGAATTCGGTTTAAAATATACACTGGCCACCCTGAACTGAGCGAATGGGAATCACGCCTCATTGTCATATTGTTTGTCATTATTTCCAAGGCTGGTTAGAATGACTCCAAAAAGATTTGTGTAGAGAAAGAAGAATTCTGGGGAGAGTAGTAATCCTTCAGGTATTCTGCAGATCACCAGACATTGGTGTGATCTAGAGTGTCCCATCTGAATAAGTTGAATGTGACTCGAGAGAAATGAGGAGATGGCGGCAAATCAGAATCAGCGATCTCAAATTTGTTGAAGGGTGTTGAGAAGGTTTTGGTAGTTGACAGTGATCCAGCGCAATGGTCAATACCTGATCAGGGATCAATACCCAATACTATCACAGAACAATGGCCCATACACATTCACCCAAATCCCTGATGCACTGGTGTCAATTTTTACAATGTTCAATTCTCTTCCCCCTAAAATTCATATATGTCATTTCCAAAATACTTATCTGATTTATATATCAACTCTTCCTCTACTTGGTCGATGAACCAATTAGTTGAATAGTTGATGATAATGATATGACATTTCTAACCTACTTTCAGTCAATAAAATAATCACAGACTCTCGGTAAAGTTAATAAAATTTTATCTCGTAAATAACGTGGTAGTGCTCATTGTATATGGTCAAAAATGCAAATAATAAAACTCACGAAAGGAAATTAGCATCAACAACTTCAAATGAATACAAACTCATCATATAAGCAATGACAATTTGTATGGAGGAGTGGATAGATTAAGAGACAAAAGTTTCAGCAAATGAAAATGCGAAACAGAATTTTTCCTAACGGAGGGGATAGATGAAGAGACAAAGTTTCATCCAAATATTACGTACAAATGTATCTATGACGGAGTGGATAGGCGAAGATACATAAGTTTCAGAGACAAAATACATTTGCAAGAATTATGCCTGTATGAGTCAGAAACATACAAACCTAACTGTCTGTAGAAAACCACTACCCTGGCCAAGGCGATGGTGGGGGTTCCCTGAAAAGAGTCAGGAAACAAAGATGTACAGGGACAGGAACGGAACAGGACAGGTATCAGCTAGGCCTCTCTGCAAACCGACGGACAGCGACGCATCGCCCCTCTCTCAGCCTCTCCAGCCTAACCTCCTAACCACACCCCTAAAGGCACCCCAGCTATACCCTAAAACCTACATGTCCATCCCACATCAGTTGCAACAATTTTCAAAACTAGACAGATGATTGGAGGGCCTAGGAGGTGTCACACCACAGTGACCTCGCGTACAATTTAGTCAATTTATTGTTTGCTTCCTTTCTCACAGTTCGGGTCTTAATTCATTCTCACGTTTTCTTATCACAAGATACATTTAAACAATTTTATTCATAAATTTGACAACGTCCGCAGAATAAGACTCTGGTCCCATGGTTGATTTCATCATTTGGCAGACAATTGTCACATTGGCCTTCAACTCGTACATTTCTTCTGCTGTGCACAGCGCATCTGTCTTGCCTCTGACAGATCAGATTCACTCTTCAGCTCACCCCTCCCTCTTCGGACAATATAAGCAAAATGGAGTTTCATCCAGTCCACTATAGCGAATGGAAAATGGACATTCATTAATTATATGACAATGTCGTTTTTCACTGTTTACCACCCGCCTTTGCACTATTTCCTGTTAGCATTTTTCCTAGCATAGCTTTATGCAAAAAGCACCATTACTTATTATTTTAAAGCCAAGTGCAACATGCAAACTACGAAATGCACATACGGCCTAGTCATGCATTATTTTTGTTACTTTTCAAAGCATAATGTAAATACGATTTTAGTTCTTTCACATGTTATTTCTCATTAGTGTATACATGCGCAGAGCTATTTCCCACAAGTTTGTGTAAGGTGCACGTTAGTTTCATTTGCTACTTACTGTTAGTACGTATTATGGGGCTATTAATTCGAGCAGGTTTCCTTTCTCGCACCCCTGCTCCATCAATCCCCCCTCTGATGGCTTTCTGGAGCCATCATAAAATACCTACCATACCGAGCGCCATCTTTATTTTATCTAAAACTCAGTACTCTTCTCTCTTTTTATGGCCCCTCGTCTAGATCTGTCATCATATCATAGTATTTCTCTTTCATGTCTTCTAATTCTATCTCCTCTCTTTTTCTCTTTCTTGCTCTACGTTCATTCTTTGATTTTGTCACTTCTCTTTTTCTACTTTTACCCTTGCAACATTTATATGTCGTTATTATCACTAAGGCTATTATAGCTACAGAAATAATTGGCATCATTATTTTTCCTAATACACTACTTCCAAAGGTAGACAACCATTTATTCACAGAAGAGAAACTCTTACCAAGTTACCAAGTTTCTCCCAATCACCATCAACATCCAGTTGGGTCAAGTCTCCATGTAATTTCGTAATATTCTTTATATATCCCTCAATTCCTTTACTTTTATCAGGGATATAAGTACAGCAGTGTTGGATTTTCAACATGCCACAGGCTCCACCCTCTTTTGCTAATAAGATATCAAGGGCAAGTCTATTTTGCAAATCCATTGACCTGATTGCAACCATTTCAGTGTCAATCATCAAGAACCCAACAGCAGTATCTGTTGATAAACGATCAACCACTGTGGACAACTTTCGAATTTTGTGCGAATTCAGGAGGACTCCAACTGAGGGTATCAGTGCACCAAAAATATCACCTACTATTTCTGAGAAACTTGCTCTCTTGTTACGTGTTAGTCCATGTTTTATTTCACTTAGTTGGTTACTATTACGGTCTACATGATAGACTTTGGGAAAAACAATTGCAAAGTAACAACTACCATACCAATGTGCAGGCAACCTATAATAAGCCTTCTTGCCACACACATAATAAACTCCTGGAAAGACAAGAGCAGTTCCACCCTTTAATCCCCAACCTCCAGTGATTTGGAAAGTATGTTCACATTCACTACTACCAATGAAATAATTGTTATAGTTAGTTTTCGTTCTAAGCAAACATATTTTCCCTTTCTGGGACCAGTCCAGGGACATTGCAGCGTATGTCTCGTCTTTCTCATAAACTCCTTCTCTAAAAGCCCACGGTGGTACCCGTGACTTCTGTTCAGCAGCCTTTCTTTAGACACTTTCTCTTCTACCATTTCTATAAAAATCTTTTTTTCTACCCGCAAACTACAAGTCAGGTTATTTCTATAGGCATATTCTATATCTAGAGTTTTGGTGATATGGAAGAACTCTCCCATATAACGTGCATTTTTGCTACTTAAAACCTTATTTAGCTCTTTAATAACCGGTATTTCTGAAAATTCTAAATCTATATTAGAATAGTGGTATTCGAGTTTCCCCATCACATAGAATAGGCTGGTTAGAATACTGCAAGACACACCATATGTTAAAGGTAGATGGTGGTAAGTCACCCCTCTGAGACAGACGAAGGTAATCGCATGCACACATAACAATCACTCACATTCATGGTTTCAGTATATTCATACAACAATTTAGTAAACACATTTAACGAGAAATCACTAATTGATTTATCATGATGGAGAATACTTCCATCCAATGGTTCTATTGTAATATTAGGAGTTTCATTAGTAACATCATTCACTCCTTTACTTGCCACATCATTAGTATTATTCCCATTATTAGTTACTATTAGAATAGGTACAAGGACAGTTAGTAATACCCACATGAATGTTAATAGTAAAACACTACATAAACAAGCTTTAATACATCTACGTTTTAAACTAGATTTTGGACGTTCAGTCACTTCTGCTTTAGCCATTCAGTATTCTATAAAAATAAAATTTATCTAACTTAAGGGTACTAAAAATAAAATAAATTCAGGAAAATTAATGGTGTAATCCTACACTTATAGGCTTTCTTCTTTACCCCTTTCTTTTCTTTTCTTTTGATCTTCTGAGTCATTTAGTTTTTCTTTTTGTCACCAATTTTACAATTTAAATTTTCACAGTTCTTTTAAGGTGGTCTCAATTTGCTTTCATCAACTTGTTCAGTGTCAGAACTGTCTTTTTCTTCACTTGGATCAGAACTTTCAATTTCTTCCAATATGATGTAGGTCCATTCTGGTGCTTTGTATTTTCTGCTTGGAATTCTTATTCTCCTGGTTTTTCGTACTAATTCTTCTCCTGACTCTTCTTGTTCTGTCTGACTTGAGACCTCATTACTTTGTTCTGGTCTTTTCTTTGACTTTCTTCTCACAAGAGTGTATTTCAGTCTTTTCACTCCACCTGGCCAATTATCACCTTTTCTTGGTTTCTTGGTTTGAACTACTTTTTCACCTTCTGTATCTGGTTAACAGGTTCTTTTGTTTGGCCTTTCTTTTATCTGCTCTTCTTCCTCTTCTGGATTTTCAGTAGCTTCTGTTTCAGTTGTTACAACAGTAATTTCACTGACTCCTGGCTCAACAGTGAATTCACTTTCTTCTGGCTCAGCAGTGAACTCACTTTCTCCTGGTTCAACGGCAGTCTCACAAGACCCAGTAGCTGGTGCCCACTTTACTTGACTTGTGCTCAGCTGTTCGTCATCAGCTTGTCCTTCAGAATCTGTTATTCTAGATTCTTCAGCTTCACACACTTTAACCTCTGGTCTTTGACTTTTGTTTACCAGTTGCTGCTCTTCTTGTCTTTCAAGTGGACTTGGGACTCATCTAGTGTGGCTTGCGTGAATCCAGTTTGGCAGACCACCACACTTTATGGCAGTTGTCGTCACCAAAATAACTTGGTAAGGACCGCTCCACCTGGGTTCTAAACACGATTTCCTCATGTGTTTCTTGACGAGAACCCACTCACCAGGACTCAGATCATGAGCTTGATTCGGCTGTGTTGTTGTGGCATCTTCTCCAACCTGGCGAGATGCAGAACGCCCCAGACCAGCCAATCCCCTGCAATAATAAAGCTCTAGATCATCAGATATATTCATCAGTTTGTTCGCTGGTATGTATGCTTGTCTCATTGCTCTTCCCATTAGGATTTCATGTGGACTCAAACCATTCTTTTTGTCAGGAATGCTTCTAAGACTCATTAATACAAGGGGTAAAGCGTCAGGCCATTTCAGTATTGTGGATGCACACACCTTTCCTAACCTAGATTTTATTGTGCCGTTTATCTGCTCAACCACTCCAGATGCTTCGGGTCGATAGGCACAATGCAGCTTCTGTTCAATCTGTAATGCTGCACAAATCATCCGATTTATCTCATTATTAAAATGTGTTCCTCTGTCTGTCTCTAAAGTGACTGGAAATCCGAATCTAGGAATTAATTCTCTTAGAAGTAATTTTGCGACAGTTAAGCTGTCATTCCTTCTTGTCGGATAGGCTTCCACCCAGCGAGAGAACAAACAGACAACAACCAGCACATATTTCAACCCACCACATGGGGGTAACTCGATAAAGTTCAATTGGAGACGGGTAAATGGTCCTCCTGCTCTTCCAATTCGTCCCCAACTGACAACTGTTTTTCTGCCTGGATTTTGCTTCTGACAAGTGATGCACCTCTGGCAAAGACTCTCTGCAATGACCCTGAACCTTGGGTTATACCATGACTGCTTGAAGAGTCTGATCATTGCATCTCTTCCAATATGTGCAATTCCATGATATACCCTGGCCATGTGGGAGAGTAAAGAATCTGGCAAGACTGGTCTTTCGTCAAAGTATACCCACACTTCTTCTTCTGCTCGCTTTCTACAACCTGTATTTCTCCAAATTTCCTTTTCCTCTTCACTTGCCTCTTCCTGCATCTGCCTCACTTCATCCCAAGTTTCATATATGTTTGTAAACATAAGATGGCATTCAGTATTTTCCCTCTCAATTGCTCTATTTAAAGCCATTGAATTTCGTGCACAGAAACGCGCTATTTGGTCAGCGTATCTGTTGCCCTTCATCACATAATGATCTCCTGATTTATGTGCGGCACATTTGACCACTGCAATTCTTTTGGGCAATTGCAAAGCATCCAATAATTATTTTACAGTTTTGCTGTTCCTAATAGGGGAACCTGAAGAAGTCAGAAATCCCCTTTGCATCCATAGCTGTCCAAAATCATGGACAACCCCGAACCCATATTGGCTATCAGCGAATATGGTTACCTTCAGGCTTTTGGAAATTTTGCACGCTCTGATTAGAGCTATCAATTCAGCAATTTAAGCAGAGGTTACCCCTTTTAGACAGGATGCTTCTAGAACTCCCGCTATGGTGCAAACAGCATAGGCAGTGCATAATTCGCCTTTCTCATTTCTTAGGCATGATCCTTCAGGTTACCTTCAGGCTTTTGGAAATTTTGCACGCTCTGATTAGAGCTATCAATTCAGCAATTTAAGCAGAGGTTACCCCTTTTAGACAGGATGCTTCTAGAACTCCCGCTATGGTGCAAACAGCATAGGCAGTGCATAATTCGCCTTTCTCATTTCTTAGGCATGATCCATCCACAAATATCTTACAGTCTGGTTCTTCCAAAGGAACATCCTCTATATCAAACCTGGGTTTGGTGCACAGTTCTGTCACATCCAAACAATCATGATCCGCTTCCTCTCTCACCTCCTCACAATGTGAATTAGGCAGTATAGTTGCCGGATTTACAGTTGTGCACCTCACCACAGTCACATTCTCAGCACCCAGAATCACTCTCTCGTACTTAGTCAGCCGACTAGAGGTCAAGTACTGTGTACGGGTATGAGTCAAAAGAATCTCAACAGAATGCGGCACATACACCTTTACTGGATATCCCATCACAATCACTTCACTTTGTTCCAGACTCATACAAGTGGCAGCTACTGCTTTTAAACATCCTGGTAATGCTGCAGCCACTGAATCCAAAGTAGCAGAAAAATATGCTACTGGACGCCGTGCCATTCCATGTTTCTGAGTCAAGACTGACAGTGCGCATCCATCGCTTTCACAGCAGTACAATACAAAATCCTTTGTATAATCTGGCATTCCTAATGCAGGTACATGACAAAGACTGTTTTTCAATTTTACAAAAGCTTCCATACTTTCATCATCCAGATCAATCGGATCTTTCACATCCTTCCATGTCAACCTCTGTAGAGGTTTTGCAATCAGTGAAAAACTACTGATCCACTGCCTGCAATATCCAACCATTCCCAGAAACATTCGTACTTTTTTCTGAATTTTGGGTGGGTTCATCTGTTTAATCACTTTAATTCTTTCAGGTGTCACCTTCCTAACTCCTTTTTCTATTTTGTGTCCTAGGTACTGGACTTCCTGTTTGCAAAATTGCAGTTTTGCTGGGGACACCTTGTGTCCTCCTTCTGCCAAATGGTTCAATAAAGCAACTGTGTCTGTCACACAGGCTTCTCGTGTCTTTGATGCCACCAGTAGGTCATCAATATATTGAACCAAAACCAAATTTCCTGGCATAACCAGAGTCTCCAAACATTTTTTCAAGATCTGGTTAAAGATTGAGGGCCTCTCTGTGTACCCTTGAGGAACTCGGCACCATGCCAAAACACGGTTTCTGAACCGGAATGCAAACAAATACTGGCTTTCCGGATGTAAGGGAATCGAGAAAAAGGCTTGGCACAAGTCAATCACTGTGTACCATTCAGCATCACAGGGAATCTGGTACAGTATCACTGCTGGATTTGGCACTATTGGACAACAGGGCACTACATTTTTATTAATCTTTCTTAAATCCTGCACTATTCTATATTTCCCACTGGGTTTCTTAATACCTATGATAGGCGAATTACAAGGACTGCTCAGTATTTCTTTCAGAATTCCCTGTTCAATCATTTGATCGATTACAGGAGTGACTCCTGCAATTACTTCTGGACTCATTTTGTACTGAGGGGTGTTTGGATATACAGCACCATCTTTTACTGTAATCTGAATGGGATCTATGTTGGCATTAAGCCAATTTCCTTTCCTGAAAAATCCCACACATCTGATCTCACTGCACTTTTTAATTCTTCAGGCAAATTTTCTTCTGTAAGAAGGGAATATAACTCATCCACCTCTGTTCCTTGCTTCGCTAACATCATTTTAAATTCAACATCCTCATCAGGTGTCTGAAATGTAATACCGTCTGGCGTACAATAGATGGTGTAAATCTCTACCTAAGAGATTTACCGGATTTACCGGACTCGAGTCACATACCACAAACCGATGCATATCTTTGAAGTTACCAATGTGAACTTCTATCGGATTTGTAACTGGCGTTCTAATATGCTTATTTGAGACTCCTACAACTTGGATAGTTTCCCCCGAGAGGTGTAGGTTTGGAATTTCTGCTGCTCTCACAGGAGAACGGGTAGCACCAGTGTCCACTAAGAATGTAATGTCATTCCCTTCCACCTTTCCATCAACAAATGGACCTGACTGATCTACCGCCAAGGATACGCCAAGCACGCACTCCTCCTCCCCACTCAGGCACCGTCATTGAGATGAGTCTGAATCATTCTCATTGCACTGCAACCAATATTGTGGAACCATTTGCACAGTTTGATTCTTACCACTTTGGTCACCTCCGTGAAATCCAGTATTTGCACTGAACCTCTGCACTTGAGCATTCGCATTATTTGGCATGGGAGCTTGTGGCACCTGTAACTGTAGAGTAACTATCTGCTGCTGCTGCTGTTGATTTACACCCACCTCATTCTGCATCTGTGGAATTAAATTTTGATTTGCCTCGTTATTCTTTTTAGCAGATCTACACTCGTTTTTCCAATGTCCAAGCTTTCCGCACGCATGACAAGGAAATTTCTTCATAGCTTCCTCTCTATTCATTTTTCCTCTTCCTCCGCTGCAATTCTGCCCATTTTGATTCTGACTACTCATCTGAATACTAGTTTGAGGATTATTATTTGCCTCTTGCTGTTCTGCCACTTTCACCTGTGCCCACATCATCTTCTCTTTTAACTTTTTATGTCGCGATTCAATATCATCACTACAATACTTTGCATACCTCAGAATTTCATCGATTGTCTTGTTCTGCCAGCAAATCAAATGCTGTTGAATCATAAAACTAATTTCTGGTTTCAAACCAAACACAAAACGATACACTAAGGGCCCGATTCTGATGCGGGTTGGAAAAGCTTCCCGACCGAGGGCCTGATTCTGATGCGGTTAGGAAGGCCTCCTAACGGCATTTGCTCCTTCCAAATCGGATCGGGAACGTGTCTTCCCGACCGAGGGCCCAATTCTGATGCGGTTAGGAACAAATGTTCCCATTGAAGTCAATGGGAGTTCAACCAAATCGTATCTGGAAGCATCCGGATGCATCCTACTCCGCCGGACGGACTTTCCCGATCCGAGTGGGTCGGACACCATTTCCCAACCGATTCGGTCGGGAAGCTTTTCCAACCCGCATCAGAATCGGCCCCAAAATGTCCCATATCCTTGTCTCCAATATTCTCAAATCCACTATACTGTTTAAATACCTGTAACAACCTTTCATAATAGGCATGTACTGACTCTTTTGGTTCTTGGGTTTTTCTATCAATTTTAATCCAATCTGTTTCCTTTGGGGAAATTTTCCCTTTTAGAAACGTGATTACTTGATTATACTTTTTCATTACCTCGTCAGACGTGCACTTGTTTTAGGGTCCCTAGGATATTGTTCCTTTGGCCAATCAACCGTGATCTTACACTCTGCCCATAAACCTGCTGGAACAACAATCTCAAACAACCCATCTAAATCTTTTAGCAAAACCTTTGAGACTTTCACAAACCTCTCTACCTGTTTGTACCATTCAACTGGTTTCTTTCTTAACCTGGGAAAATCGTTCGTGAAAGACAATATATCCTGTCTTGACCATGGAACATGAACATATCCACCACCGGGTACTTCTCTCATCGGACACACCCTTTCAACTTGTTCTGTCTCTTTTAATGGAAACATGGATGTTCCTTTACTGGCTGCTTCTTCCTTCTTTCTCGTCCATCTATTTTTCCATCTATCTACATCTCCCCATTTTTTCAATATGTTCATCAATTCTTTTATCTGTAATCTCTTTCCAGATGCATTCAAACTCTCTAGGTCTTTGTCAGTGAAAGCCAATCTGTATGATTTCTGCAACACTTTCGACTTTTCTATGTCTATTCCATACTCACTAGCAGCTTCGGATATCTTCTCATGTAAATTCTTTGCTCTCCAGGTAATGCTCTTGCATAAAAACAACAATTCATCATCTCGGTAAGTCCCTAATCTATCTGGATTTATTGTCCCAATAATCATTTCTTCCAAATCTACTTTTAATTGACTCACATTAATACTCTGTGGCTGTGGTTTCGGTTTTGTCATTTCCTTTATCCAGTTATTCAATTCTTCTGGTGAAGGACCTGCTGAACTCCCTGCTATTGGAGTAACATTTGGCCCTATTCTCCTCAGATCTAATTGTATACCTCTTTGAGGGGTCTCCGTTATCAACTCACAGACCGGAAGATCTAACAATGTGGTATTCTGATCATCTTGATCGTTCTCATTCATTACCGCTACCACCCCACTCCTGTTACCACTTCTCGGAACTGTCAATGAATGTACTTTTGACAAATTCTGTCTTTCCCCATACAAGGGAACTACGGGACCAATTGTTACTGGTACTGTCAGTGCTTCTGCATTCAGGCTTAGCTGATTCATTTTTTGAACCTGCTCTAGTCTTGCCTTATTCAACAAATTTGTTTCCTTTTCTCGCACTACTCTTGCTATTTCAGTAACCTGGGGGGTCAAGAGAGTTCCCATCTGTGGAGTACTCGGGGTTGCTTCTCCTGAATTTTCTTCATAAGGCGGAGGTCTTTTAGTCATCATATCCTCCAACAGCTCATCATCCTCAGAATTATTCGGGTCATCTCTAAAACTGGAAGTCTCTATATTCTTCTTTTTCTCCTTACACTTTCCTCCAGTCTGATCATCAGCAACTAAAACGGGATACAGACCTTCTGTTACTACAGCTCTCCTCCATCTTTTCAACTTTTCTTCCCTACTTTCAAAAGGATATCCATGCATCCAACTCCTGTATCTTCTGTTACCTCCTCTATATCTCTCTCTTCCAAATGCCTCAACTTCCCATTCTTCCAATGCTTCGTATTGCGTCAATCTAGGATTTGGTTCTAGTGCATTCATTAGATTTCTCAGATTCTGCAATATCCTTACATTAAATGTACCATGCTGTGGAAAAGCTATGACACCATCATCCTTTGTATATTCCACCCAATTCTCTAACCACATACACGTATGATATCCTCGCTCCAACATCATATAAGAAGCAGGCGTCTTTGGGGGTGGAATAGGAATTCCTTCCCTAGTCACAATCAGCTTGTCCTTATTGAAAAAATTCTTTATTTTCTTTAACAGCTTAATTTTCTCTAAACCTTTACGCTAATGTACCTCACCAAACTAAACAAAGAAAACCTTCCGTAATTCTACGTATTCTATTTGTCAGCTCTCGTCCTATACCAGCGCGACTCACACTAACCAACCAATCAGAACCCTGCTACGTAAGCAATGTCTCAACCAATACTAGCGCGGCACACACCAACTAACCAATCACAGCTCAATACACACCTGCTGCCTGACCAATGCCAGAGCGGCCTTTTCTGATGTCAGTATTACTCCTTCTACTGACCCTCCCTTCACAAAAATTTACGGCAATTTTTCTACGTTTTTTCTTAATCGAAATTTCTGTTAGTAACAACACAAGAACAAAGCTACCTTGTCTGTTCCACTAAATAAAGAGATAGTTTTCACCCTTCAATAGATTTTTCTCACTACGAGTCCTAATAACGACCAGCGTTATTTTACTCTTCAAACAAGCTTCCGGGAGGACCTATTACCCCTCTAGGGATAAGGCCAAGATTTAGCAAGAGGACTTTTTGGCGTGAAAAGAGGTCTTGTTACTCTCCTGGGGATAAGGCTAGAGTTTCAGAAGCGGACCCTTCGCTATTTCAGTTACCCTACTTATATATGAAATTTCCCTAATATAACACCTACAGCCCTCCGTAGCTTTTAGGTATTATTACAACAGACAAAGTACTTCTGCAGTGTGGCTTCTTTACCACACTCTTCTTCTGCCTACTGCAGGCTAATTTCATTCCCGGGATTCCTCTGGTATCTCCGTACCTGAACTTCCAGACAACATAAAACAGGACATTAACTTTTCATGTTAAGAACATATAATCAATAATCAATAATCATTACCAAACGAATCAATAATTAAACCGTCCTCTGCTACCAAGAAACTGATCCAGAGCGATGGTCAATACCTGATCAGGGATCAATACCCAATACTATCACAGAACAATGGCCCATACACATTCACCCAAATCCCTGATGCGCTGCTGTCAATTTTTACAATGTTCAATTCTCTTCCCCTAAAATTCATATATGTAATTTCCAAAATACTTATCTGATTTATATATCAACTCTTCCTCTATTTGGTCGATGAACCAATTAGTTTTATAGTTGATGATAATGATATGACATTTCTAACCTATTTTCAGTCAATAAAATAATCACAGACTCTCAGTAAAGTTAATAAAATTGTATCTCGTAAATAACGTGGTAATGCACATTGCATATGGTCAAAAATGCAAATAATGAAACTCACGAAAGGAAATTAGCATCAACAACTTCAAATAAATACAAACTCATCATATAAGCAATGACATTTTGTATGGAGGAGTGGATAGATTAAGAGACAAAAGTTTCAGCAAATTCAAATGCGAAACAGAATTTTTCCTAACAGAGGGGATAGATGAAGAGACAAAGTTTCATCTAAATAATACGTACAAATGTATCTATGACGGAGTGGATAGGTGAAGAGACATAAGTTTCAGAGACAAAATACATTTGCAAGAATTACGCCTGTATGAGTCAGAAACATACAAACCTAACGGTCTGTAGAAAACCACTACCCTGGCCAAGGCGATGGTGGGGGTTCCCTGAAAAGAGTCAGGAAACAAAGATTTACAGGGACAGGAACGGAACAGGACAGGAATCAGCTAGGCCTCTCTGCAAACTGACGGACAGTGACGCATCTCCCCTCTCTCTCTCAGCCTCTCCAGCCTAACCTCCTAACCACACCCCTAAAGGCACCCCAGTTATACCCTAAAACCTACATGTCCATCCCACATCAGTTGCAACAATTTTCAAAACTAGACAGATGATTGGAGCGCCTAGGAGGTGTCTCTGTCACACCACAGTGACCTCACGTACAATTTAGTCAATTTATTGTTTGCTTCCTTTCTCACAGTTCGGTTCTTAATTCATTCTCATGTTTTCTTATTACAAGATACATTTAAACAATTTTATTCATAAATTTGACAACATCCGCAGAAAAAGACTCTGGTCCCACGGTTGATTTCATCATTTGGCAGAGAATCGTCACATTGGCCTTCTACTCGTACATTTCTTCTGCTGTGCACAGCGCGTCTGTCTTGCCTCTGACAGATCTTATTCACTCTTCAGCTCACCCCTCCCTCTTCGGACAATATAAGCAAAATGGAGTTTCATCCAGCCCACTATAGCGGATGGAAAATGGACATTCATTAATTATATGACAATGTAGTTTTTCACTGTTTACCACCCGCCTTTGCACTATTCCCTGTTAGCATTTTTCCTAGCATAGCTTTATGAAAAAAGCAGCATTACTTATTATTTTAAAGCCAAGTGCAACATGCAAACTACGAAATGCACATGTGGCCTAGTCATGCATTATTTTCGTTACTTTTCAAAGCATAATGTAAATACGATTTTAGTTCTTTCACATGTTATTTCTCGTTAGTGTATACATGCGCAGAGCTATTTCCCACGTGTTTGTGTAAGGTGCACGTTAGTTTCATTTACTACTTACTGTTAGTACGTATTATGGGGGGTATTAATTCGAGCAGGTTTCTTTTCTCGAACCCCTGCTCCATCAACAGCATAGAGTGCTGTTATAAGATCATTAAAGATTTAATGGCAAAGGTTTCTTTTGTCTGTTATGTAATGGACATTGTCTGTAACTTGCATAATTGCTGACACAGTGCTAGCACATGGCCTGAAAAATGACTGCTAGACATGTTGGAGGGAGTTGCCATTGAATTGATTTAGTAATTGAATTGTAATTTTAATGATATTTCCAGATTGGCTGGCAATTTAAGTGATCATTAGGGCCTAGGCTTGCTTTTTTTCAATAGCAGGTTGATTTATTCAGGTTTGATATGATGAACTGTATAGGGAAATGCCTCTTTTTGTATGATCGCCCCCAAAGTTTCGCAATGATGCTGCTGGTTTTTCAACTCTGAGAGTGTACTGAGGCCTGCTAACCAGACCTCAGTGCCAGTGCTCTAACCCCTACAAATGTATGTTATATTGACTTTTACCCAATTGGCATAAGTTAACTTACTTATAAGTACCTAGTAAATGGTACCAGGGGGACCCAAGCCATGTAAGTTAAAGTGTCCCTCAGGGGCTGCATCATATATTGTGCCACCTTAAGTGTGATAAAGTAAAAAACATGCCACTGCAGATTGGTAGAGCAGTTTCAAACTGCTAACTCGACTTTGCTATTTAAACTAATGAGAAAATGTCCAGACCTGCCTTTTTAATATATATAAGACAACCCTACAGCAAGCCTATCGAGTCCTAAGGCAGGGTACTGTATATTAAAAAGAAGGATATATATATTTAAATGTCCTAACAGTGAAAACCCCAAAACACACAAAAAAGAGGCTGTTCTTTTGTTCTGGTAGACAGGTTTGCATTGAGCACAGAGAGGGGAAAACAGTTGCCAAACCAGTTTTCCCTTGGGTGCATAGCCCTCAGGTAACCACGCCTCTAGAGTGGGCTACCAAGCTCCACACACCAAAAAGAAGGATTCTGCCATCTTGAGAGTGGGCAGAATAGTGCATTCTGGGAAAGCTAGATGCCAAAAATTGCAGAAAGTCATCATCAGGCGGAAGGGAATCTGGTAGCCCATTGCCTAGTAACCACCACATCCCACAAGGGCCCTTTATGTGCATAAATATGACACCCAGACCTCTAATTACATCTGCATTGGAGAGAGGACAGAAGAAGGACTGTCCTGCTTTTCCCTGGACCTGGTAAATAGACACTGCACCAGAGACTGGACTGCACCTGCTGCTCCTGGACTACCAAACACAGGAATGTGCCTGTGGCGCCCTGCTTGAGAAAAAGTAATTCAGGAGCTCCAAACAGAAGAGGTGAACTCAAAGAGTCAGTTGGCTGACTTCCTGTTACAGCTATAGTGCCACAAAAGCTGAAGAAGCCCACCTTGGCTAGTTAGTAGCCACAATTGCTTGACCACCACTGACCACGGACATGCAGCCTGGGAGACTGAGGCCTGATGCTCAAATGTTGTACCAGATCTGCTAGACCTGGGAGAGTTGTCAGAGTGCAGTTTGGTTGCTCAAGAAGGATACTAGCCTCCACCAAAGTGAAGGAAGTGACCGGATGTGGGCCACCCGGGTCACTCACGACCACCTCTCAGCCTTCCATACAAATGAAGTCGGTCAGACAGTAGATAATACAAACCAAGTTATTTATTAGTACCTCTCGTGCGGAGTCCAGTCTGACCAGCCTCCATAGACAGCTGCAGAGGGACTGACCCCCGTTTACAAGGTAAAGTCAGATATACATTTCCAACACCCCTAAAAAAACACGCCCAAACTGGAATTTTCCAGCCTGGGCACAGATGAACAAAGGAGGTACAGAAGGATGAGCTACCATCCTGAGACCGGGTACACACTATCTTAGCTTCAAGGTTATCTCAGCCCGTGCCTGTCTCTCTGAGAGTGGGAGCAGGGCTACATACAAGGAAAGGCATGCAAACTCAGAACGAGCCGTTCATTAGTGCAACGAAGCTCAACCTTGAATAATAAAAAGAAACAATCGAGGCTGCTTTTTCTGCTGAGGCAGACAGTGTCAGGATCGGTAAGCCGGTTGGACGCTATCTGCCTCCTTGCGCGAACCCAGCTCACGATAGACCATGCAGGAACTACATACACCGGCGTGCAAAGCGAGTCACGCAGCACGTGACCCGAACGCGACGCCGGAGACGGAGATAAGGGCGACGGAAGCTGGAGAACGCCGCCGATTATTCGACCGGATTTGTTGAAGCAGGACTTCTCTGGCAGCCTACTTGCGCTGGGCGGTAAGAGTGCGAGAGCACAACCTTCCGTACCGCCATTCTTGCTCAGGAAACGGTGACGGGCTTTCCGTTTTCCTTGAGACTCCTCTGTTGGACGAGACGCGTACATCTACGGTCTTTGCAGAGGAGTTTAGGCGCCCGTTGGGGTGCTTGGGATTGCTCTCTCCCTGTTGGGGAAACCGAAGGGCATTTTCCGGTTTCATGCAGGGAGAAGTAAAGCACCCGCGAAAGATTTTGGTTATATTTACTAACACCTCTGGAATATCTTGCAAAACACTTTGCTTCTGTGTGATCTTTGGTGGTCATTGAGAGACTATCAACGGGCCAACACCAGACTACGTTATAAGAGACATGGTCCTATAACGAGACTTGTGCTATAGTTCTTCAAGTTGCTGGGGACATTGTGAAGTGTAACAATACCTGGCATTTTCCTACTTAGGGTTTAGGAATAGACTTTCCTTATTTCAGGGTTCTTAGGAAACCCTCTTACACATTTTTTGTTGTTTTTCTTCTATTTATTTAATCGCAGGAGAGAGGTCGTTAAGAGAGGGTACCGAAGGCACAGCCTGGCACAGCTTGGTGAAATAACACATAACCTTGGTAGGTGTTTCCGAATAGATATTGAGTGCTCAGTGAGGGCTTGGAATATCAAGAAGTCTTTTCTCATATGTTCTTTCACGTTTTGTATTTCTCGATATAGTGTTATTCTGACAGTGCCAATGCCCTCTCCTCTCTTCTGATATCTCCTTTTCACCTTTATTTCATTTCAGGTAGGGGTTGATGTATAGAGGTGCGATATGTGTTGATACATGTTACATGTATAAGGGAGAATATACAATAGAGAATTCCCATTGTTTTATTGTATCTTTCGCAGATCTCCCTCCCAGCAGTTCCTATCCTTTCCTTCCCCCGCTCAATTGCCCCAATAGTCTGTGTACATATATATATTCCAGACTTGGGGCGGTTCAGAGGTGGGCCCCCATTTGAGCATCAGCACAACCCTGAGGATTCAGAACAGAGGAGCCTGACAGAATAATCGGCCCAAGAATTAGACTCCTCCTGGTTGTGCTGGGTTCAGGGATGGCCACCTTAGATGATGTGATGGCGGCTCTGGCGCTTGTTCAGGCAGAACTGGCTGGCTCGCGCCAGGAAACAGCGGCCTTGCAATCCCGAGTGGATAAATTACAAAGAAACCCGTTTGATATAGGGGGAACCCCCCACCCCACGTCAGTAATAGTGGAGATGCCGGCTCAGATTCCATTGGCCCCTCCGGAAAGATTCTATGGGGACATTAAGAAGGTACAGGTCTTCATAACACAAGTACTACTTCACTTTACATGCAAACCAAAGATGTTTGCCACCAATCAAGCCAGAGTGGCTTTCCTGATCTCTTACCTGGGCGGAGAGGCTGCTCAATGGGCTGTCCCCATTGTGCGGAGAGACGACCCACTGCTGTATGACTGGGACGAATTCAGGGAGAACTTTGAGAAGACCTTTGATCGGCGGGCCGAGACTTTCTCTGCGGATAGAGACCTGCTGGAGCTACGACAGGGGACCTCTGATTTAGTTAGCTACCTAAATAACTTCAGGAGACTGGTGGCAGAAACAGACTGGCCGGAAGCCAAACAGTCGGCTATTTTCTATCAGGGGCTCACAGAAGAGCTCAAAGACGTTTTGGCTCAAATCGACCCCCAACCCCGCACCTGTGCGGCTCTCATAGAACTCACCCTCCGATTAGATCATAGAATGCGGGAGCGCAAAGGAGAACACAAGCGGAAAGAGAAAACCGTTCCATACAATGACCGAACCGTTTATTCCGAGAAGACAGCCCCGAAACCTGAACCAATGGAGATTGGAACGGTGAGAGCATCGTTGACTCTCAGTGAAAGAGATCATCGCCGCAAACAGGGTCTATGCCTGTACTGCGGGAAAAAGGGACATTTCCTTCGGGAATGTCCGGTTAAACCAAAATACGGCCGGTCTCGATCGGGGCAAGTGGCCTCGGTGACGGCCGAAAGAGGGGAGGAAAACTGCAACGCTTGAGGACACAGGAGGTTGTGCCATCCCTTCGGTGGATACATTTACTTTCATGGAAGCGAATCATTTGTTTATTACCCTGATCATAAAAATCAACCAAGAAACCAAACAAATCCGAGCCATGGTCGACTCAGGAGCCACCGGCTGCTTTATGGACCAAGGAGAGGCTTTACGTTTAGGAGTGCAACTAATCCACAAGACTACCCCAGAAAAGGTGTATGCCGTAGATGGCAAGGTACTCGAGTCAGGACCCATCAGACATAGCACTCTGGAGTATGAGCTCTTCTATGAAGAATACCATAGGGAGCGGTTATCATTTAACATTATTCAAGCTCCACAGTATGGGGTAATACTGGGTCTTCCCTGGCTGCAAAAACACGAGCCAACCATTCAATGGGCCAACAAAACCTTACAGCTGGACTCCCTTTACTGCCAAGAACACTGTAACCTAGGGGCAACCCGGCCATCGAGAATACTAGCAACCCACCACCACATCGCAACGGCAGCAGAAAAGAAAGTGATCTTGCCTAAGTGTTATGCAGGATATGACGACGTATTCAGCGATATCAAGGCTGAGGTACTACCTCCTCACAGAGACTACGACTGTCGTATAGACCTGGTCCCTGGGTCAGTAGTCCCTTGTGGGAGGATATATGCACTTACGGTACCCGAAAATGAGTACCTACGAAAATATTTGGATAAACACCTGGAATTGGGGTTCATTCATCCGTCCAGATCCCCAGCAGCCTCTCCCCTCTTTTTATCCCGAAAGCTAACGGAGACTTGAGGTGTTGCATCGACTACAGGGCGTTGAACGCCCTTACCATTAAGAACCAGTATCCGCTTCCCTTGATCCCTGTACTATTGGAGCAGGTACGGGCAGCTGTCATCTACACTAAATTAGACCTAAGAGGGGCATACCATTTGGTTCGAATGCACAAGGGTGATGAATGGAAGACCGCATTTAAAACGCGGTATGGGCTCTTTGAATACCTTGTTATGCCCTTTGGACTCTGTAATGCCCCTGCGGCGTTTCAATTTTTCCTCAATGAGTTCCTAAGGGAATACTTGGACCTCTTCGTTGTTGTCTATATCGACGATATCCTCATATACTCCAAAACAGAGGAAGAACATGTGGTTCATGTGCGTCTGGTATTGCAAGCACTGCGTAAACACCAATTGTTTTGCAAAATAACGAAATGCGAGTTCCACGTGACCACAGTGGAGTTCCTAGGAGTTATGCTCACCCACTCTGGTCAAGTCATGGGAGAGAGGAAAGTGAAGGACATCATGGATTGGCCTTGTCCCCGTAACGTAAAGGAGATCCAGAGTCTTTTGGGGTTTGCGAACTTCTACAGAAGGTTTATACGGCATTTCTCGGATATGGTGGCACCCCTGACCAGATTGACAAGGAAAAAGACCCCGTTCCTATGGACCGAAGAAACGCAGAGGGCGTTCGATCTTCTAAAGCGATCTTTCACGACAGCCCCGGTTCTCACACATGCCAACCCGGATCTACCATTTATTGTGGAGGCCGATGCTTCCGAAGTAGCGGTCGGGGCGGTGCTCTCTCAACGGCATGAAACCACCGGTTACCTACACCCCATAGCATTTATGTCCCGGAAGCTGAATACGGCGGAGCGGAATTATACGATCGCAGAAAAGGAGCTCCTAGCAATCAGAGACGCCTTTCTGGAGTGGAGACATTGGCTGATGGGGGCAGTACATCAGGTAACGGTCTACTCGGACCATCGTAATCTCCGGTTTATGCAGGCCGCTCGCCACCTCACTCCACGTCAGCTCCGTTGGATGTTGTTCTTCGCAGAATACCATTTTGTGGTGACCTTCCGACCTGGCGTGGACAACAAGAAGGCTGACGCACTTACAAGGCAAGACACCATCCCGTTTCGCTCCATCACTCCAGAACACTCCATCATAGAGCGTAGCAGGGTATTGTGTGCTATACAAACCGACAATTTCTTGCAGAGAATTCGACAAGGGATACAAACGTTTACCTGGAGAAACTGGCTCAAAGGACACCCGGCCTGGCAGATACGGCAAGGCCTCCCCATGAAAGGCCAACAAGTGCTGGTCCCCACTAACGATCTACGTAGAACTGTGTTTTCATGGTGTCATGACAACCCATGTGCAGGACACCTAGGAGGCATAAAAACCTTGGAGAAAGTGCTGCGGCAGTTCTGGTGGCCGTCAATTCGCCCGGATGTCTTGTCATGGGTACAGGAATGTTCCACGTGTGCCCAAATGAAAACCGACCATCGACAATCACAGGGACTCCTACAGACCATGCCCACCCCTGAGACCCCGTGGGAACGGTTTTCGGTGGATTTCATCATAGGGTTACCCAAGGATCAGGGGAACACAGCCATCATAGTGGTCATTGACTATTTGTCCAAAATGGGCCATTTTATCGCGTGCAAACAAGCACCCTCGACCAGTCAGTTGGCCAAACTGCTGTTGGTTAACATTGTTCGGCTCCATGGTCTTCCAAAAGTCATTGTGTCGGATAGAGGGGCCCAATTCACTGCTGGTTTCTGGAGAACCTGGTGCTCTGAGCTACGAATCTCTTCTTCTCTTTCTACGAGCTTCCACCCTCAGACCGATGGTCAAACTGAGAGGCTTAATCAGACCCTCAAACAGTTCCTTAGGTGCTACGTCGATACTAATACTGACGCGTGGGTGGACTGGTTGTGGGTGGCGGAGATTGCATACAACAACGCAAGACACTCATCCACGCTGCACACCCCTTTTTTCAGCACCTATGGGTTTCACCCCCGGTTCACTCCATTAATCATCCCTAGCACTAACACTAAGTTTCCGGTTCTACGCGAAAGACTAATGCTTTTGCGCAAAACACTGTTCACAACACGTAACAATCTACTCAAGGCCAAAGAAAGGTACAAAGACCAGGCTGACAAGCATCGAAGACTTGGTCCTTCGTTCAGGAGTGGGGATTGGGTTTGGTTATCGACTAAACACATAAGGTTCAAGAAATACAGCGTGTTTAATCCCAAATTCATAGGCCCTTACCGGGTGGTTAGACACGTTAATCCAGTGGCGGTTAAGTTGAAACTGCCTGCTCATTTCCGGATACATCCGGTGTTTCATATATCCCTCCTGAAACCCTCTCATGGCCCGGTGAAGATGAATCCCACACCTCTTTGGGTTCAGGGAGAAAAAGAGTATGAGGTTCGGGGTGTTCTGGATGCCAAGAGGGTACGGGGGAAGCTGTGGTACTTGGTGGCCTGGAAAGGCTATGGTCCGGAGGAGAATTCCTGGGAACCGGTTAGGGCGGTGCACGCGCCTAGACTGGTGGCCAAGTTCCATCGTTTGCACCCTGAGAAACCGTCTGGCAGTTAGCGTTCCCTGGGAGGGGGGATGTGCTGTCAGGATCGGTAAGCCGGTTGGACGCTATCTGCCTCCTTGCGCGAACCCAGCTCACGATAGACCATGCAGGAACTACATACACCGGCGTGCAAAGCGAGTCACGCAGCACGTGACCCGAACGCGACGCCGGAGACGGAGATAAGGGCGACGGAAGCTGGAGAACGCTGCCGATTATTCGACCGGATTTGTTGAAGCAGGACTTCTCTGGCAGCCTACTTGCGCTGGGCGGTAAGAGTGCGAGAGCACAACCTTCCGTACCGCCATTCTTGCTCAGGAAACGGTGACGGGCTTTCCGTTTTCCTTGAGACTCCTCTGTTGGACGAGACGCGTACATCTACGGTCTTTTGCAGAGGAGTTTAGGCGCCCGTTGGGGTGCTTGGGATTGCTCTCTCCATGTTGGGGAAACCGAAGGGCATTTTCCGGTTTCATGCAGGGAGAAGTAAAGCACCCGCGAAAGATTTTGGTTATATTTACTAACACCTCTGGAATATCTTGCAAAACACTTTGCTTCTGTGTGATCTTTGGTGGTCATTGAGAGACTATCAACGGGCCAACACCAGACTACGTTATAAGAGACATAGTCCTATAACGAGACTTGTGCTATAGTTCTTCAAGTTGCTGGGGACATTGTGAAGTGTAACAATACCTGACATTTTCCTACTTAGGGTTTAGGAATAGACTTTCCTTATTTCAGGGTTCTTAGGAAACCCTCTTACACATTTTTTGTTGTTTTTCTTCTATTTATTTAATCGCAGGAGAGAGGTCGTTAAGAGAGGGTACCGAAGGCACAGCCTGGCACAGCTTGGTGAAATAACACATAACCTTGGTAGGTGTTTCCGAATAGATATTGAGGGCTCAGTGAGGGCTTGGAATATCAAGAAGTCTTTTCTCATATGTTCTTTCACGTTTTGTATTTCTCGATATAGTGTTATTCTGACAGTGCCAATGCCCTCTCCTCTCTTCTGATATCTCCTTTTCACCTTTATTTCATTTCAGGTAGGGGTTGATGTATAGAGGTGCGATATGTGTTGATACATGTTACATGTATAAGGGAGAATATACAATAGAGAATTCACATTGTTTTATTGTATCTTTCGCAGATCTCCCTCCCAGCAGTTCCTATCCTTTCCTTCCCCCGCTCAATTGCCCCAATAGTCTGTGTACATATATATATTCCAGACTTGGGGCGGTTCAGAGGTGGGCCCCCATTTGAGCATCAGCACGACCCTGAGGATTCAGAACAGAGGAGCCTGACAGACAGTATGAGATAGAAGCTTCATTTCGATCATGACACAAAATGGCGGCTGAATACAAAATGGTGCAGCAAATGCTAACTTAACTCGCATAATGCTACAAGGAGTCAGCTAGACATATTTCTCAGTCCAACAGGCCCTCCTTTTAGCATTTGCTAACCATTTCTATCTAATGCTATATGTAAAGCAAAGGACTATTAGTATATGCCAGTTCACACATGAGTAATATTCAAAAACACGCCCAGGAATAGACATTAAGTCATGGGCAGACTGCATATTTATTAAGGACGTTGTCTGAGATGCATAGGAACATCAACACTTAAAATTATCCATAGATTCAATATTAGGAATAGAAGTTGCAAGGGAGGTGGTAGATCCAAAGATACCCTCGTTGATTTGCATCATTTCGTGAATATCCTTCTGCAACATAATCGCAGCAGTGTCATGGACTGTCTTCTGTGGCTTTGGGGTGAGGAGTGTTGTGCAGTAAGAACAGCACAAGGGAAGGCACTGCACCAGAATGTAACAAACAACTAGAATCACAACAAAAGTAGATCACCTTTTCCAGAATCCAACCCCATCCACCAAAGAGGGACCAACTCCAATTTCCACTCTCCATCCCCTTGACATTCTCCAAACTATCTAGAATGTGTTGGGTAATGTTCTTTTCCATATTTGTGATCCAGACTACACACTGGTCTACTACTGCTGCGCACACACCACCGCTTTTACCTAAAATGAAATCAACTGTGTTAGATTTGGGGGTCTCTAGTTGGCAGAGGTATGTACCTTTGTCCAAATAGGGACCCTTGCGTCTAGTCAGGAAAGTAGGTACACTCCCGAAATAACCCCTGCTCACCCTCTTGGTAGCTTGGCACGAGCAGACAGGCTTAGTTCAGAGGCAGTGTGTAAAGCATTTGTGAACACATACAGTAATCAAGTGACAACACTACAAATGGACACCACACAGGTTATATATTTATAAAAATAGGTATACTTTATATAGATTTATCACAAGACCATAAACGACAAAAATAATCCACAATACTGTTAAGAATACTTAGTTCTGATCAAAAGGGCTTAATTCAAGGTTCTGTGCGAGTCGGTAGCCTCCTCCGGCTACGGCGATGTCGAGAACAACAGAGTCTAACAAATCCAGCTGACCGCGTCGAGACGGGCCAACACAGCGTAGACAGACTCGGTCACAGTACCTTTTACTTGAAGCGGCAGGCACGGGCGTGCGAGCCGGATGGCTGTTCGTCGCGGTCGCGATGCAAAAATGGAAGCGTTGCAGGACGCGTTGTCCCTCGATGCGGTGCAGGCAGCGGCTCGTTGACGTCGTCGAGACGGAGTCGGTGAGACCAGGGCCGTGCGTTGCAGGGCGAGACGGTGCTTCGATGCGGTGCTGGCAGGTTGCGGTGCGGCGACGGAGCCGGATTCAGGAGCTGGCGTCGATCAGTCCGGACAGCGGTGCGAGTCGGGCGGTGCGTCGCAAAGCGTGCGAGCGGTGCCCAACTCCGGTGCGGTCACAGGACTCGAACTCAGCAGCAGTGACCGTGTCGGTCGGACCAGTTCGATTCGGCGTAGCGAAGCGTTGCAGGACGCGTTGTCCCTCGATGCGGTGCAGGCAGCGGCTCGTTGACGGAGTCGGTGAGACCAGGGCCGTGCGTTGCAGGGCGAGACGGTGCTTCGATGCGGTGCTTGCAGGACACCGAGTCGGTCGTGAGAGTCGGTCACAGCTCCCTACCTCTGTAGCCACTGAAACAGGTTTCCAGCAGCAATTCACAAAGGGGGTGAAGTCCAATGGTCCTGGGACTTCGGTCAGGGGGCAAGCTCTCTTCCAAGCCCTTGGAGATCCTTCACAAGTTGATGAAAGCAAAAGTTCCTTTCTCCTCTCTTTGGCAGTCAGGCAAACCACTGCAGGCCAATCCCCCAAGCAGCACTTCAGGCTTAGGGATAGTTTCTCCTCAGTTTCTTCTTGGTTCCGCTCCTCAGTAAAGGTTTCTTCTTGTTCCCAAAAGTGATCTAATCTTCCTGGGGTCTGGGTGCCCCTCTTATACCCTGATTCTCTTTGTTCTCTGGAGGCAGAGAGGCCTCTGCCTAGTCCAAAACCAGTTCTGGTCAGTCCTGGAGCACTTTGTTTTTCTGACTCCTTCTTTCCTTTCAGAATGTGGGGCAGAGTGCTCAGCCGCCCGGCAGGAGGTGGAGCCAGCATTGTGGAAGGCAGGCACAGCCCTATTCAGACCCAGGTGCAACTCCTCCCTCCACTCTGGATGCAGATCTTTCTATTCAGCCCTGCGCTGACTCACCCTGTCTCCTGTAGCCACCCCCAGCCCCTGTCACTCAATCTCCAGACAAGGAATACACAACCTAGCAGAGGCAGGCTCGGATAGTTAGGCAAGAAAATACCCACTTTCTAAAAGTGGTATTTTCAAACACAGAATGTTAAAACCAACTTCACTAAAAGATGCATTTTATCATCCTGAGTTCAGGCATACTAAATTCGTTTTTCTACCATGTTCCCTGGGTCAGTTCTGACTATAAGGTGTAATAGTCAGTCTGCCCATTCTGGCCTATGGGGAGCAGGTAGCCTTGCAATAGTGAAAAACGAAAATGGCTGTAATTCACTATTAGGACATGCCACACACACCAGGGCATGTCCTACCTTATACTTACAATGCACCCTGCCCTAGGGCCTACTTTAGGGGTGACCAACATGCAGTAAAGGGAAGGTTTAGGGACTGGTAAGTGGGTGTACTCACCAAGTCGACATGGCAGCCCTAGGCTGCACACAGGCTCTGCGATGGCAGGCCTGAGACACATTTTTCAGGCCGCTTCTGTGGGTGGCACAACCAGTGCTGCAAGCCCAACAGCGGCATTGGATTTACAAGCCCTGGGCACACTGAGTGCACTGTACTAGGGACTGACAAGTAAACCAATCATCCAATCATGGAGTCACTAATACATATATCAATTAACGATAGGGAGCACTTGCACTTTGGCACTGATTAGCAGCGGCAAAGTGCCCATGAGCATCTAGTCCAGCAAAAACATATCGGCAACAGTGGAGGCATTACGAAAAAATGGAAGGGAGACCCACGCCAAGGATGCCAGGTCTAACACGTGTCCCCTCCAGCTGAAATGTGGGGAGAACTATCCTACCCCTAGGGAGTTCTCATCGCTAAGGCGGAAAAATCTGGACAGTCCATCAGCATTGGCGTGTTCTGTACCAGGGCGGTGTTCCACCGTAAAGTCCATCCCCTGTAGGGAAATGGACCACCTCAACAGCTTTGGATTCTCACCCCTCATCTGCATCAACCATCTGAGGGGCCTGTGGTCTGTCTGAACCCGGAAGTGAGTCCCAAACAGGTATGGTCTCAGCTTCTTCAGTGCCCAGACCACAGCAAATGCCTCACGCTCAATAGCACTCCATCTCTGTTCCCGGGGAAGTAACCTCCTACTGATGAAGGCTACAGGTTGGTCTAGGCCCTCCTCATTGATCTGTGATAGAACAGCCCCTACACCATGCTCTGAAGCGTCGGTCTGGACAATGAACTCATTGGAGAAGTTGGGTGCCTGGAGCACAGGCGCCGTGCACATGGCAGTCTTCAAGGTGTCAAAAGCTTTTTGACAGGCGTCAGTCCAAATCACTTTCCTGGGCTGCTTCTTGGAAGTCAGCTCGGTCAAGGGGGCAACCATGCTGCCATACCCCTTGACGAATCTCCGGTAATACCCGGTGAGTCCTAGGAAGGCTCTCACCTCTGTCTGGGTCTTGGGGGCTCCCAAGCCAGAATGGTATCAATTTTCGGTTGGAGGGGCGCCACCTGGCCGCTCCCAACCTGGTGTCCCAAGTACACCACAGAACCCTGCCCAATCTGGCACTTACTCGCCTTGATTGTGAGGCCTGCCCTCCGCAGCGCCATCAACACTTCCCAGAGGTGGCGCAGATGCTCTTCCCAACGGGCACTGAACACTGCGATGTCATCCAGGTAGGCGGCACTGAAATCCTCCAGTCCAACCAACACCTGGTTGACCAACCTCTGAAAGGTGGCAGGGGCATTCTTCATCCCAAAGGGCATCACCCGGAACTGGTAGTGCCCATCTGGTGTGGAGAATGCTGACCTCTCTTTGCCCCATCAGTCAAGGCGATCTGCCAGTATCCAGACGTTAAGTCAAACGTGCTGAGGTACCGCGCAGCCCCTAACCGATCTATGAGCTCATCAGCTCTGGGGATGGGGTGGGCGTCAGTCCTGGTGACGGAATTGAGTCCCCTGTAGTCCACACAGAACCGGAGTTCTGGTGTGGCACCAGGCGCGGCAGCTTTTGGAACCAAGACCACGGGGCTGGCCCAAGGGCTGTTAGAGGACTCAATCACCCCTAGCGCAAACATCTTGGAGACCTCCTCCTTGATGCAGGCTCTGACCCTGTCAGTCACCCTGTAAGCCTTGTGCTTCACAGGAAGACTGTCCCCAGTGTCCACATCATGGACGCACCAATGGGTGACACTGGGAACCAGGGAGAACAGGTCAGGGAACTGTCCCAACAGTTGGCGACAGTCACCCTGCTGCTCAGGTGTCAGGGAGGTAGAGAGGTTTACTCCCTCCACTGATCCATCTTGCTCTCGGGCTGACAGGAGGTCAGGAAGAGGCTCGGTCTCCTCCTCCATTCCATCATCTGTAGCTAAGAGCATGCCCACTTGGGACCTCTCCAAGTGGGGCTTCAGGCGGTTCACATGCAGGACCCGCAAGGGGTTCCTGGGAGACTGCAAGTCCACCAAATAGGTAACTGGACTCTTGCGCTCCACCACCGTAAAAGGGCCGGTCCACCGGTCCTGGAGCGCACAGGGCTCCACAGGGGCCATGACCCACACTTTCTGACCAGGCTGAAGCTCTACCAGAGTGGCATTCTGGTCGTACCACCGCTTCATCTCCTCCTGGCTGGCTTCCAGATTTGCCTCAGCAAGCTCTCTGAAACGCCTAGTCTGGTTCCTGAAGGCCAGCATGTAACTGTATACATCCTGGGGAGGTTTCCTGGGAGATTGCTCCCAGCCTTCCTTGACCAAACTCAGAGGTCCTCGCACCGGGTGTCCATAGAGGAGCTCAAAGGGACTGAACCCTAGAGACTTCTGTGGCACCTCCCGGTATGCAAACAACAGGCATGGTAAGAGGACGTCCCATTTACGCCTCATGGGTTCTTCCAGACCCATAATCATGCCCTTGAGGGTCCGGTTGAATCTCTCAACCAGACCATTTCCTTGAGGGTGGTAAGGAGTGGTGAACTTGTAAGTTACACCGCACTCCTGCCACAGGGACTTCATGTACTTGGACACGAAGTTGGTACCTCGGTCAGACACCACCTCTTGAGGGAATCCCACACGTGAGAAAATTCCCATCAGTGCCCGTCCCACCACGGGGGCCGTCACTGTCCTCAGAGGGATGGCTTCAGGGTACCGGGTGGCATGGTCCACCAAGACCAGGATAAACCTGTTGCCCATGGCTGTCTTGGGGTCCAGTGGCCCCACAATGTCAATACCCACCCGTTCAAAGGGGTGCTGACCACAGGGAATGGCTGGAGAGGAGCCTTGTGCTTCCTCCCACTTTTTCCACTTGCCTGGCAAGTCTGGCATGTCCTGCAGTGAGTGGCGGCACTCCTGCGCATCTGGGGCCAATAGAAATGGGTAACAAGCCTGTCAAAGGTCTTGTCCTGCCCCAGATGTCCCGCTAACGGTACATCATGAGCCAACCCCAGTAGGAAGGCTCTGAAGCGCTGGGGTACCACCAGCACACGGGCTGACCCAGGCTCAGCAACCTTAGGCTCTGAATACAGGAGACCATTCTCCCAGTAAACCCAATGTGATCCAGACTGATCACCTGCTGCCTGGTCTGTGGCCTGTTGCCTCAGACCCACGAGAGAAGGGCATGTGTTCTGCTCCTTGCAGAACTCTTCCCTGGAGGGTCCTCCTTCTTGCTGCCAATGGGTCAGCTCAGGTAGGTCCCCCAGTTCAGCTACCTGTTCCCCTGTAGGTTCCAGGGCATCCCCCTCAGGGTCTGCCTCCTCCTGGACCGTGGGAACCTCGGGGGCCGGTTTCCCGCGCCCCCTGCCTCCTCTCTCTCCGGCAGGCACCTGGGCCTCCCTCTCAGGCTCCAGGTCCTCTTGAACACCTTTAGCTGCCATTGACCGGGTGGTCACACATGCCCAATCAGGCAAGCCCAACATTTCTAAATGCGCACTCCGCTCCACCTTAGCCCAAGGTGAGCTCTCCAAATCGTTCCCTAACAAACAGTCAACAGGCATGGCTGGCCTCACAGCTACTTGAAGAGTACCCGAGACCCCCCCACTCAAAGGGAACCTGAGCCACCTTGCAGTGACTCTCTGTGTTGTCAGCGGCAACAACCGGATAGAATGCATCAGGGATAACCTGCTCTTTAGACACCAGGTGACACTTGACAGCTGTCACACTGGCTCCTGTGTCTCTCAGAGCCTCCACCCTATGGCCATTGATGGTCACCCACTGCCTGTATTTCTTAGTGTTCTCAGGCAGCGGGGTCCTAGGGACCATCTCAGAGTCTCCTAATGAGACAAGGGAAAACACTGTGGGATCCCCCACCTTGGGCACCCAACTCCTCCCCCAGGGCTACACTAGCCAACTGCCGGGGGACTGCACTGGTGGGTGCTGGTTTTCCATGCAAAGGGCAACGAGGATCGTTTGCCTTGTGGCCAGGGGCGCCACACTTGTAACATACCAGTGGTCCCTGGTGAACAGGGGGCCTGTCAGGGCCACTGGCTTCTTCTCAGGGGAGGCTGGGAACCTTTCCCTTGGTTCCCTTGGGGTCTACTTTGGGGCCCTTTATGGAACTCCTTCTGTTTACCCTTGTCCCCCACTCTTCTGCTGGGGACCCTGCCCACCCTTGGCGGAGTCTCCCACGTGACCCTTGTGGACCCGGGTACTCACCCAGCGGTCCGCCTCCTCAGCAAGCTGCCTAGGGTTAGTCAGCTTACTATCAATCAGGTGCTGGCGTAGCTCAGGAAAACAATTACCGGACAAGTGCTCCCAGGCAATCAAATCAAAGAGCGCCTGAAAATCAGTCGCTTTGCTACCCTTTACCCAACCATCCAAGGCTCTGCAAAAGAAGGTCACATATTCAACCCAGGTACTGCTTTCAATCTTACTACAGTTCCTGAACCTTTGCCTATAAAGCTCAGGGGTCAAACCATATCTAGTCATTAAGGCATCCTTCATGTGGCTGTACGAATTATAGACTTCAGAGGGCAAATCCAACAAGGTATCCCGCCCTTCACTGAGGAACCGTCCCCACAACCCCGCTCCCCAATCCTTCTCAGGGACCCGGTGGGAAGACATGGCTACCTCATAGGCTTTGAACCACTGCCCTATGTCGTCATTTTTAAAAACTCCTTCACCACATCTTTGGGAATATACACCCTAGCTTCAACAGGCACAGGCGGTACACTGCCACCAGAGGGAGTAATCTCTAAGCTCTTGGCCTTCAATTCCAACTCCTCAAAACTTTCTCATGTTCAAACTGCATTTTCTTTTCCTCTAGGGCTAATTTCCTTGTTTGCATTTCGAATTCTAACTGCTTATTCAGCTTGAGTTTGGTCAGCTCTATTTCGTGCATCCTACTCTCTTTCCTGTCCTCCAACTCCTCTGGAGACAGTCCTCTGGCAGAAACACTGCTACCTACTGGGGAAGGTGGTCTTCTAGCCCCTAGACCCAATAGCCCCTCCAGCTGCCCTTCTGCATTCTCAGCCCCCTCCACAGGGGCACTCCTTGATTCGACCCAGGCCCTCAGCGCCTTTTGGAGGTCCTCCTTCCTGGAGATCCCGGTCATGGACACTTTAAACTTTTTGCAGAATTGCTTGAGCTGCTTAAGGGTGTAGCATTCTAGCCTCTCTTCTTCCCAATCACATTCAATAGAGGCTACTGATGCTGGTTTCTCCATAGTGACTGAACTTGGCATTTGCAAAAATAGGAAGTCCCAGAAAAACTGCTATTAAAGTATGTGGTTGCGTTTTGGTCTGCACTCACTAAGTAGTGTTCACCAATCACTGTACATGAGTCACAAATGCAAGTCCAGAATCCCACCGCTGCCACCAATGTTAGATTTGGGGGTCTCTAGTTGGCAGAGGTATGTACCTTTGTCCAAATAGGGACCCTTGCGTCTAGTCAGGGAAAGTAGGTACACTCCCGAAATAACCCCTGCTCACCCTCTTGGTAGCTTGGCACGAGCAGACAGGCTTAGTTCAGAGGCAGTGTGTAAAGCATTTGTGAACACATACAGTAATCAAGTGACAACACTACAAATGGACACCACACAGGTTATATATTTATAAAAATAGGTATACTTTATATAGATTTATCACAAGACCATAAACGACAAAAATAATCCACAATACTGTTAAGAATACTTAGTTCTGATCAAAAGGGCTTAATTCAAGGTTCTGTGCGAGTCGGTAGCCTCCTCCGGCTACGGCGATGTCGAGAACAACAGAGTCTAACAAATCCAGCTGACCGCGTCGAGACGGGCCAACAGAGCGTAGACAGACTCGGTCACAGTACCTCTTACTTGAAGCGGCAGGCACGGGCGTGCGAGCCGGATGGCTGTTCGTCGCGGTCGCGATGCAAAAATGGAAGCGTTGCAGGACGCGTTGTCCCTCGATGCGGTGCAGGCAGCGGCTCGTTGACGTCGTCGAGACGGAGTCGGTGAGACCAGGGCCGTGCGTTGCAGGGCGAGACGGTGCTTCGATGCGGTGCTGGCAGGTTGCGGTGCGGCGACGGAGCCGGATTCAGGAGCTGGCGTCGATCAGTCCGGACAGCGGTGCGAGTCGGGCGGTGCGTCGCAAAGCGTGCGAGCGGTGCCCAACTCCGGTGCGGTCACAGGACTCGAACTCAGCAGCAGTGACCGTGTCGGTCGGACCAGTTCGATTCGGCGTAGCGAAGCGTTGCAGGACGCGTTGTCCCTCGATGCGGTGCAGGCAGCGGCTCGTTGACGGAGTCGGTGAGACCAGGGCCGTGCGTTGCAGGGCGAGACGGTGCTTCGATGCGGTGCTTGCAGGACACCGAGTCGGTCGTGAGAGTCGGTCACAGCTCCCTACCTCTGTAGCCACTGAAACAGGTTTCCAGCAGCAATTCACAAAGGGGGTGAAGTCCAATGGTCCTGGGACTTCGGTCAGGGGCAAGCTCTCTTCCAAGCCCTTGGAGATCCTTCACAAGTTGATGAAAGCAAAAGTTCCTTTCTCCTCTCTTTGGCAGTCAGGCAAACCACTGCAGGCCAATCCCCCAAGCAGCACTTCAGGCTTAGGGATAGTTTCTCCTCAGTTTCTTCTTGGTTCCGCTCCTCAGTAAAGGTTTCTTCTTGTTCCCAAAAGTGATCTAATCTTCCTGGGGTCTGGGTGCCCCTCTTATACCCTGATTCTCTTTGTTCTCTGGAGGCAGAGAGGCCTCTGCCTAGTCCAAAACCAGTTCTGGTCAGTCCTGGAGCACTTTGTTTTTCTGACTCCTTCTTTCCTTTCAGAATGTGGGGCAGAGTGCTCAGCCGCCCGGCAGGAGGTGGAGCCAGCATTGTGGAAGGCAGGCACAGCCCTATTCAGACCCAGGTGCAACTCCTCCCTCCACTCTGGATGCAGATCTTTCTATTCAGCCCTGCGCTGACTCACCCTGTCTCCTGTAGCCACCCCCAGCCCCTGTCACTCAATCTCCAGACAAGGAATACACAACCTAGCAGAGGCAGGCTCGGATAGTTAGGCAAGAAAATACCCACTTTCTAAAAGTGGTATTTTCAAACACAGAATGTTAAAACCAACTTCACTAAAAGATGCATTTTATCATCCTGAGTTCAGGCATACTAAATTCGTTTTTCTACCATGTTCCCTGGGTCAGTTCTGACTATAAGGTGTAATAGTCAGTCTGCCCATTCTGGCCTATGGGGAGCAGGTAGCCTTGCAATAGTGAAAAACGAAAATGGCTGTAATTCACTATTAGGACATGCCACACACACCAGGGCATGTCCTACCTTATACTTACAATGCACCCTGCCCTAGGGCCTACTTTAGGGGTGACCAACATGCAGTAAAGGGAAGGTTTAGGGACTGGTAAGTGGGTGTACTCACCAAGTCGACATGGCAGCCCTAGGCTGCACACAGGCTCTGCGATGGCAGGCCTGAGACACATTTTTCAGGCCGCTTCTGTGGGTGGCACAACCAGTGCTGCAAGCCCAACAGCGGCATTGGATTTACAAGCCCTGGGCACACTGAGTGCACTGTACTAGGGACTGACAAGTAAACCAATCATCCAATCATGGAGTCACTAATACATATATCAATTAACGATAGGGAGCACTTGCACTTTGGCACTGATTAGCAGCGGCAAAGTGCCCATGAGCATCTAGTCCAGCAAAAACATATCGGCAACAGTGGAGGCATTACGAAAAAATGGAAGGGAGACCCACGCCAAGGATGCCAGGTCTAACAAACTGCATATCTTGTTTGCTCAGAGTATATTCGCATACTCTCTAACTGGGTGGTGATGTCACGTAAAGCCTCTACTGTAGAGTTAGACAGTATCTGCAGCTTACATCCAAAATATTCTCTAGCCCTTTCACCCCTGGCCATGGCTGTACCACCAAACGTAATAATGGAGGAAAGTATATACCCAAAGGTGATACCATTACTATAGTTATTGACCTCTAGGTCAGTCACTGCGTTGCAAAATTCCTTTGCTAACGTCCTTTTAACCCACCTTATATTTTGTTTACTATACTTACAAGGCACCCCAAGAGGCAGCACCATTCCTAAAGCCACATCCCCTGTACCATTATGAACATTGGAATAAGTACCATTAGACAAGAAGTAAAATACTGGCTGTGCATAAAGTGGACCTTGGTAGTCTACGGGAGCATATCTGGTATTCATCCCCATTGTACTCGGATCATCTTTCCTTACTAAAGACATTGTATTCTTAAACAATATCAGTCCAGAACAATTTATGTATAAGAAAGCGTCAGTACTATTTAATATCGAACAGCATGCGGGATAGTAAACTGCTTCTCGAGTGACTGTCAAATCTTGATAATGCCAACCCGTTAAAGTAATGTTCTGTTCCTCCATATACAAATTGTGACAATACACATTTATGTTACAACCCGGGTATCCCTTCCCTCGTGGCTTCCTATAATACAAACAAGGACCAGGATATCGCATCCTGAACTCACCCTATACCTCTACAAATTGTGGTGGGCGAACATATGTATAATTAACCAGTGACAATGGGTAAGCAGTCCACAAACTCGTAACAGATTCAGTAGGATAGCAAGCTGTACATTCACCAAAGAATTAGCTGTGCGTATCTAGAAATACATTGCTTGGTATTGTTCTTTTGGCACGAACTGGAAAAACAATCTTGTATATAACACATGATGGGGCATTACAATTGCACTCCAAAATCCAGGACTCCCCTACCAAAATCAACAACAGTAACAATACAAAAACAGCACAGAGCACTTTTTTCTTAGCAGACCAACTAGACCAACCAGACCCATTTTGCCCGAAACGCAGGGCTGCAAAGGGCTGTTTTTCCTCGATAATAGGGCGACCAAATGGGTACATTTTGTGAATCAGAGGAAAGGACATGCAATGGAGCCAATGATAATAAAGCAAGAAAAGGGGCAAGGTTCCCAGCGCCGTCAGAGTCTCGCTGGTAGACTCCTATTGCTCATCTACGGTGGTGCTGTTGAGCGCCTTCCGGTGGAGCTGCGCGATCACAGCCCTTTTCTGAAGAAATCCCACGTCATTCAGGGTAGTGTACCCCCCTTCTTCCCGGGGGAGCACGTCGAGTTCACCCTGTCCAATGTCTGAACAATGCACCAACTTCCCTTTCCCTAAACTACCATTGGTACCACAGGCAAGGTACACCATATTCTTTTTCCGCGAAGTCCATCCCTGCTAATTTGACTTTTCCTTTGTTGAACTGTACTTCCGTCGGGGACACAGATTGTACTCAACTACTCCAGGCACAGAGGGGTCAACAAAAAGGGGCTCAGACTCAGAGGGACCAATGGGCAGGGGCTCAAACACAGATGAGCCACAAGGCTGGGGCTCAATGGGCTGGTGCTCAAGCACAGATGGGCCAACAAGCTGGGACTCCTGGGCGGCCTTAATCTCAGGTGGCACCGCCTCATTCAACACTGCGTTGCTCTCCTCCTCGGTGGGTGCCCACATCAGTCGTACATCTGAGAAGGGAACGAAGCGCGGCACCTGCTCCGTTTCAGAGTCGGTGATTCCATCGAGCACCCAGCGGTCATAGGGCAACTGAAGGGGTACCCTCCTGCAGTGGGTAGAATGAATCCAATTCTTCAGGCCGTCTACCTTCACTGCCATTTGGGTGGCGAGGAGGACCTGGAGAGGCCCCTTCCAACGCGGCTCCAAACTGCCTTTCCTCTGATAGTTCCTCACCAGGATGTAGTCACCGGGTCTGATATCGTGGCCTGGCACCTCAGGAGCTGGCGGCAAAGCTTCATGAATCTGTTGGTGAATTGTATTGTATTGTATTGTAATTGCATTTATATAGCGCTTACTACCCCTGACGAGGCGTCGAAGCGCTTTTTCGGCGAGTAGCATGCTACTCCGGGACCCATAGAGGATTAGTGTTGAATTAGTATAGTGAAACATGCAAGTACATTTTAAGTGGTGGATAGGTTAGTCAGTTATTTGGATTTGGAATGATAGCAGAAGGATAGAGGAGGAAAAAAGGTTTGTATTTATATAGCGCTTGTTACCCCTGATGGGGTGTTGAAGCACGCTACTCCGGAAGCCCATAAAGGATTAGTGGTGAATTAATATGGTGAAATATGAAAGTAGTTTCAGTGGTGGATATTTGTCAGTTATTTGGAGTGAGAAGGATAGCGGAGGGATAAAAAGGGAAGAAAGGTTTGCATTCATATAGCACTTGTTACCCCTGATGGGTGTTGAAGCACTTTTCTGGCGAGTAGCACGCCACTCCTGAACCCATTAAGGATTAGTGTTGAAAATTAGTATAGTAAAAAATGAAGTAATTTGAGTAGTAGATATGTTATTCAGTTATTTGGGTAGAGAAGGGTAGGTGGCGGGATAGAAGAGGGAAAGAGGTTTGTATTTATATAGCGCTTGCTACCCCTGATGGGGTTTTGAAGCGCAAGTAGCACGCTACTCTGGAACCCATAAGTATTAGTGTTGAATTAGTATGGTGAAACATGAAAGTAATTTTAGTGGTGGAAATGTTAGTCAGTTGTTTGGATTGAGAAGGGTTGGGGAGGGTAGAAAGGGAAAAGGTTTGCATTTATATAGCGCTTGTAAGCCTGATGGGGTGTTGAGACGCTTTATTGGCGAGTAGCATGCTACTCTGGAACCCACAAAGGATTAGTGGTGAATTAGTATAGTTGAAAATGGGATTTGAGAATTTTACATGTTAGTCTCTTAATTTTGATTGAAAAGAATAGTGGAGGGATAAAAGAGTGAAGGATTTTTTTTAAAAAATTTTTTTAGGTCTTAGCAGTAGGAGGAGGCTTTTGGATGAGTAAAAGGGGGTTTTGGAGGGGAGGAGTCAGGGAAGAGTTTAGAAAGGTTTGTTTTAGGGGATCGGTATAGTAAAAGAGGTGTCAGAAGATGCAAGGAGGGCAGAGTAGGAGAGAGTCTAGAAAGGGTTATTTTGGGGATCATAGTGGTATGGGGTTTGGGATAAATGAGAGTGTGGATGTAGAGGATATATTGATAAATGTATAGGATGAGAGATAGGGTAGTGCATTGGAAAGAGTAGTAGAAAGAAGTTTGAGATGAGTCAGAAGGTTGGGCTAGAAGATATATTGAGATAAGTATAGGCTGAGAACTAGGGTAGTGCCTTGGAAATGCTAAATTAGAAGAAAGTGATAAATATATAGATGCATAAGTACATTGAAAGTATATAGATACATAAAGGAGGTAAGTATATGTAGATTAAAGATATTGATAGAGGCACAGGATGAGAAATAGGGTAGTGCATTGGATATGCTTTTTCAGGAGAAAAGTAACAGAGACAGATCCAAGTACATGGAAGGTACATAGATGCACAATGGAAGTAAGTACATGTAGACCAAAGATGATATTTATTTATTTATTATTATTATTATTATATTTTCTCTCAACAACATAATTATTCTACATGTTTATACAAAGCAATACACAAAGATAGGTACATGTCTATAGTGAAAACAAATGCTTATATACAGAGGGATATGCTGTAAATTTCTGTTTGCGTATGGTGCTTATGTGGGGAAGAGCCAATTCTTGAGTAGTTTTCTGAAGATAAGGTGGTTGTCGGTGGATCTTATGTTGGGGGGTAAAGAGTTCCATAGTTTGGCTGCTTGAACAGAGAAGGATGTGCCACCCATGGTTTTTTTCTTGTATCTTGGGATTTTGAGGCGAGATGCTCCTTTAGAGCGGAGGTTCCTCTGTTGAATGTGTTTGGTGATTTTATTCCTGATGAAGAGCGGTCCCATTCCATGTATTGCTTTGTGGGTGATACAAAGCAGCTTGAACGTGGATCTTCTGGCAACCGGTAACCAATGCAGGGCTTTCAAGGCAGGGGAGATGTGGTCTCGCGGTTTGATATGCAAGAGTAGTCTGGCAGCCGAGTTCTGAATCCGTTGTAGTCTTTTCATGGTTGTTAAGGGTGATCCGTGGTAGAGGCTATTGGCGTAATCGAGTTTGGACAGAACAAGGGAGATGGTAGCTTGGACCTTGTGCGGAAATCCCAAATGAGGGAAAATTCGTCGCAGCGTTTTTATAGTGACAAAGCTTGATCTTGCTAGTTTGTCCACTTGGGCATTCATCGACAGCTTGGAGTCCATGGTCATTCCGAGGTTTCTTACTTCCTTCGATACTTTAGGTGGTGATCCCAGTTCATTAGGCCATGCGGCAAGCGGGTTGTAATGTTTCCAATCGCCACACGTGAGTATTTCCGATTTTGAAGTATTCAATTTGAGATGGCTCCAAGTCATCCACTGATCCACGGCTCTGAGACAGCTGATAATTGGTGATTTTCCAATGTCTTTGGGGCATTCCAGTTGAAGGAGTATTTGCGTGTCATCTGCATAGTTATAGCACGTGAGGTGAAATTTATTGATCAGTACTGGTAATGACTTCATGTAGATGTTGAAAAGCATGGGCGAGATGATAGAACCTTGAGGGACCCCTGCTTTTGTGGAGTACGGTTTGGACGAGAAAGGTGGGGTATGCATGACATTAGTTCTGTTTCGAAGGTAGGACGCGATCCAGTCTAGAGCAGTTCCCTCTATGCCGGCTTCATAGAGTCTTTGTTTCAGAGTGTCATGGTCAACCGTGTCAAAGGCAGCCGAGAGGTCCAAGAGGAGTAGCGCAGCAACTCCATTGCGGTCAACTGTATTTTTCAGGTCATCCCAGATGGCAAGAAGGGCAGATTCAGTGCCTCTCCCCGGACGGAATCCTGTTTGGAAGTCTGAAAGTATGTCATTCTCTTCAATGAATTGTGACATCTGGGCGAACGCTGCTCTTTCTATCAGTTTGCCCAGGAAAGGTCCATTTGTAATGGGTCTGTAGTTGTCAGGGTTCAGCGGGTCCAAGTTTGTTTTCTTCAGTAAAGGGCGTATGTGTGATTTTTTGAGTTCTTCTGGAAATATTCCGGTAGTGAAGGAATCGTTGATGATTCTTCTTACTGGAGTGGCAGCAGAGGTTGTTAAAAGAATTGTTTTGAAAATGTATGGTGGACAGGGGTCAGAAGGGCTGCTGGCAGGCCTGCTTGCTTTGACCAGGTCCATAAATTCATTGTGTGAGATGTGTTGGAAGGAACGGAGAGGCTTGGTTAGAGTATTCTTGGATTGTTGTTGTGTACAAGGGTTAGTGCTGGTGCTTTGTTTCTGTTTTAAGTATGAGTCCAACGTGTCTGCTTTGTCCGTGTAATGATTTGCCAGTTTGTCTGTGAAATCTTGAGTAACAGGATGAGTTCCTTCTAGGCAATTTGGTTTGCGAAATTCATTGAGTATTTTATAGAATTCTTTATTTGCACATTTAGCGTTTTGAATTCTGTCTGAATAGTACCTTTTCTTAGCTTTTTTGATAGCCGACTTGTATAATCTGTTAATTTTTTGTAGGTGAAGTTTGTCTTGTTTGGCGTTTGTTTTGAGCCAGGTATGTTGCAGCTTTCTAATTTGTTGTTTTATGTCTTTTATTTCTATGTTTCTCCAAGGTGCTTTTTTTCTTTTGTTCTGTTGTGTGGTTTTGAGTGGTATCAGGATGTCAAAAGCTTCTTGTAGCCACTCATATAGTTTTTGAACAGAATTTATTGTTTCTAGATTTGTACTTGATGTTAGTTGTGTTTCTAAGTGTTCCAAATTGAGTTTGTTCCACGGCCGATAGGTGGATGGATGTAAGGTAGTTTTAGGTGAGTCGCTTAGTGTTGTTTTATGTTGGAAAGCAAGCAAGTGGTGGTCTGACCATGTGACTGGAGTTATGGTTTGAAAGGTAACTGGTTCAGTATTAGCAAAAATGACATCTAGGATATGTCCAGCGGTGTGTGTCGGTTTGTGGACAATCTGATGGAGGTTCAGTGCGTCTAGGCCAGTGATTATTGTTTTTGGATGGGTCATATTGGGTTTGTCAAACCAAATGTTGAGGTCACCCAGAACGCATAGGTTGGAGTGTATTGTTATCAGGTTTGAAACTGTGTCTAGAAGTCCGTCTGGGAATGTTGCCTTGCTAGGTGGAGGTCTGTAGAGGAGCAGGAAGTTACAGGAGGAAGATGGTGTAGGATTGCATCTTGTTAGAAGAGCCTCACAATTCTTTATGGAGATGTCGTCAATTTTAGTGATATGTATTGTTTGCCTGAATACAACAGCTAGACCACCTCCTTTTTTGGCTATACGATTTTGGGTGATCGTTTGATAGCCTAGAGGAATTGCTTCATGCAGGACTGGAGCCATATCCTCTCCCAACCATGATTCGGTTATGAATAGTATGTCTGCTTTTGCATCTGTGAGATGGTCGTAGATGTGATGCTTGTTTTTAGAGAGGGATCGAGCATTTATTAGTAGACTGTTTAGATAGTGGCCTTTGGTGATTGTGAGACTTTGTTTTGTAGAAGAGTGGTCAGTATTGTTTGGGTTTGTAGTAGGTGTGTTTTTAGAGCTGGCATTCGCTGTATTAGGATAGCAATCGTGTAGCTGTTCTGTATCATGTTCCTCATCCAGCATGCTAAGAAGGCATTTTGATGGGTCTGCGTGTGTATGTGGTGGAGATGGTGTTTGAGAGTGAGTTGGAGTGCTGTGTTGTTTTCGTGGTGTAACATTGTGAAGTAGACATGGGGAAGCGAAGTTGTGAGGTATGGCATGTTGCTTATATTGTTTGCGTGTGTTTAATGCGGAAGGTGTATGAGTCAGGGGTAGTGGTGCAGCATGTGGGTCATGTAGTAAGGTTCTAAATTGTCCAATGGATGAGAGGCGGTTAGAAGAGAGTTGCTGTGTTGCTGTATCTGTGTTAGGTGTGGTGGAAGAGAGAAAGCTTGGCATTGGAGTTGGTTCCTTTGTGTTTGAAAGGTGGGTGTATGTTTGTATTTTCTGATGGTAAGTATTATGAGGTGTTGTGCTTTGAAGATCTTGTTGTGCTGGTGAGTGTGATATGTTTTGTTTTTGAGGAGTAGTGAAAAGGGGTGCTGATGTATATGTTTCATGCAATGGATTTGGTTGTATAGTATTGTTTGTGAGAGGAGGTTGTACAGTAGAGGGGGTGGTGATGTGTTTATGAGTAGAGTGTATGATGTGTGTAGATGGGAATGAAGTAGAGGTAAGAGTGTTTGTCTTAGACTGGTTTGTTGCAAGAGTTAAAAAGTGTGGTGGTCTGCAGTGTGTGTGTGTTGTATGTTAGTGTTATTATGGTAGAAGGGAGAGGAGGGTGTTTGTTGGACAAATGATGGAAGGATGATTATATGTTTGTTAGTGATAAAAGGTGGTATGTTAGGTGTAATTACAGCAGGGAGCGTGTGTCTGGATGGGATGTAGCTATGTATGGTGTCGATTGGCGTTGTGTTAGTGATGAGTGTATTGGTTAGTGGTATAGGATAGGGTTGTGTACTGTTTGTAGGTGATGGTGGATATGTGTGGTAGTTGGGATAGTAGGGTGTATAGATGTGGTTTGGTTGGTTTTGTAGTGCATGCTGGTACATTAATCTGTGCATAGTGTTGTGCGTGGTGTACATTTGGTGTGTGTTGCTCTGTTTGTGGATGTGGATGGTGTGGGCTGGGTGTTGCTTAATGGGAAGATGGACAGCATTTCTGGCCCTGGCCCTGGCCAGTCTCGAACAGGCTCAAACAGGCAACTGCCCTTGTCCTCTCTGCCCTTAACAGGCTCAAACAGGCAACTGCCCTTGTCCTCTCTGCCCTTAACAGGCTCAAACAGGCAACTGCCCTTGTCCTCTCTGCCCTTAGCCTCGACGCCCGGGCTGAGACGCCCTAACCCTGGCCTTTCATAGCCCTAGTAATTAGGTAACCCCGTCAGTCAATGGGAACCCTAGCCCTAACACTATCCAATCACAACACTAGCCCTAAAAATCTAGAACCAATAGGAGATCAGGACCTTACAGCCAATATTAGCCCTAGTCCAAGCACCCAATAAGTTCAAACCCCTGATCTCTACGTCCAATAGAGGCCCTAGCCCTACCAGTATTCCCAACCCTAGTCCAAGCAACCAATGGGACAGGAAGCCCTAGTCCCTCCTTCCAATAGAAAGCCTAGCCCTACTCTTAGTACCACACCTAGTCCAACAACCAATAACACCAGAAGCCCTAATCGCTACTTCCAATTAAAGGACTAACCCTAGCCCTAGTTCCACCTTAGTCCCAACAACCAATAACACAGGAAGCCCTAGTCCCTACTTCCAATAGAAATCATAACCCTAGCCCTCGACCCAACCCTACATTGATTGAATCACAGACCCAGAAACCAATAAGAACCCTCAAATACCCAACCAATGAGGACACTAACCCAATCCAATAGAAACATCAGATACAACCACCAATCAGTGTATACATGTGCCAACCACTAGCAGACTATATAAGGTCCCAGCAACCTCAGACAAGGTTTGCTGGCCAGGGAGTTGGAAGCTGCTTCTCCTGATCAGAATCTCCTAGGAGACAGACAGGCTCAATCCACACTTTGGACTTCCTTCAGGTAAAGGCCTCACAAACTTGAAATCTAACAATACTGTTTGAATAAAACTTTACTCCCTCTCCTGGCCAAAAAACGAAGTGCACAGTCCCTATTAAACACAGTTTAAACAGCTCACAGAAGCACCCTCTGATGTAGACTCTCCCTGTTGCGGGGGGGGGAGGCAGGGGCGGCTGGTTTCATTGGCTTGATAACACAAAATGGTGGCTGGGGGTGCACTGTTTAACATACAGGTCTTAGCACAGAGCAAAGGAGAAATTTGGAGGGAAAACTGAATAGTCAGCAGGAATGAGAGGGAAAGACTACAGAGTTTGGACTGCAAATCCCACAATTCAACACGTTAAATGGAAGCAATCATGGGCAGGAAAACCACAAGTTTAAAACACAAAACAGGTGATAAAATATGCAATCACAGGCAGGTTAAAACTACAATTTTAAACTGTAACAACCACAGGCAAAGACAGTAATCACAGAAAGGGAAAATCGTTTTATTTTAAAACTTTTGGGGGGGGGGGAGGAAGAGACAGCACTAGTCTGCCTCCTTACCACTTCCTGGACTCTGCTCACTGCAATCTGGGGCACAGGTAGGCTGCAACTCACAAGATGGAGGAGAATGATTTGGGGTGCACCCAGCAAAGCCTTAAGGGGCCTGGGCAGGTGTGAGGGGAGGGCTCAGAGTTGCCAGGGAGCTGAATAGCCAATCCCCCGTCCCAGGTCTGCTGGCCTGGGGGTGGGGACTGGGACTGGGGAGCTGCTCTATTCACAGATCTCCTAGGAGACAGACAGGCTCAATCCACACTTTGGACTTCCTTCAGGTAAAGGCCTCACAAACTTGAAATCTAACAATACTGTTTGAATAAAACTTTACTCCCTCTCCTGGCCAAAAACGAAGTGCACAGTCCCTATTAAACACAGTTTAAACAGCTCACAGAGGCACCCTCTGATGTAGAATATCCCTGTTGCTGGGGGGGAGGCAGGGGGGGCGGGTTTCACTGGCTTGATAACACAAAATGGTGGCTGGGGGTGCACTGTTTAACATACAGGTCTTAGCACAGAGCAAAGGAGAAATTTGGAGGGAAAACTGAATAGTCACCAGGAATGAGAGGGAAAGACTACAGAGTTTGGACTGCAAATCCCACAATTCAACACGTTAAATGAAAGCAATCATGGGCAGGAAACCCACAAGTTTAAAACACAAAACAGGTGATAAAATATGCAATCACAGGCAGGTTAAAACTACAATTTTAAACTGTAACAACCACAGGCAAAGACAGTAATCACAGAAAGGGAAAATCGTTTTTTAAAAAACTTTTGGGGGGGGGAGGGGGGAGGAAGAGACAGCACTAGTCTGCTTCCTTACCACTTCCTGGACTCTGCTCACTGCAATCTGGGGCACAGGTAGGCTGCAACTCACAAGATGGAGGAGAATGATTTGGGGTGCACCCAGCAAAGCCTTAAGGGGCCTGGGCAGGTGTGAGAGGAGGGCTCAGAGTTGTCTGGGTGCTGAATAGCCAATGCCCCGTCCCAGGTCTGCTGGCCTGGGGGTGGGGACTGGGACTGGGGAGCTGCTCTATTCACAGATCTCCTAGGAGACAGACAGGCTCAATACACACTTTGGACTTCCTTCAGGTAAAGGCCTCACAAACTTGAAATCTAACAATACTGTTTGAATAAAACTTTACTCCCTCTCCTGGCCAAAAAACGAAGTGCACAGTCCCTATTAAACACAGTTTAAACAGCTCACAGAAGCACCCTCTGATGTAGAATATCCCTGTTGCTGGGGGGAAGGCAGGGGGGGCTGGTTTCACTGGCTTGATAACACAAAATGGTGGCTGGGGGTGCACAGTTTAACATACAGGTCTTAGCACAGAGCAAAGGAGAAATTTGGAGGGAAAACTGAATAGTCACCAGGAATGAGAGGGAAAGACTACAGAGTTTGGACTGCAAATCCCACAATTCAACACGTTAAATGGAAGCAATCATGGGCAGGAAAACCACAAGTTTAAAACACAAAACAGGTGATAAAATATGCAATCACAGGCAGGTTAAAACTACAATTTTAAACTGTAACAACCACAGGCAAAGACAGTAATCACAGAAAGGGAAAATCATTTTTTTTTAAAGTTTTGCAGGGGGGAGGAAGAGACAGCACTAGTCTGCCTCCTTACCACTTCCTGGACTCTGCTCACTGCAATCTGGGGCACAGGTAGGCTGCAACTCACAAGATGGAGGAGAATGATTTGGGGTGCACCCAGCAAAGCCTTAAGGGGCCTGGGCAGGTGTGAGGGGAGGGCTCAGAGTTGCCTGGGAGCTGAATAGCCAATCCCCCGTCCCAGGTCTGCTGGCCTGGGGGTGGGGACTGGGACTGGGGAGCTGCTCTATTCACAGATCTCCTAGGAGACAGACAGGCTCAATCCACACTTTGGACTTCCTTCAGGTAAAGGCCTCACAAACTTGAAATCTAACAATACTGTTTGAATAAAACTTTACTCCCTCTCCTGGCCAAAAACGAAGTGCACAGTCCCTATTAAACACAGTTTAAACAGCTCACAGAAGCACCCTCTGATGTAGAATATCCCTGTTGCTGGGGGGGAGGCAGGGGGGCTGGTTTCACTGGCTTGATAACACAAAATGGTGGCTGGGGGTGCACTGTTTAACATACAGGTCTTAGCACAGAGCAAAGGAGAAATTTGGAGGGAAAACTGAATAGTCACCAGGAATGAGAGGGAAAGACTACAAAGTTTGGACTGCAAATCCCACAATTCAACACGTTAAATGGAAGCAATCATAGGCAGGAAAACCACAAGTGTAAAACACGAAACAGGTGATAAAATATGCAATCACAGGCAGGTTAAAACTACAATTTTAACTGTAACAACCACAGGCAAAGACAGTAATCACAGAAAGGGAAAATCGTTTTTTTTTTAAACGTTTGGGGGTGGCGAGGGGGGAGGAAGTGACAGCACTAGTCTGCCTCCTTACCACTTCCTGGACTCTGCTCACTGCAATCTGGGGCACAGGTAGGCTGCAACTCACAAGATGGAAGAGAATGATTTGGGGTGCACCCAGTAAAGCCTTAAGGGGCCTGGGCAGGTGTGAGGGGAGGGCTCAGAGTTGCCTGGGAGCTGAATAGCCAATCCCCCGTCCCAGGTCTGCTGGCCTGGGGGTGGGGACTGGGACTGGGGAGCTGCTCTATTCACAGATTTCCTAGGAGACAGACAGGCTCAATCCACACTTTGGACTTCCTTCAGGTAAAGGCCTCACAAACTTGAAATCTAACAATACTGTTTGAATAAAACTTTACTCCCTCTCCTGGCCAAAAAACGAAGTGCACAGTCCCTATTAAACACAGTTTAAACAGCTCACAGAAGCACCCTCTGATGTAGAATATCCCTGTTGCTGGGGGGGAGGCAAGGGGGGCTGGTTTCACTGGCTTGATAACACAAAAGAGCATAAGTTTTTAGTCAACTCATATAAGTAATCCACAAGCAAAGGGTATTCTAGCTCAGAGAAACGACGAGGTCGCGGGACGCCCCAGACATTCATCAGGCGGCCAAACGCGACCTTGTACGGGGATAACCCTGTCCTAGTGTGAGCCGTGACTCTTGTAGACAACAAAGCCAACGGTAAGGCGTCTGGCCATTGTAATCCTGTGCTCTCTTTGATCTTTGCCAGCTTCAGTTTGAGAGTACCATTGTACTTCTCAACCAAACCTGCCTACTGGGAATGGTTTGCAGCATGAAATCTCTGCTTGATGTGCAAACCATCGCACACCAACTGGATAACCTTTGAGTTGAAGTGACTTCCGTTGTCACTCCAAATCAAACGGGGCAAACCAAAACGCGGGAAGAACTCTTTCAAGAGTGCCTTCGCCGTCGCCATGGCTGTTTTCTCTTTAGTCGGGTAAGCCTCAATCCATTTACTGAATGCACAAACAACTACTAACACATATTTCAGATTATTGACTCGTTCCATTTCGATGAAATCCATCTGGAGAACCTCGAAAGGGAAGGAAGGCAGTGCAAAATTACCAGGAGGTGTAGGGGTGCCTTTTCCAGGATTATACATCATGCATACCATACAGTACTCCACAAGGTGAGCAGCAACTTTGGTAATGTTGTCATTCTTCCATACAGGGTCTAACAGCTTACATATTCCCTTCCCACTAATGTGAGCTGGCCTGTGCACCATAGTAACCACAGGAAGGACATATGCATCCGGTAGCATCCATCTCCGCTTCTCTGACTTGTCAGTCCAGCACCCAGCCTCATCCAAAAGTGCCAACTTTCCTGCCATACTGCTAACTCCTCAATCGTTGCCTCGCTCTGGATCTCTTTGACATTGTCCAGAGTGTCCTCAAACATGGTGGCCTCGGGTACCCACCTCGCAGGACCCGCTACAAACATCTTTTTCATCTTTGTTTGAGCTGTCTCCTTAGCTATCAGATCTGCAAATGCATTTCCCCTCCCCACATCATCGGTAATTGCCTTGTGGGCACTGCACTTCACTATAGCCAATTTCCTAGGGAGTGTCAGGGCAGACAAAAGCCTATGTATAAGGGGCCCATTGTGAATACGTGTCCCATGGGATGTGAGGAACCCTCTCTCTGCCCAAAGCCGCCCAAAATTATGTGCGATCCCGAAGGCGTACTGGCTGTCAGTGTAGATATTGACAGCCAGTCTCTCGCTCAACTCACAGGCTCTAATAAGGGCGACCAACTCAGCTGCCTGGGCGGACTGATAAGGAACTCGTGATGTCTCAACTACCGTGTGCAACGTAGTGAGTGCATATGCTGCGGTGGTGGTGCCATCTGGTAATTTGAAACAAGAGCCATCGACATATAGTTCCCCTTGGGGGTCAGATAAGGGATCATCAGTCAAGTCTACCCGTCCCTTCATCTCCTCCTCCGTCCGAAACAGACAATCATGTATGTCTATTTCTTCACTCTCAGAAGGGAGGGGTAGTAACGTGGCAGGGTTCAGAGTGGCACATCTTTTTTTCGTAATATGCGGGGCTAAAAGAGTTAACTCATAGCCAGTCAGACGTGCACTGGTAAGGTTCTGCGTCTTGGTCTTGTTCAAAAGAGTGTCCACAGCATGCGGTACCATGACTGTGAGGTCAGTATCAAGTACGAGCCCAGACGATTGCCTTATAGAGATGGCCACCGCCGCGACCGCTCTTAGACAGCTCGGGGGGCTCTGGCGACCGGGTCCAGCAAAGCAGAAAAATAAGCACACAGCCGTTGCTTACCTCCAAAGGCCTGTGTTAAAACAGAGAGCGCACAGCCAGCCGTCTCGTGTACATACAATGCGAACGGCTACGCATAGTCAGGGCTGCCAAGCACAGGAGCAGAGCAAAGCACAATTTTTAGTTGCTCAAAAGACTGCTGACAATCATCCACGGCAGGGGTTCATGCACATATTTAGTGGTTAGTGCTAGCAAACACTTTATTAGTAATTAATAATTAGGGATCCAATGCCGACAGTAGGAAGTGATGCCAATGAAGGCACGTACATACCTCTGAGTTTTAGGGATGGGCATTTTAACAATGGCGCTCATGCGCTCAGGTGCCAATCGCCTACCCTCCTTCGACAGTAGGTGACCTAAATAGGTGACCTCAACAATATTGAAATTTAGAAAGGGACACTTTATGTCCATGGTGAGCCAAATGTAACAACAACTTAACTGTACTCTCTTTGCATCCCTGTTCGGTGTCAGAAGCCATCAGTATGTCATCCACATACTGAAGCGATACATTACCTGGAGAAAGCATCAGGGAATCCAATTGGGCTTTTAAGTCTTGGCTATATATACTAGGGCTCTCAGTATAGCACTGAGGAGCGCGGCAGAATCTAAAACGTCTGCCAGCTAGTGTAAAACCGAATAGGTGACGGCTATCAGGATGAACTAGAATACTGAAAAATGCATTTTTCAAATCAATGACAGAGAAGAATTGGGCAGAGGAAGGAATCATTGTGAGAAGGGTAGTAATGTCAGGGACCACCGGGAATTGAGGAACCACTATTTTGTTAACTGCGTGCAAATCAATCACAAAACAATAAACGTCTGCAGTGTCATCAGGGGAGTCTGGGGATGTCTTCTTGAGAATAGGAAGAATAGGGCTGTTACAAACATTCGATGCTGTCTCCTCAACTACCCCCGACTCAATCAGATCCAGGATAATGGGTAATAAAGCTCGCTACCCCGCTTGTGGTATTTTGTACTGGGGAATACGTAGCAAAATGGCGTTGTCCTGAACTTTAATGGAAACTGGGGGAATTTGCAATATTCCCACATCCGTATCACTTGTCGCCCTCAAAGTGGGTGGCACATCTTTAAACTCAGCAGGATGGGGCACCTCTTTGGACAAACACTGCTTGGAACTCGTTACATTTGGTCCCATTGTCATATAGACACTGTCCATAGAACAAAAAATTGTTGCATGCAACTTTTTCAATAAATCTAAACCCATTACATTTTCTCCACAATTTGATGTCAATAGAAAGGGCGAATCCACAGTAAAGGGACCGATTGTCAAGGCAAGGGGCTTGGAAATGGGGCTCACAACCGGTATACCTGAAAAGCCTACCGATACATTATTTTGGCCAGACAGAGCTGCCCCGGGGACCAGTGAACGAGAAACAGAGCTATTCATTGCACCTGTGTCCACTATGAATTTCTTAACTGAGCCTTGCAAATCTGCGGTGACATAAGGACCGCGCTGATCTACAGGTATCTGAACTGGTCCCTCACACTGTCCCTGGCTGTCCTAGCTGTGGGACATCCCTGTCACCTCGTCCAGATCTTAATCATCATGATAAAACTGTTTCCTTCGATGGTCATCAAAATAGTTCTGATCTGAGCGACCCTGCAATGCCCCATCCTCCCAAGCCTTGTCCCGATCACTTACCCCGTGACCCCATCCTCGAAAACCCTGTCCTCGAGGGGCCGCGACTTTCTGCAATAACACCAGACACACGCTATGCCAGTGTGCCTCCTCTTTGCAGAACGCGCACTGATTCGGCGCTACAGGTGCAGCACTCCTGCTAGTACGGGGAAGCTGCCGGGCCGGACCAGTACCACGTCCCCTTCCACTTCCCCTAGACGCCTGCTGTAACAACACCTTCATTTTCAACTCCTTATGCTTCTTCTCCACCTTCTCCTTCTCCTCATTCTCCCTGTGTTCATAATACTGTCCAATACTCAGAATTACGGAAGGGGAGGATGTCGTCCAAGTGCTCTCCGAAGCCTGCAGTCGAGTCGCGATCTCTGGGAGCAGATTCTTTACAAACAATCGGACACCCCCTTCTACTGACAAATCCTGTCCACTGAAATCCAAAACACACCCTCGAACCACGTGAAAAAATCGGACACACTCTCATCTTTCTTCTGACGACATGCCGCTAACTTGTCCCAATCTACTCTTCTCAGAGGAATAAGGGAGTGCATATAGGTAATAATTCGGCCAGGTAAAGCTAAAATCTCGGGCTTCGGCTTCTCTCCAGGCATCCATTCCTTATCCCATGCTTTAATCTGATCCCATGTACCACCCAATTTTACAGCATGATCCTGAGTGTGCACCTGCCTCCAAATGTTAACGGGCACCAGCAACCCAAAAAACATTTTAATATCCGCAAGTGTCATCACTGTTGAGGAAGCGGCTTCTGTCAATTCCTTATAATATGCAGTAGGATTTTTCCTAGGCTCAGGTAACTGAGTCTTAAGGGATAACACCTCACTCCTCTTCTATGGGGTGTAGACCCACTGTTCTTGGAAGCGGGCCTCTACCTTTGGCCTAATGACAGCATCATGCTGATCTCGAAGTTACGGCACCTCAGGGTGATATATGGGATGGACTTCCTTCATTGGAAACTGGGATACTGTGTTTGGGCTCTTCTCAAACAGCCTACCACGGTATGCTACCAATGTTGCAATATTTCCGAAAATCTCCTCAGGCGCCATACCAGCAACGTATACATTATCTCTGATATTATAAATAATCTGGGGCGCCATAGCATTGAAGCACTGTTCCCACAATCTGATCAATATAGCCAACATGTGCTTGAGGGCATGCTGTTGCAGAAACGGCTCATAATCTCTCATCACACTCCACACATCTTCAGTACTATAAATTGGATGATGGGCCCACAGAGCGGCCTGATTTGCTACTGCCTTTTTTTCTTCCTCCCCCACATCAGATCACATTAAAATTCGTCCCAACCGCTCCCTAGCTGTCGCCCAGCCCCCAACCCCAGTCCACGTACAGGCATCCCACTACCTAGTATTACCGGGCAGTGAGGGAAAAGGGAAGGGGTAGTAACCAAGTGGGCAGGCACCAATGTCGTTAATGGCTGTGTGGTGGGCGTAAGGGCTGAAGAAAGAGAAGACATTGACACGATAGGCGTAGCAGGGAAGCCAACAGTCATAACAGGTACAGAGGGCGAAGCCACAGAATTGACAGGAGGCACAGCGGCTGAAGCAACTGAGTCTACGACAGAAGAGACAGAGACAGCGGGGGCAGAAGAGACAGATGACTGGGGCTGTGGCACAGCAGGGTATATTCTCTGTGGGGCATATGGAGGCGGAGGTCGGGTGTCTAACAATTCCTCCACAAATGTATCACCTTCCTTTCGGGTAACATAGGATTTGTCACATTGCAATCAAAACTTCCTCTCAGCACACTCTATACCTGTTTCTACTTTCTCTCTGTCATACGCTACTGCTTTCTGCGTCACTGTATGCATTCTCCCTTTGCGGGCCTCTTTTTCTGCCTTCATTCTTCTCTGCTTAGGTTCCTTCTGCCATACCTGAAGATAATCGAACATCGACTGCCTACTTCGTTTTGCAAACAATTTATCCTGCAGGAAATTTAGTTTTTGTACATCAAAAGTACCTGTTAATGGCCACTGTAACTCAGCATTGTCCCTTGTATATTTGTGCCATAATGTACTAAACATAATAGGGCCAAGGCATTGTTTAACATACATGTCAAAGTTCAGGGTGCCCTCCGGAGGCGCAGGCTGACTTTCTTCCAATCGAGCATCAGTAGAACAACAACAACTCATACAAAATAGTTGACTAAAACAAGGCATCTTGACACGAAAACACGTGCACTAACGATGCCGAGCAGATAATTTCAAATATCTTACCAGAATCGTTCCACAGACCTCACCAAAACCAGATTAAAGCTAACACCATGTTCACAAAGAATTCAAACAAATTCAAACGCTTGTCCAAAAACGATCCTCAGACCATGCCAAACTCAAACAAAGCAGTGCCATGGCCCAAAGCAAATTCACCTGGTGCACACAGGTCAAACGAAGTTATTCTACACTGCCGACTCTTCGGACCAAACGGTCAGATCCAAGGGTTTCGCCGTTCAGGATCCCAGCCGGGATGACCACTGGCCGAGGCACCGCTGCTGTGAGTTTGAGACTCTATCGTGCAGGCATCCCCGGTCCGCCCATCCGACCCGACGCGGCCCGGTCCTCCTCACCCGTCCGCGGGCAAAGATGGGTCACTCACCCGATGGGGTCCCTGTTCGGGCGCCAACTGAAGGAAGTGACCCGATTTGGGCCGCCCGGGTCACTCACGACCACCTCTCAGCCTTTAATACAAATGAAGAGTCGGTCAGACAGTAGAGAATACAAACCAAGTTATTTATTAGTATTCGCTCGAGCGGAGTACAGTCTGGCCAGCCTCCATAGACAGCTGCTGAGGGACTGACCCCCGTTTATAAGGTAAAGTCAGATATACATTTCCAACACCCCTAAGACACGCCCAAACTGGAATTTTGCAGCCTGGGCACAGATGAACAAAGGAGGATTAGCTACCATCCTGAGACCGGGTACACACTATCTTAGCTTCAAGGTTATCTCAGCCCGTGCCCGTCTCTCTGAGAGTGGGAGCAGGGCTACATAAGAGGAAAGGCATGCAAACACAGAACGAGCTATTCATTAGTGCAACGAATCTCAACCTTGAATAATAAAAAGAAACAATCGAGGCTGCTTTTTCTGCTGAGGCAGACAGTATGAGACAGAAGCATCATTTCGATCATGACACAAAATGGCGGCTGAATACAAAATGGTGCCGCAAATGCTAACTTAACTCGCACAATGCTAGAAGGAGTCAGCTAGACATATTTCTCAGTCCAACAAAAGGGAACTGCTGGTTTTGTTGTGACCGGAGACCAGTAATTCAGTGGTAACTTGACTTTTGCTGGACCCATCAGGACTTCGAGGGACATTGATCCCTGGGGCCAAATTCACCCCACCATGTACTTGGACCAAGCAGTGGCAAGCCCACGTTGGCCGCACAGCATCCTCAGATTCCCACAGCATCTTCAGCATCCTGTATGCCTAGCATCAGGACCACTCCATTAATGGCTAATGGCAGTTTGCCCATACAGCCTGGACCTGGACTGAGACTACTTTAGTGATAAGGTCTATGTTCTGCAAATCTTCAATGGCCCCCTTGACCTGCACCCTGCTGGAGTTGGTTGCCCAAAGCAGGCTGGAGTACCCAAATACAACTTTATAAACGTTTTACAAAGTTTCCGTTAACAGCGGCAGTTGCCAATGCTTCTTTCATTTTGAATGAAAAGCAGTGATTTACGTTTTACAAAAAAATCTATACATCTTGGATAGACCCAAGTGTACATATTAAAGACTTGACCCTCTCAAATCAAATGTAGGTTATTTGATATCAGACCCCCTGTGGATCACTGACAATTCCAACTTCCTGAAAAACCCTAAGCATAATACCATGCTTCCTTGCTTTGGATATAAAGTATGAAATTGACCAATTAGCAAATTCTCCATGTTATTACTGTGGCTTTCTTTTACAGCTCTCTACGTCTTCAATAAATGCCTGGAGAAATCCTGGTTGCAAATTCCAGTAAAACCATTCATTTTACAAAGAGATCTCATCAACTTGAGAAACAAAAAAAAGACGTGGGGGATATATGGCAGGGAAACAAATATATGTCAAATAAATAGACGAAAATCTCAAGGTAAAGGGAAGGCAGATTGAGAATAAATACAGAAGTGTGTAGCCTAAATGCTTAGCAACACACTGCTTCAAGGGTGTGTAATTTACCACAGGCCCCTATAAAAAAAAGGGATAGCAAGCAAAACCCTAAATTGTGTGGTAAATATTATTATAAATTGCAATATTACTTGAGGGTTGAGATCTAGACCAATATGAATATCCAATATGAATTCTTAATATTTGTTTATATGAAGTACTATAGACATATGTATTAAAGTAGTTTGCAAGTAGTGATGCAACTTCAAGGGATTGTTCTATTTTGGAGTTTGGAAGCTATATGAGTCTTATTGGTGATACATAGAGCATGATTTCGTGAGGAGGGTGCTAAAAAATGTTGAAACCTGGTGAGAGTTTTTCAAAATTACAGACAGGCACTCATTACATGTGTGCCAGATTTTGGAATTGGAATACCAAGGTAGTGGAATCTTTGATTAAAACCAGTATCACCATATCTAAATCCGGTAATTATAAGATTTGTTGCTAAAATGAGGATTGAATAAGGACTTTGACCTGGTAATTCCGTGTCTCATCTGTATAGGTTTAACCAATTATGGGGTCAAATTCACTGACATCTTCTGCCTGTTCAGCATATGTGGGACATGTCAGTGGGAAAACCGATGGACAGAAGAGGGTGGGACAGGGAAGATTTGGTCATGACATTCCAGGGTAACGCTGGAGGAATGTTGTCTGCTTCCCCCTGTTGTGCTCTGGGTGGCATGAGAGGGGAGCAAACAGCTGCAGTGTGTATTTATACCACCACATATATGATCCAAATGCATGGCTCCAGGGAGCATCATTATGCTCTTTTTGGCTTGCAGTTTAAAAGTAATAAATAATTCCTATTTTGTAATGCGCGAACATATCACCTTTAAGGGTTTCAAGGCACTGGGTGCCATTGAGAAGATTAAGTGAGCTATTGCCCAAAGTCATGTAATGCTGAGCTAAGCTACCGCCGGCACCCGGAATCAGACTGTAACCCCATGCTCCAGAGTTGGTTGCTCTTGCCGCTGCGCCACACCTCTCCCACCCAAAAGTACTGTTGTATCATATGGCAAGAAGTAGTGCCTTTGCCATGTAGGAAGATCTGTTTTCATATGTTGGTTAAGTTTCTCTTTAAGTGAGCCTTTTAAGCCTAGAGGTCTTGTTGCTTAATGTATAAAACATGAGGCATATGGAATGTTGGGAAAAAGATATCCCACACAGTAAAATGTTGCAAACATTGTCTTTGAGGAAACTAATGCTGAATTTTCCAAAGACAGGCCTTGTTATGAATAAAATACATTTTTCCTTTCTTGGCCTTGGAAAATTCTAGAGGACTTTTCAAAGTTATTTTCAGATTATTTTTAAAAATCTATTACAATGGCGAAATGACAAAAATAGATTTTTAATAATTTTAGTGGAATAGTAACGCTATTTTGTGCTGCCTGAGAGTAAACTGGGCTGCATCACAGCCTTCCTCCAGAGACAGAATACTTATATGAATGCATGTATGTATGTTGTATTTCTATAGCATGAACCTAGCTGAAAGGCTTTGGAGCACTCTACAGTGTCAAAGGTTAAAGAGGAGTCTGGGAGGCCACAGACCAGAGCATAACCTTCATTCAGGACCGAGTGTACAAGGGTTTGAACAATAGTTCTGAAATCACTTTCTAGGAGGTGTGGCTACTGAATATAGGGAAATAGGGTAGGAAATATTGTCATACCTCGCTATCTTAGCCAAAATACCAGTCAAAAATATCAACAAGTATGTGTAGCTTTTCTATACCTAACTCCACATCTGTATATCTTGAAGATGTATATATATATATATATATATATATATTATCTACTGGCGGTCGCCAGTAGATAGTTATAGTTAGAACCTATTTTCCATAGGAAATCCGCGACATTCTATTTGAAATAACTCTCTTGCCGGTTGACGTATCTTCGCAAAATTTTCAAACTTTGTGGGGCGCTCCGGTCCGCTCCTACCCTGAAAGTCTCGGGGTGATTCGTCAAGCGGGGGCCGAGAAAAAGGGGGTCCCAAAACGCGTTTACCCCATTCATTTTTCCATAGGAAACTTTAGACACGGCTACAGCCCGAACTGCTGAACGGAATTACACCAAATTTGGCAAAGAGGTAGTTCTTAGTTCAGAAAGAACCCTTTTTGTTAAATGGTGTAAATCCGTTCAGTAGTTGCTGAGAAAATCAAAAGTAAAAGTACATATATATCTATGGGCACGGAGGATCCGCGCACCCTGAGCGCACCCTGCGCGCACCGTCCCGATCACGAGCTGCATGTTAATTGGCTGTCAGCTGGCTGTCAACATTCCGATTCAGGAAATGTTGGCAGCCATTTTGTCCCTCGGTAGAACCGAGGGACAGAAACAAGTGCGCAAAGCGCACAAAGGGAGCAGGGTAGAAACACCCTGACCCCTAGGTCTGCTCAGGGGGTCCCATAAGGACCCCCTGGGCAGAAAAAGCATTTTTTTTTAAATCGGCAGGATGCGCTCAGGGTGCGCGGATCCTGCCGATAAAAATAAAAAAAACGAAGCGCGCTCTCCCGTGCTTCGATTGTATTTTGCCCCCGGGTGGCCCAAGTCCCGGGGGCATGGTGGGGGGGTTAAATTTATGTATGGGGGTTAGTGGTAGGAGCTATCAAAAATTTTACGGAGAAATAAGGAGTCGCGCACCCAGCGCGCCCGGGCACGTATTTGACGTCACGCGGGGCCTGCCACCGCGCAAGCGTCGTGTATGGTAATTCGTATGTGTCGCGTATAAGCCGGAGCAGGAATCGCGTACCGGTCGCTTAGGAAACGCGTACACACGCAATATACGTATGTTACGGGTCTAGAAACACGCACCCGTCGCATACCATACGCGGATCCTTTACGACTTCCTTAAATAGGTGGCTGGGGTACGCGTATGCGCCGCGTTCGGTACGCTTTCGGTGCGCGATTCCAAAAAAACATTTTTTTAAAAAAATTAAACAATACAAATATCTTAAAATAAAAATATAACAGAAAAAAATTATACTATATTTTACTTTTTAATTTATAATTTTTTTTTTTTGTGCAAAATACACAAAAATATACAATATTGTTTAATAAATAATATATTTACAAATAAATATAAAAAACTAAAGAAATTCAGTACAAGAAACATAACTATAACTATTATGACACTTAAATATTAGCTTTTGAAAAACCTTTGAAATTCACTGAAAAAACCATAGTTTTCAGACACGTTATAGTTAGAAATTAGCATTTAAAAACCTTTGAAATTCACTGAAAAAACCATAGGTATTAGGGACAGTTATAGTTAGTTGGACATTTCACTCGTACAAAACCCGTGAAATTCCCCTGTTATAGTTAGTTCAGCTAACTATAACTCGCGCCCACAATGCACTGCTGATGACGTCACATATTACATCACTCATGACATGGTCAGTGACATCACTGATGACATCACTGATGACATCTCAAATGACATCATTCATGTGATATTTTCATGCATCTTCTCACACCCTAATATAACTTTTGATACACCCACTCTAAGTTACAGACTGCCATTCTCAAAACCATAGACACTCCAACACCAAAAACTACATACCCACTCACTGATTCTTAGGTCTACACACACATCCACTCACTCACCTGTACAGTCACTCATACTTACAGTCACTCAGTACAGGACTATCATATGCACTCATACACCTATATAAACACTCACACACCGCCACTCATCCATAGAGGTACTCACACACCTAGTCAGTCATGAAAAAAATTAATCAAACACCCATTTACTTACCTATACAGTTATACACACACCAGGTCAGTTACTCATACAAATATACTAGCACATTCTTACGCTCTTATACAATAACTGATACAAGCACACACAAATTCATACAGCCACTCTCACAATCACACACTCTCACGTATAGCCTTTTAAATACTCTAACACACATATATACTACCTTTCACATATGTAGTTACTCACACATGTACCACTGGGACATACATTCACTCACTAACACACTCTTACACACACTTACCCACCCATACAGTCTATCACAGATGCACTCTTGAAACCATCCACCCAGTGAATCACCCACTCACACATCTATGCACAGTCGCACACACCCCATCCACACAAACACTCAGGCACCCATACAGATACTCAGACAACAAATCTATAACTCTTATAGACACTCATGTAGCTATTCACAAACCCATGCAGCCACTTACACAGCAACAGACAGACGGATACAGACATTGACACAGTTTAGTCAGTAACCCATGCATTCAGTAAGACACCTTTAATCACTCACTTATAGAATTAGTCACGCACCTACTAAATCATCCATACAGACACTTATACACCCACTCATTCTTCAATACGCCTTTCCCTATATATATAAAAAATATTTAAACTTTATAGAAACACACAGTCACTGGATGATGTCATCAGTGATGTCATTTGAGATGTCATCAGTGATGTCATCAGTGATGTCACTGACCATGTCATGAGTGATGTAATATGTGACGTCATCAGCAGTGCATTGCGGGGGCGCGAGTTATAGTTAGCTGAACTAACTATAACAGGGGAATTTCACGGGTTTTGTACGAGTGAAATGTCCAACTAACTATAACTGTCCCTAAAACCTATGGTTTTTTCAGTGATATATATATATATATATATATATATATATATATATATATATATATATATATATATATATATATATCACAACCAGTCTCTCTCCACAAAAAGAAAGAGTGTGACCAGCTCCGGGGGATATAAAAAACCGGCTTTATTGATGCAATCTGCGCAGGCAAGCAAGGGTCCCTGAAACGCTAGGCAGACGCGTTTCAGACTTTCATTGTCTTTCATCAGTGCCCGTTTCAGATGTGTCTTTGGTGTTCAAGGGGGTCCATTGCTCTGATGTTAACGCTGTGGCCACTCCTCATCACGTGACCACTTGCCCCTCCTTCGCCTCACAGGTGTAAGGCACCTCGCGCTGTTCCTGCAACCCAACTGCATGATGGACGATGGAGTCCACCGTGTGATCCCCCACAATGAAGAGACTTCAACGACAGCAAGTGCTGCCTCCAAACATCGCTGGACAGTGACTCCATGCCACTGCAGTTACGTAGCAGGTAAAAGCCGCCCTTTGTCCCCCTTATCAGGCAGATCAATTCTGCCTCCTCTCTCCCCATGCGCCAATCATCACCTTGTGGGAATCCAGCACCGGGGGGGCGACGCGCATGCAGCTCCGTGCAAATGCCAAAGTTGCAGGTTGATCGCGTAGCTCCTGAACGAGAGTGCGGTCACAACGCCAGCACCTGCTTGCTGGCAAAATATCACAACCAGTCTCTCTCCACAAAAAGAAGGAGTGTGACCAGCTCCGGGGGATATCAAAAACCGGCTTTATTGATGCAATCTGCGCAGGCAAGCAAAGGGTCCCTGAAACGCTAGGCAGACGCGTTTCAGACTTTCATTGTCTTTCATCAGTGCCCGTTTCAGATGTGTCCTTGGTGTTCAAGGGGGTCCATTGCTCTGATGTTAACGCTGTGGCCACTCCTCATCACGTGACCACTTGCCCCTCCTTCGCCTCACAGGTGTAAGGCACCTCGCGCTGTTCCTGCAACCCAACTGCATGATGGACGATGGAGTCCACCGTGTGATCCCCCACAATGAAGAGACTTCAACGACAGCAAGTGCTGCCTCCAAACATCGCTGGACAGTGACTCCATGCCACTGCAGTTACGTAGCAGGTAAAAGCCGCCCTTTGTCCCCCTTATCAGGCAGATCAATTCTGCCTCCTCTCTCCCCATGCGCCAATCATCACCTTGTGGGAATCCAGCACCGGGGGGGCGATGCGCATGCAGCTCCGTGCAAATGCCAAAGTTGCAGGTTGATCGCGTAGCTCCTGAACGAGAGTGCGGTCACAACGCCAGCACCTGCTTGCTGGCAAAATATCACAACCAGTCTCTCTCCACAAAAAGAAAGAGTGTGACCAGCTCCGGGGGATATCAATATATATATGTATTGTGTTCAAACAAATGCCCTGGAACTTCGGGAGGGCACTCGGCAGCAATCCAGCCATCCGGCTTTCATTCTTGACTCTCCTCTGCAAAACAAAAAAAGAACATTTGTAGCCTGACGCGTTTCGATGCAGAAAGCATCTTCCTCATAGGCTTGCAAAAATTACCACAGGAAAGGCTCTCTTTTATGTTTATTTCCGCATGTCTCATCATTTGTTTTCCTTAATAGGCTTTGCATAGTGCAGTTTAGTGGCATGCTGGGACAAGTAGTTCCATGACGAGCAAAAGTCTCCCCTAAGTGGGCTCCTGTCGGTAATTAATATTAAAATGCATGTCTTTTCCTTAGTAGGACTTTGAATGCAGAGAAAAGTTTCTTTGTTTTTCGGATCGCTGCGTTGCACAGTCAAGGAATATATATATATATATCTCTTCAAGGTATGTAGATTTATATATTTATTTATTTTATTTATTTATTTGAAAAGCTTTATATAGCGCTGGCTAGACCCGGAGGAATCAGAGCTCTTTACATGAGGATCAGTGAGTTACAAGTTACATCTGTTACAAGAGCATAGTCAAACATAGGATAAACAAGCATTGGCATAGCCAATAGGTCTCGCCTTTGGGACCTTATAAGTGTTTAGTTATAGTTGTTTAGTTGTTAGTTGTTTAGTGACTATAAAGTAAGTGGGGCACCAGATAAAAAAGTCTGAAAATTGAGGTCACATGCTGAAACATTGCGCGCTTATGGGCAACATCATCAGTAGTTGGCGCCCAAACATAAAAATTTTACAGAAGCATTGTTTTCCTGATCAATGCACAGTATATACATATAGACTTGCCTTAAACTGCACTACTGTTGTTACAGGTAAGTAATGAATTCATTTCTCAATTACCAGTTTGAATAGATCTCTAACGGTAAGTGCTCAATTTGTGGTAAACTTCCTGAAAGGGAATGTATTTTGTGGAACAAAGCATATACAACAGTGGCATACAATAATCTCCAAATGATTCCACTAGCTGGTACATGTGCCCGTAGCTCAATCTTTAGGGCCTGGTCTCTATCCCGAGGTATGCGCACCCCTGCATGATGCCAAAGGGCTGATCACAAGTAACTGGAATTACTGCCCGAACTGAGATTCCAGTGTTATCGGTGGAATACAGCAGTCCAGTGTCCAACAAGCACAACCTGATTGGTGGGAACACAACAGGAGATGCAGGTTCTCTGGATAAGAAGGGGTTGTGCATTTGTATTAGTTTATTGCGCTTAAATGCCCCCTCCATCAGTGATGCTGTTAATAGATACCACAGCTCACAGTGCAAGTTGACAGAGGACAGAGGAAGACCCATGGTAGCGACATAAAGTACGAGACTGCCGGAGAGACCGTATCCCTTCATTGCAACCTTGCACCTGGAGACTCTCGTGCATGCAAAATGCAGCAACTAGCTTCAGTAGAGCATTCGTGCAGCACAGGACCGCCTTGAAAGAGAGAGAGAGTACGAGCGAAAGAGAGAGAGAGCGAGAGAGAGAGAGTGCGAGCGAAAGAGAGAGAGAGCGAGAGAGAGAGTGCGAGCGAGCGAAAGAGAGAGAGAGTGCGAGCGAAAGAGAGAGAGTGCGAGCGAGCGAAAGAGAGAGAGAGAGAGAGTGCGAGCGAAAGAGAGAGAGAGAGTGGGGGGGAACGAAAAAAAAAAGCGCGGCCCTCGCTGTGTTTAATGACGCGGCCGCAGTAACCTGATCCCAAGTGGGGGAGGTGTGCTGTCTGCCTGCTGGAACTCAAACAAGCAGCAGCTGTTTTGAAGCACTCGTGCTTGTGCTGGCCTCCACCTTGTGGGAGCGAGCAGCGGCGGCGCGAGAGCCATATGTTTTCAATTAGCACGCGCGCCACTGCTCGCTCCCGCAAGGTGGATGCCAGCAAAAGCACGAGTGTGCTGTGCTTGAAAAGGAGCAGACCGATTTCTAAAGGTCATCTCCTAGAGCAGCGCATGCGTGCTGCCTAGGCGAGACCTAAAAAGCAATGTTACGGTAATTCGTCGGAGGGAGGGGGAGGAAGGAGACATAACAGGGAGACGGAGAGAAACTGTGCCCAATGTCCGGCTGGGTAGGTGACGGGCGAGGGGGTGAACCAGAGCCGATCTCCTCTATAGCTGTCTAGGCAGCTCCACCGGGCATCGGCCATAATGCTCGGACTCCGCTCTCAGGATAATGTTCAGGATTAATCTGAGAATGTCGAAAACAAACGAGGGAGTTGGAGAGATGAGAAACCGCAGTTCGATCAAAACCCAGGTGTGAATGGGGTTATTGTTTCGGTGATTATCACAGCGCAATCAGCAGGAAGCTCGATGTCCGGGAGGGCAGCCGCCAGAGAACCGGAGAAGACTGCGGGCAGAATAAAGTCAAAGGGCAGGCACCATCTTAAAGTCAGGCGTTGTCCTGGCCCGACCCTACAGTGGACACCACGGCCTTGAAATGCCCCCAGAATAGAGCGCCTTCGTAAGGGGGGATCAGATGGAATGCCCCAACAGCTCAGTTTGGGAGTGCCCCGGTGTCTCAGGAGCCCCCTGCAGCAGTAATCAAGACTGGCCCCAGCCGCCATCTTGAGGTCAGACACTGCCCTGAGAAGGCTCCGCAAAGAATATTTCGGCCTCAACAAGGTCCCCGGGCCAGATCGATATGTCAGGGGTGATTACCAGTAATGCCCCCACTGCTACGAACAGAAGGGCTCCGGTGCCTCGCTCACCTCCTGATTCTGCCGGCAGCGTTGGGTTGGGGGCTATCGCTGCGGCAGTAGTCCCCGCGGGTGTTCTGTCAGCACATCACCTGGGGCATCAGCAGGAACGCAGGGGGCGTATGAGGTATCCCCGGCGGCATCACCCGAGAATAGCAGACTGCATCCACCTCAGTCGCAGCCGATGCTGCCTCCGCGGGCTGAGTCACCCGAAGAGCGGCTACGGCACCATCTTGTCTCCGCCGTCGCCTCCTGCCTCGCCACACAAAGCAGGGAAAAATGTCAGTGTGCCTGATCAAAAGCGCAGGCCGAGCACCTCAGAGCTTCACACCATCAACACGGCGCAGCCCCGTCAATTTTGGCTCCTCCGCACGGCAGTAAGACCATTGGGCTCTTCCGTAGCCCCGGAGCTGAGGTGGTTAATACCCCTTAAAGCAGGCACTATGTACAGGCCAGACACTCAGCACACAGGCATCTGGGCAGTTGAGAACTTTGGACAGTTCGGTAGTAAGCCATTTGATGTAAGAGGCTAGTGTTTAGGAGGTGAATGGCGGCCAGTGACATGGAATAATAGCCGATATGGGCAAAGAGAGGCACATACATAGCCCAAAGAGGTCACAGGGACATGAAGGATGTGGAAAGATGTGGAGGTAAAGATAGTTAAAGTATACTTCCCTGTCAGAACCCCTTTCAGAGAGCCATGGGGCAAGCAGGAGATACTGGGCACAACCGTCAGAGTTGAGGCATTTCAATTCTGATATTCTGGGGCATGGCTTACTATAAGCCTTGATCAACTGGGCCAAGTAGTGCTTCAGCACTTTACTCTCAGCAGTAGCATCGGCCGAGCAGTTCAAGGCTTATCTCTCTTATTTTTAATTTGCATGTACAGAACAAAATTGTCAAACCATTTATCAGTGGTACTAAATTGAAGAATGATACGACAGAATACCAATACATAATCAATTATCCAATGTTCTAATAACCCATAAAGAAATACTTTAAATCAAATCCATTATTCCACATCCAACCCCCATAGAAAATTACTACAGTGCTTCCTTCCTGCTTAATCTACTAAGAAAAGGTCCCATATTCTAAGAAATGTCTTCAAATTGCCCAATCGGGCAAATAAAACATTCTCTCTATCCCTGACACTCTGCATTTTATTGAACCAAACAAGGAAGCAGGGAACAGACCTGGACCTCCACTCCTGCAGGAGCAAAGATCGGGCAACTAACATCAAAATAAATATCAACTTTTGATGTTCCGAGAAATATCCCAAGAGCACAAGCATAAAGTTTTGAGGAATTTGAATCTGCAATTAATTTTCCAAAAATTTAAAGATACTGGGGCAGATTTACAAGCCCCTTGCACCACTTTTGCGTCACTTTTCCCATGTTAAAAGTGACGCAAAAGTGGCGCAAGGGGCTTGTAAATCCGCCCCACTGTCCCAAAACTCATCGAATATACTACAGTGCCAGATTATATGAGACCAATCCCCACTATCCAGAATATCACACCTAAAACAATTATTGGGACATCCCCCATTCATTTAATTTAGGAATCCTGGAGTCCTATATACCAACCATTTTGAAAACAAAATTGCATTTTATGAAATTTCACGCATCTTAATGTTGTAAAGTTTAACTCAGTTATTTTTCGACACATGGGGGCTTATTTACAAGCCCCTTGCGCCACTTTTGCGTCACTTTTAACATGGGAAAAGTGACGCAAAAGTGGCGCAAGGGGCTTGTAAATCTCCCCCATGATCTTTAGTCAAGATCCTGCTATAAACATCAACTTTCTCTACTGACAACAGATATTTATTCCAAAACACCAATTTCTTCATAGGTGGAGTGGTCATTAGATTTTCCACCAACTCCTTCCTATCCAAAATAGTTTTGGAGTCAATGGCCTATAGAGTACCATAAAGAACCCTGTAGGACCACTGCAACCCCATGTTACTTTTTCTAATATTAGGTTCTATCTCTTCCCAGGTTTTCCACTTATCAATAACTAAAAAATCAGCTAGCTTCACAAAGCCATTAGCCTTCCAACTACTAGCAATCGCAGGATCCATGGTAGCGCCAGAATCCCCTTCAACCAGATCTAAATAGGTTTTGAGGTTCACAGAGGGGATATCATACATTCTAAGTAATTATGCTTTTGTTTTAAACAAAAAAACGATTGTATTTTATATCTCACTTTTTGGGGGATTTGTATAACCTTAAAGGGTCTCAGATTTGACTTACTTTTAACATCTTGTCTATCAGATCATTCTGCAAGTCACTACACAAGGTGCATATTTTCCCAAACTTGAAAACATACTGTCAAAGTGTGAAAAATAATGATTTAAAATTTGGGAGAGCCAAGTCTCCTTCCTCTCTGCTCCTATATAAAGTGTCTGCTGCTAATCTGGTACTCAATTTAAATCATAAAAATAATGAAATCATTGATTCAACCACCTTAAAAGATTAAGAATATAATATAAATGGAACAGCTTCCAATAGAAAATTAAATAAAGGGATAGTCCAAGGCTTCTAGGAGGGATGCAGATGCATGGGGGTGAACAGAGGCTCACAACTCAAAATACTTTCAGCAGCAGCAATATAAATGCAATTACAATACAATACAATAAATGATTGTCCAGTCAAATACTTGTGTTTATAAAAAAAGAAGTATTTATATATGAACGCAAAGTAAAATACAGCATTCACAAGCAATACACACAGCGCCCTGAAGTCAGGGCTCTTGTGTTCGAAAGGCAGGTCCCTGTGATCCACTTCCCTCTCACTAACCATAGGTTTTATTCTCCAATCCCTATAGGCGACATTCAGGCCTCACTAGTAGTCCAAGTCTCAGGCATCCCAGTCCGACTCTTTTAAAAGGAAAAAATGTTCCAGTGCCCAAAGCGCTATGTAGAAGAATAGAATTCCCCTGGGCCTTCCGGCCCTATAATAAGTCTTACCTGCTCCTACAGAGGTTGTGCGACCGTAGTCTCTGGGAGATTTTCACTCACAGACGTTGTGGAGGGCTGCAGTGGCTGATGTAGGTGAGTGCCATTCGCAGCTCTGCAGCGGCAGCAATTGGACATCCACGGTGCTTACTCCGGTGAGATGGTAAGTTCCTCTGATCCTTCGCCACAGGTGGGGAAGTCGATAGATCTGGTTCCGATTTTCAGTTGGGGGCTTGGGTCTCCACTGGTCTCCATGGCGGCATCTCCTCTCGACGATTGCTTGAACTAGGAAATGGTCCTTGTCCTTTCCAGTATCCACCTGTTGCATATGGGGTCACTAACTTCCCACTGCACACGGGCAACGGCACGATCGGCACAGCAGTCTCGCAATCTTCCCAGCAGCCCCCTCTGGCAACTGAGATCTCTGATTTTGCTCTGCCCAAGGGCAACAGCCCGAATAATGAAACCATGGCTAACTTCAGGAGGACCTCCTCTGCCATACCGGGTCATGGACTTGAACCTGCAGGAGGCAATGACCCAATCGGTGCAGCAGCTGTCTCCTCACACCTTGCTACCGGGACCCACTTGCCAGGATACTCTACTGGGCCTCACTCCCTCCAGCACTCTTCTCTTATTCACAGGGCACACTGGTCTTGGCAAGCAGGCATGCACTGGGACTCCAGGTTCCAGGGGCAAATGGTCTTGGATTTCCTTGGTGATGTCTCCTCACCTCGCTAGAAGACTGGCAGGCCGTAGCCCCCAGTCCTGGTCTCAGGAAGAAGTCTTGCAGATCTTCTCCTCCTCACACAGCCCAACTGACTGCTTAACAGTTGACAATTGTGTGGGCATCAAACTCCCCTTCTTATAGTCCATTTCCAAACACCAAATGTGATGTAGGGTCTGAGTTTTTGAAATTTGCTTTGGGGGTCTTCTTCCTTTTGAAGCCACTCCACTGCCCTGCCTTCAGAAACAGTCGGCCACAACAGGAGTGACTCCAAATCTGATAGCACCACAACACAGGCCATGGGAGTGACTAGTGATTGACAGCTGGATGCAATCACAGTGATGTGTACAGCAAAAGGTTACCCCAGGTCCCAAGCCATACTCTTTTTATACTCTTATCAGTCCCATTTTCTTCCTGAGGTGTGCCCAGGCCCCTTTCCAGTGACCGCTCTGTGAATCAAAGAGCACCCTTTTTAAGTGTACTGAAGAGCCTGGCTCTTCCTCCTCCGTGTGTATGTCCACAGCTCACAGGAAGGCAGAAATGCACAAATCTCTCTGGGGAGATTTCTCTACCTCCACACACTTCTCCAGTCAGGCCTCGGTGTCCCACATGCTCCTCCAGTCAGCCCTCTGTCTCCCAAAATGGAACTCAGAGTCCTCTATGTGTTGCACCATTCACAGGCACACATACCTACAGCACATGCATGCAACCACATGTGTACTGCTCAGTACTACATACTAACTTGATATAGTCCAAGAGTGAGTTAAGCACACAGCAGCGGAACTTTATATGAGTGGACCTGTAGCCATCGCTCCAGTGACGTAGGTAAAAAGTCCTTTTTAATCTTACTGATCACTACACGGTATGCTGCCACCACATCGCTTGTGCTACTTAACTCCTGGTATAGGCAGTAGCCTTTCACCATCATGAGGGTATTGCTTTGGGCGCCCCTCCCAGTCCACCAAGACTGAAATCTGTGAGAAAGGCCTATCTCATGGCACATTCACCTGTGACACCAAATATTGTTGCAACTGGAGCACTCAGGGCAGGGGTTTATATCTGTCACCATGTGAAGGACTTTTCCATCCCAAAATTCCCTACATGCACTTACCTTTTGATATTTTGGTCCTTGATATTTTGGCTATGATACTGAGGTATAACTAAGGGGCCTATTACGATGGCGGTTGGAAAACCTCCCCGACCGCCATGGTAACGGGAAAAGACCGCCCGCAAGGCCCGCAACATAACCGCCGGTCGCATTAGGATGTTCCTTGCTCGAAATCCGACCGCGGCAATCGGATCGCGGGCCTTAACATTGCGGCAGTTGCTGCTGCCCGCAGCACTGCAGCAATGTCCAAATGAGCATGTCCTGCATTTCCCTGCACTGCGTGGCAGGCACTGCACAGTGCCTGCCACCTGGTACAGGGAAATGTAGTGAGGGACCATGGGTACCCCCCCAGTGCACCCACACCGCCCAGAAAACATTGGAGGCCCGCAACGGGCCCCCGGAAGACAATCACTGCATGCCTTTCCATGGCGGTCTGACCGCTGAGGAAAGGCTGGCTACCGCCGGCATCATAATCCTGCCGGCGGAGCCTTCCCTGCACCGCCACCATTATCCCGGTCCTGCTCCGTCCACCAGGCAGGAGTGCGGAGGGCAACCGGCGGAAAAGAGGTAGTCGGAATTTCCCACCGCTGCGGTCACCACTGCCATCCTAATTTGACCGGCGGATTTCTGGCTTGCGATCGCGGTCGGATGTCCACCGCCGGTCCGGTGGGCACCACCGCCGGCCCGATGGTGGACATCCGACCGCCATCGTAATAGGCCCCTAAATACCTGTTCTCGATATTCCAAGCTGCAGCCTTTCTAGGAGGGATGGTTTCACTTTCTTTAGTGTAGTGGAGTGATAACAAGCAATCTTGATTTTTTTGTTGATTTGTTATTGAGGGTAAGAGCCATGTCCCTAGCTTAGTGTGTACGACCCTCCTGTTGGAATCAATGGCTTGGACTCTCGCAGCAGAAAAACAGAAGTAGAACTTTCTGGCATAACCCATTATTTCTATTAGATATTTATTTGGGACCAGTTACCTTGAAAGAGGTGTGTTTTTTTTTCAAACAGACAAATGTTTATTGAAAACTGTTAGTCAAATATTGGATATACTGTTTGAGTGCCTGAAGACAAAAAAAGAAAAAAGACAAGAACAATACTAAATTATGTGGTTAAAAATGTAGAGATTTATGCAAAATACCTTTTGTTTTGTTTAAAAAAATAAAACATATTCTGTCTGTATAAGAGAGAAGTTGTTCTCTGCAAGGTGAAGATAACAATGGGTACTGATGATAACTGAATGTTAAGATTTTATTTACATTTGCTGAGTAGAATGTTAATTAAACAATGGTAAACAATAGACAAATGTAAAGCTTTGCAGAGGTTTGGGGCTCTGATTATGCTGATGGGGCAAAGGTGGATCTCTAAATCTCTTTCCCCAATGATATTTCTCTAAACTCCAACGTCTTGGAGACCATTCAGATATGGATCACTATTCATCATTCACCTGAAAACAGAGATTGCCAAAGGTAAACTTAGACCTGATGTCTAAGTTTAGACCTAAAGTCTACCTTTAAACTTCAGATCTAAACATAGACCTCGGGTCTAAACATAGACTTCAGGTCTAAGTTTACTTTTGGGAATTGTGTCCAGTATTTTTATTTATTTCCCAAGCAAAATCCACCCTATACAAACAGGGCCTGGTTTACAAAGGTAAAGTTACACTGTGCGGAATCTCCACCCATAAAAAGATAGGTCTGTCCTATATTTTTATCTGTGGTGACTCGGCAGTCGTAAAGATACTACTAGCAAAATACCTTAGTGTATAGCAAATAATTGTAAACATACACAAAAGTGTAACTTTACCTCTGTGAATCAGGCCTACAATGTGGAATGTGTCCTACACAATCCTGGGCCATATACCTGCTGTTGTGGATAATGTTAAATTGTTGTGTTTCCTCCTCAATAACAGACTTAGGTCCCAATTCACCAAAATAAATGAGGACCTGAAGTCTAAGTTTAGACCTGAAGTCTAAGGGCCTGATTATGAGTCTGGCAGTCCACAGACTGCCAGACTCACGGTGGCATGGCGGTGGAGGTCTAGCCACCGCAGCACCGGCGGTCTGACCGCCCAATTACAAGTTGGGCGGTTGGACTGCCATTGCACTGCCACAACCGCTAGGGATCAAAGATCCCTGGCGGTGGAGCTGCGGTCTTGAGGTCACAATATGCTTGGTGGGACCACTGCGGTCCCGCCAAGCATATTACGAGTTTCCTCTCTGCCGTGGTTTTCATGGCAGTTTCTTCTCCATGAAAACCGAGGTGGAGAAGAAACAAAGGGGGCCCTTCATGCCCCCCTGTTGCTTTGGGCCATGGGGTGCATGCAGGGGGGGACATGTTGTGCCCCCCTGTGTGCATGCACCCCAGTACCTGCACGGCATGGACTGCACCTCTGTGGGAATGCCAAAGAACCACCTGCCAGTGACTGAAAAAGCCATAATCTGGTGGGCGGTGTGCACATGGGTTCAGCAGTTCTGGAGGGGGACGGGGTGTGGCGGCCCGCTCCAGGACCGCCAAACTTGGAGTCGGGCCCTAAGTTTAGGCCTGACGTTTAACGGCCCGTTTCACAAAGGTAAACCTAGACTTCAGGTCTAAGTTTACCTTTGGGAATTGGGCCCACAGTCTAGAATCTAAAATGGATGCCATAGCCAATATGAGTGAGAATTGCGTGCCCCTCAAGGGATATCGTCCCTTTGTTGCACTGCTAATTCTGAATGGAGGACGGTAATCTTATTTATTCATGATTTTTAATAATAAACTATTCTCGATTTAGATGATTTCTTCCATCTTGAATTTCTTCATTCAAGTGTATATTTATTCATTCAAATGTTGATATTTCCAAAGTGAATGACTTTTGTTAAATACATTCATGAAATGTGTCGAATAACCTAATTATTCTTCCCATCCCAATGCATTTCGGGCTGATTGAGCCCTTCATCAGGGGATATAGTCCTAAAAGCAGAAGTAAAGCGAAATGAGAAATCGACTGCTATGGCTCTGGTTTGTCCATCACCGTGTGTTCAGTAGTTTAATATGTGTATACATGAAGTGCTTGTTAGTGCACGAACGTTGGTGTGTATCAATGAAGTTGCTGTTGTTATGACGGAACTTGCCCCGTTGGTGTGTTAGTAGCTGCGAGAAAGGTGGTTAATTTGTTGGTCAATGTCACCAAGTTTTTGTCAAAAAACATATGCCAAACAAATTATGAATATGCTAAACTATAACTATCACCGGTGACATAAGCCACGTCGAGTGTCGATTGCGCTAAACTTAAAACTTAGACGCCGCCAAATATAAAACAAAACTAAAGCGACTCAGTGGGTGTCATATGTAGGTGAAAACATGCTCAGGTGGGTAATGATCTCTGGTTCGTTATGATCAAAAACTGACATTTGTGTCTGTTAGACCTGGCATCATTGGCGTGGGTCTCCCTTCCATTTTTTTTCCTTTGCTTCCTGTGTTTTGCTGTGTGTTGGACATTTTTACTGGTCTAGATGCTTTGGGCACTTTGCCACTGTTGTTCAGTGCCAAAGTGCAAGTGCTCCTTGTAAATTGTTGTTATGGATTAGTAATTCCATGATTGGCATATTTGGTTTACTTGTCAGACCCTAGTACAGTGCACTGTGTGTGCCCAGGGACTGTAAATTAAATGCTGCTAGTGGGCTGCAGCACTGATTGTGCCACCCACAGAAGCAGCCTGTAAAATGTGACTCTGGCCTGCCATTGCAGAGCCTGTGGGCAGTCTGGGACTGCCATGTCGACTTGGCAAGTGCACACACTTGCCAGTCCCCAAATCTTCCCTTTTCTACATATTAGTCACTCCTAAGGTAGGCCCAAGGTACCCCTGTGGGCAGGGTGCATTGTATGTGAAAGGTAGGACATGCCCTGATGTGTGTGGCATGTCCTGATAGTGAAATACTGCCAATTTCGTTTTTCACTATTGCAAGGCTACCTGCTCCCATAGGACAGAATGGGGAGTTTGTTTATAACATCTTATAAACATAACTGGCGCTGGGAACAAGGTAGAAAAATAAAGTTTAGTATGCCTGAACTCAGAATGTTAAAGTGCATCTTTTAGTGAGGGTGATTTTTACATTCTGTGTTTGAAAATACCACTTTTAGAAAGTAGGTATTTTCTTGCCTAACCATCCAGTGTGCCTCTGCCAGGTTTGTGTATTGCATGTCTGGCTTTTTTATGACAGGGGCTGGAGAGGGGCAGTGGCTCCAGAAGTCTGATGAGTCAGGGCTGGGCTGAAGAGACCTGGGTTGCATTTAGAGCAGAGGGAGGAGATTTCCTTTCACCTGCATGGGCCTGGTCTGCCTTCAACAATGCTGTCTCCACCTACTGCCAGGAAGCTGCACCAGTGAAGACAGAACTGGTTTTGGCTGGGTACCGACACTCTCTGCCTTGAGAGAACAAAGGATTTTGTAGTATAAATATTGGGGCCCAGACCCCAGATCCTTAGATCACTACTGGGAAATCAAGAGGAACCTTTGCCAAGGAGAAGAGCCAGAGAAGCTGAGGAGGAATACTGCCCCTGTGCTGTTTGCTGTCTGGGGTTGGCCTGCAGTGGCTACTTGCTGCCAAGGATAGGAGAAAAGGACTTTGCTGTTTGCTTTGCCACCTGCTTGAAGAAAAAGATCTCCAAGGGCTTGAAACTGAGCTTGCCTCCTGTCTGAAGTCTCAGGGACATAAAGACCTCATCCCTTCTGTCTCTCTGCATCTGGAACTGCTGTTTCAGCTGCCACAGAAGGAAATTGCAACACCGACTCCGGCGAGCAACGGCGTAACCTGCACTGAAGCTGTGGGCACCGCTCGTGAATAGCACGATGCACCGCACCGACTTGCACCGTAGGCCTGATGCCTGCTGACGCCGTGCTGCAGCAACTCCGAAGCCATCAGCGAGGCCGCTGCCTGCACTGGAGCCGAGGACACCGCTCATGACGTCCACGACGCAACATCCCGACTCGCACCGCAGTCCCGACTTCACCGACGCCAGTGCTTCATCAACGCGGAGCCGATCCTCGATGGGGGTGACTCCTGAATCCATCGGCATTGCACCGTCACCTCCCCGATACAGTAAGGAACAGACGTATCACCTCCCCTGCACTGTAGTAAGTAACAGAGGCTTCATCTCCCCTGGGGTTGTAAGGAAGCGACGCCGCAGGCCCCAACGAAGTATCACCTCCCTGACGCCATGCACCGTCTTTGCTTTCATCAATTCCAAGGTACTGTTCTTTGTGGGTCTGCTTGACTCCGGGCCCGACGCCGTGCACCTCACGGTCTACGCCGTACTTTGGGATTTTCATCTGTGACGACTTCGTAATAACTCCAGGTGGAGTTATTTGTTGCTAGAAACTTTATTTGAGTGAATAACCTATTTTTAAGGATATCTTAATAACTGTACTGTGGATTTTTGTCGTTTGGTCTTGTTTTGGTTTAGATAAAGATTACTTATTTTTCTAAACTGGTGTGGTGACCATTTGTAGTGTTTTCACTGTGTTACTGTATGTGTTCACAGATGCTTTACACGCTGCCTCTGAGATAAGCCTGTCTGCTCGTGCCAAGCTACCAAGGGGGTGAGCAGGGGTTATTTTAGAAGTGTATCCCCCTTAACCTGACTAGAAGCAAGGGTCCCTATTTGGACAAAGGTACCTACCTCTGCCAACTAGAGCCCCCATTTCTAACAGTGTCCTTACAACTCATGCAAAAGTACGGAAACATCATGCAGGTGTGTTTCCGCAGTAACCGCGGTGCATCAAAGGGACGTGACCCCTTGTGGGGAGCGCAATTCTCTCTTGTTGCACGCCAGTAACAGTCAGTAATGCCATAACAGCAATATATTTGGGTTACAGACCATATAAACATGGAGTGAGTGAGCCAAGCTCTATTAGCCTGTATGAGCACATTATTAACCAATGCCTTTTTGGGATAGCAGGCACTTTCTTCCTGAACAAGACCGTAATATTTTAGTACCAACTCTTGTTTTTTTGAGACTGGACTGTGGCAACTTGCTTGTCACTAGCCTACCAAAAGAATGTGTGGCATCCCTTATGGCTGTTTACCATTCTATTGCTTATTTTATCAAATGAAATCAAATTTGCTTTTATAGAGTGCTACTTATTACCCGTGAGGGTCTCCAGGTGCTGGGGAAAGGACGTTCTGCTGCTCCAAGCTATTTGTTGAAGTGCCAGGTTTTCAGTCTCTTTCTGAACTCCAGTAGTGTTGGTGCTGATTGAAGAGGTAGGAGGAGGTTGTTTCAGAGTTTGGGGACAAGGTGGGAGCAGGATCAGCTGCTGCTTCTGGTTCTGATGATTTGAGGGGAGTGGGCGAGATGGAGGGAGTAGGAGCGAAGCTGTCTTGTGGGCTGCTGAAAGTTCACTCTGTGGTTGAGGTAGGCTGGGCCCTCGTTGTGGAGGGCTTTGTAAGTATGAGTGAGGAGTTTAAAATGGCAGCGTTTGCTGACGAGGAGCCAGTGCAGTGCTGTGAAGTGGGGGGTCATGTGGGTTCATCTCGGGAGGTCGAGGACGAGCCTGGCAGCCCCGTTCTGTATTGTCTGGAGCCTGTTTTGGAGTTGGGTGTTGATCCCTACATATAGGGCGTTGCCGTAGTCTAGACAGCTGGTGATGAGTGCCTGGGTGATGGTGCTTCTGGTGTCTGTGGAAGCCATTTGAAGATTTTCTTCAGCATGCAGAGGATGTGGAAGCATGCTGAGGAGATGGCGTTCACCTGTTTTTTCATGGATAGATTGCTGTCGAGAATAATGCCTGGATTTTTTGAGTGTTCTGTGGGCTCGGGAGGGGGGGCCTAGTTTGGTGGGCCACCAGGTGTGGTCCCAAGGGAAGGTTGTGCTCCCAAAGATGAGTACCTTGGTTTTATCAGTGTTAAGTTAGAGGTATTTGCTCTGCATCCAACTGGCGACGCTGGGCATACACCGGTGGAAGTTGACTTTGGTGTTAGTAGGGTCGGAGGAAAGGGACAGGATGAGTTTGGTGTTATCCACGTAGGATATGATGTTCATGTTATGAGAATTGACCAGGTTGGCTAGGGGGGCCATGTAGGTGTTGAAGAGGGTGGAGCTAAGAGAGGAGCCTTGGGGGACTCATAGAGGATGCCCTTTGGAGCTGAGGAGTAGGGTGAAAGGTGGATGCTTTGGGTTCTGCCTGTGAGAAAGGAGGCGATCCATTTGAGGGCATTTCGTTGGATGCTTATCTGGTGGAGGCCATGGAAGAGGCTGTAGTGTGATATGGTGTTGAAGGCTGCAGAGAGGTTGGGGAGGATGAGGGCAGTGTTTTCACCTTGTCCATGATGGTTCTGATGTCGTCTGTGGCTGCTATGAGGGCAGTTTCCGTGATATGGTTGGTGCGAAATCCTGATTGCAAGGGATCCAGGAGGTTGTTGATTTTAAGATGGTTGGTCAGGTGAGTGTTGATTGCTTTTTATAGGACTTTGGCTGGGAAGGGTAGTGGCGAGATGGGTCAGTAATTTTTTTAGGTATGCTGGGTCCGTAGAGGTTTCTTTTAGAAGAAGTTTGACTTCTGCTTGCTTCCATGCGGTGGGGAGGTAGGCATGGGTGATGGAGGTGTTCAGGATGGGGTGAGCTCATTGCTGACGGAGCTGGTTCCTTTGTTAAACATGTGGTGAGGGCAGGGGTCAGTGGGAGCTCCGCAGTGGATGGAGCTCATGAGGGTGGTCGGCATGGTGAGGGGTTCCCAGATTGAGATGATGGCTGGGGTGTTGTCTTTGTTGGTGTATAAAGTGCTGAGGGCTTCAAGTGGGGGTTGAGGGTCAAAGTGTTCATATATTGTTGCAATTTTGTTGTGGAATAACTCTGCAATGGAGTGGAAGAGGTCCTGGGGGGGGGTTATGGTGTTCTCTTTTGCTGTTGGTTTGGTGATCACCCTGACAATGCCAAAGAGTTCATTGCTGTGATTGAAACTGGTTTTTAAGTGGTTGCTTAGGGCCTCCTTCTTGGCATTCTTTAGTTTGGAGTGGTATTTGTTTAGTGCTCATTTGAGATTTTCCCTGTTGGAGGGGGTCTTGTTGGTGCGCCAGGTCATTTCCAGTTTCTTGCAGTTCCGTTTGGTGTTGACAAGTTTGTCTGTGAACCAATTGGCTCGATGAGGGGATTTAAGGGGTCTGGAGGGTTTGAGGGGGTGACTTTTTTCACACAGTGGGTGATCCCTCTGACCCTGCTCGCAGGCAGGTCTCTCCCCACGCTGCTGCACAGCTCTGCCTGCATTGTTTTTGCCTAATCCTGTACTTTCCCCCTGTGCCTAACTTGCTTTCTTGCCCAGACTTGTTTTTATTCCCCTGTGCCTAACTTGCTTTCTTGCCCAGACTTGTTTTTTCCCCCCTGTGCCTAACTTGCTTTCTTGCCCAGACTTGTTTTTATCCTCCTGTGCCTAACTTGCTTTCTTGCCCAGACTTGTTTTTATCCTCCTGTGCCTAACTTGCTTTCTTGCCAGACTTGTTTTTTTCCCACTGTGCCTAACTTGCTTTCTTGCCCAGACTTGTTTTTATTCCCCTGTGCCTAACTTGCTTTCATGCCCAGACTTGTTTTTATTCCCCCTGTGCCTGTACTTGTTTTCTTGCCTAAACTTGATTTTCCTTCCTGTGCCCAGTTCTCCCGACGCGCCCCCGCCCATTTTTCCTGCCGCTGCGTCCCTGCCCCCCTGCAATCCCATTCGCCGCCCCGCTCCCGCCTCCCAGCTGCTCCTCCCTCCCACATCCCCTCATATGGAGGCCGCGCAGCGGTGAAAGGAGCGACCTCTGACCCTGCTCGCAGGCAGGTCGCTCCCCACGCTGCTGCACGGCTCTGCCTGCATTGTTTTTGCCTAATCCTGTACTTTCCCCCTGTGCCTAACTTGCTTTCTTGCCCAGACTTGTTTTTATTCCCCTGTGCCTAACTTGCTTTCTTGCCCAGACTTGTTTTTATTCCCCTGTGCCTGTACTTGTTTTCTTGCCTAAACTTGTTTTTCCTTCCTGTTCCCAGTTCTCCCGTGGCCCGCCCGTTGTTTCCGCCACTGCGTCCCTGCGGCCCCGCCCCCCTGCATTCCCATTCGCCGCTCCACTCCCGCCTCCCAGCTGCTCCTCCCTCCCACATCCCCTCATATGGAGGCCGCGCCGGTGGCGCGCCGAAGGCGCGCCTAAGGCAAGCCCGTCTGCGCCCGTCCGCGCCTGGACCGCGCCCAGCGCCAGGACCCCTGGGCCCCGCGAACGCCACGACGCCCGACACCGCTACGATGCCAGATCCCTCCACGCACTCAACACCGGACGATCACACACCTGCTTCCTGGCCGCCCCGAAGCGCACCCACGGAGCTTTCACCTGCCGGAACTGCAGCTTCACAAGCATCCGCCCCACCATGCCGCCGACCAGGAAAGAACCCAACCACCTCAGATGCATCCTTCTCAACACCCGCTCCGCCCGCAAACACGCCGTTGAACTCTGGGACCTACTCGACTCAACCTCCCCAGACGTCGCCTTCCTGACGGAGACCTGGCTGAACCCCGCCTCGGCACCCGACATAGCCATAGCCGTCCCGGAAGGCTACAAGATCACCCGCAGGGACCGCACCAACGGAGCAGGAGGAGGAATCGCCATCGTCCACAGGAACACTCTCAGAGTCTCAACCAACACCGACGACACCCTCAGCACCGCCGAACACCTGCACTTCCAGATCCACACCGATCCCAACACCACCCTCAGAGGAACCCTCGTCTACAGCCCCCCCGGACCCCGACCACAGTTCAGCGACTCCATCGCCGACTTCGTCAGCACACACGCCCTCGCCTCCACGGACTACATCCTCCTCGGGGACCTGAACTTCCACCTCGAGAACAACAACGACACCAACTCCACCACCCTGATCAACAACCTAGCCAACCTCGGACTCAGACAACTCGTCACAACACCCACCCACTCCGACGGTCACACGCTTGACCCCATCTTCTCCGCAAGCCCCCACGTCTCCTTCAACCACACCACCGAACTCCACTGGACCGACCATCGCTGCATCCACTTCACCTTCAAGAAACCCACCACGCACCACCGCACCCAACAGATGCCCCGCCGCTGCTGGAGCAAAGTCACCGAAGACCAACTAACCACCACCCTCGCCCAGAGCCCACCCGCCGACCCCACCGACCCCGACACCGCCGCCCGCAACCTCAGACAGTGGATCAACGACTGCGCCAACACCCTCGCCCCGATCAAGAAACCCTCCAACAGTCACACCAACAAGAAAGCCAGCTGGTTCACTGAAGACCTCCGGGCCTCCAAGCAAACCTGCCGAAAGCTGCAGAAGATCTGGCTCCGTGAACGAACACCGGACAGCCACGCAGCCCACAAGAACGCCACCCGCAGACACCATCACCTCATCAGATCCGCCAAAAGAGCCTCCTTCAAAGACTGCCTAGACAACAACGCGCACAACAGCAAAGAGCTCTTCAACATCGTGAAGGAACTCTCCAACCCCAGCTCCAACACCAACGACGTCCCACCCTCGCAAGACCTGTGCGACTCGCTGGCCACCTTCTTCCATCGCAAGATCGCAGACATCCACGACAGCTTCAACGCCACGACCGCCCCGACAACCACTGAGACCTCCGCCCCCACGACCACCATCCGCACCAACCGCCTGCTCTCCTGGACCAACATCAACAACGACGACACCATCAAGATCATGAACACCATCCACTCCGGATCTCCGTCAGACCCATGCCCACACCACATCTTCAACAAAGCCAGCACAGCCATCGCACCCCATCTCCGGAAAGTCATCAACACCTCCTTCGAGACAGCAACCTTCCCGGAGAGCTGGAAGCACGCCGAGATCAATGCCTTACTCAAGAAACCCAAGGCGGACCCCAAGGACCTCAAGAACTTCCGGCCCATCTCCCTGCTCCCGTTCCCGGCAAAGGTCATCGAGAAGACCGTCAACAAACAACTGACCCGCTACCTCGAGGAGAACAACATCCTGGACCCTTCCCAGTCCGGGTTCCGCAGCAACCACAGCACCGAGACTTCCCTCATCGCCGCCACCGATGACATCAAGTCCCTGCTGGACAACAGAGAAATGGCGGCCCTCATCCTCCTGGACCTGTCAGCCGCCTTCGACACGGTCTGCCACCACACACTACGAACACGCCTCCACAACGCCGGGCTCCAAGAGAAGGCCCTGGACTGGACCACCTCCTTCCTCTCCGGCAGAACACAGAGCGTCCGCCTTCCCCCCTTCTGCTCCGAAGCCACCGAGATCATCTGCGGCGTACCCCAGGGCTCTTCCCTCAGCCCAACTCTGTTTAACATCTACATGGCACCGCTCGCCCACGTCGCCAGTCGGCACGACCTCAACATCATCTCCTATGCCGATGACACCCAGCTGATCCTCTCCCTCACCAAGGACCCCCACACCGCCAAAACCAACCTCCACGAAGGAATGAAGGCCGTCGCTGAATGGATGAGGAACAGCCGACTGAAGCTGAACTCGGACAAGACGGAGGTCCTCATCCTCGGATCCACCCCTTCGGCCTGGGACGACTCCTGGTGGCCGACCGCACTGGGAACCGCCCCAACACCCACTGACCACGCACGCAACCTAGGGGTCATCCTCGACTCCACCCTCTCCATGACTAAACAGGTCAACGCCGTCTCCTCCGCCTGCTTCAACACCCTCCGCATGCTCCGTAGGATCTACAAGTGGATCCCCACTGAAACGAGAAGAACGGTCACCCAGGCCCTCTTCAGCAGCAGGTTGGACTACGGAAACGCCCTCTACGCAGGAGCCTCGGCCAAACTCCTGAGACGGCTCCAACGCATCCAGAACGCCTCTGCACGCCTGATCCTCGACATCCCTCGCCGCAGCCACATCACACCCCACCTGAGAGACCTGCACTGGCTCCCGGTCAACAAGAGGATAACCTTCAAACTCCTCACCCACGCACACAAGGCACTCCACAACACCGGACCAACGTACCTCAACAGACGACTCAGCTTCTACACCCCCACCCGCCAGCTCAGCTCTGCCGACCTCGCCCTTGCCACTGTCCCCCGCTTCCGAAGAGCGACCTCCGGTGGCAGATCGTTCTCCCACCTCGCCGCCAAGACCTGGAACACCCTCCCCATCCACCTACGGCAGACCCAAGACCTGCTGACCTTCAGAAAACTCCTCAAGACCTGGCTTTTCGAACAGTAGCAGCATTCCCCACCCCAGTGCCTTGAGACCCTCACGGGTGAGTAGTGCGCTTTACAAATGATATGATTGATTGATTGATTGATTGATCCAGGTATTGCGGTTTTTGACGGCTTTGTCAGGGTTGTGGGAGAGGGGAGGTAGTGATGTGTCGAGGGTGTGTGTCCAGAGGTCCTCTGATACCTTGCTCCAGCTCCTCTGGTGGGTGCTGTAGAGGTTGATTGGGGGCTTGGTGGTGGAGGAGATGAGGAAGTGTACTATAGAGTGGTCAGACCAGGTGATTTCGCTGGTGTGGCTGTAGGTGATTTTGTTGCTGGCTGAGAAAATGTAGTCCAGTGTGTGTCCAGAAGTGTATGTGGGGTTGGGTACTAGCTGGGAGAGTCCGATGTTCTCCAGGATCTCAAGGAGGTTGGTGGTGTTGGGGCCAGAGAGGTCCTCCAGGTGGAAGTTGAGGTCCCCTACAAGGAGGAAGTCTTTGGAGTGGATAGCCTGTGGGAAGATGAAATCTGTAATGTCCTTGCAGAAGGTGGGGCAGGGTCCTGGGCGAGGGTACCTCTTAGTGTGGTTTTGCTGTTAGCGTTGATCTGAAAATTTAGGTGTTCCATGATGGGAATGGGTGCGTCCGTGGTGGATGTGCAGTTGATGTCCTCCTTGGGAATGATGGCTATTCAGCCACCATGTTTGTTGGTGCGGTCACAGTGTATTATTTTGTATCTGCTGGGAACAGCGGCAGCAATGATGGGTGCTGATACCGGGTTTAGCCATGTCTCGGTGAGAAAGACTAGGTCTGGTGTGAAAGAGGTTATGATGTCCCAGATTTTGCGGATGTGTTTATGGAGAGAGCGTGTGTTGATGAGTAGGCAGTGGAGTTTTTCCGTGTCATGGTGGTGGGGGGGTTTCGGTACGGCAGTGGAGGGGAAAGTGCCGGTAGGTGAAGGGGCCAGCCGTGTGAAGTGGGGATGTGCGGTAGCAATTGATGAGGCAGGGCCCTGGGTTGAGGGCTCGGAGTTAGTTTCCAAAGTATCTGTGGTGGGGTGGAGGGGAACCAGGGGTCTGGGCGCTGAGTGTGGTCCACGCATGTATGTGTGCAGATGTTCTTGCCTTTGGCGCGCCTTCTGTAGGTTACCCGGGAGGGGGAGGGGCGCTGGGTGTGGTGCAAGGGAGGCTGGAGAGGGAATCTGTGGAAAAAAGATACAAAGTTAGGGAATCTGAAAGAAAAAGACAAGTTAGGGAATCTGAAGGGAAAAAGACAAATTAGGGAATCTGAAAGAAAACGACAAAGTTTAGGGAATCTGAAAGAAAAAGACAAGTTAGGGAATCTGAAAGAAAAAGACAAGTTAGGGAATCTGAAAGAAAACAACAAAGTTAGAGAGTCTCAAAGAAAACAACTAAGTTTAGGCAATCTGTGGGAGTAAAACAGAGGTTTATGGAAGAGTAGAAGACAGAAAGAGTGCGAGGAATGAGGGAAAAGAAGCGAGAAAGAGGCAGAAGGATGAGCGGCTAAGCGGGAGAGAAGTGCGAGAAAGAGACATAGAGACAGAGATGGCAAACTGTGGAGAGCAAGCTGAGGGTCAGAAAGTGCAGAGGTGTGCAGCGGTTATGGTGAGCGAGAGAGAGCCTGCTGGAGCAAGTGGCAGGGGAGCGCTGGCCCAGGGACCTGCTCAATGGGACCTTGCTGCAGCTTCCATTAAGGTTACCTGGGAGGGTTTGGGGCGCTGGGCATGGTGTGCGGGAGAGGGAAGAACTGCTGGGCAGAAGAGCGGGGATGCATGGGAGAGAGAGTGGCTTAGAAAACAAGAGGGAATCTGTAGAAAAAAGAAGAAACAAAGTTAGGGAATATGAAAGAACACAGCAAATTTAGGAAATCTGAAAGAAAACAACAATGTTTAGGGAATCTGAAAGAAAAAGACAAGTTAGGGAATCTGAAAGAAAATGACAAAGTTAGGAAGTCTGAAAGAAAACGGCAAAGTTTAGGGAATCTGTGGGGAGAACAATGGAGGTTTATGGAAGAGTGGAAGACAGAAAGAGTGTGAGGAATGAGGGAAAAGAAGCGAGAAAGAAGCAGGAGAATGAGCGGCTAGGCGGGAGAGAAGTGCAAGAACGAGGCATAGAGATAGAAATGGCAAACTATGGAGAGCAAGCTGAGGGACATAAAGTGCGGAGGAGTGCAGTGGTTAAGGTGAGTGAGAGAGAGCCTGCTAGAGTGAGTGGTAGGGGAGAGCTGGCCCGGCGACCTGCTCAATAGGACTGCACTGCAGCCTCCATTAAGCAGCTTACCCGAGAGGGGGTCGGGGCGCTGGGCGTGGTGCGAGGGAGGCAAAAGAGGGAAAAACAGCTGGCAGGAGAGCGGGGGTGCATGGGGGAGCGAGTGGCTTAAAAAAACAAGAGAGAATCTGTGGAAAAAAGAAGAAACAAAGTTAGGGAATCTGAAAGAAAAAGACAAGTTAGGGAATTTTATATCTTGATGCAAGAAATTTGACGACTTAACTCTTGTACTTACACTGCTTCTAAGGCTTCCTATCAAAGAGAGAGTTCTGTTAAATTTTGCCGGCATTGCCTAATGATTGAACAAGCAAGCAGTGATAGCAGGTTGAAACATCTACAGGGGGCGTGGCTTGGACGGCAGAGCTAATGGCTGCCTGATCCCATTGCTCCGTCCGATCGGAGAAAAGAACACTGATCCCAGATGGGTAAATGAGCGAGAAAGCCACAGCGAATGAAGATTCTGACCATCGGAAGGACCACTGCCAAGGAGGATACCATCACGACGACCTCCGGTGCCCGAGGAAGGAAGGAAAGCAAACTTATACCTCAGAAGTGAGAGCGAGACGCGGGAGACGCGGGAGCAAAATGGCGGCGAGCCAGCGCTTTCAAAACTGAAACCAAGTGAAATCACACCCGTAAGCGCATCGCATAAGCATCTAAAGCACCTGCCTGAAGTGTGTGAGCATCGATCAAAGGTACGCTAACTCTTTAGCTCATTTCGGTGGGGGGCTCGGGTGCTCGAGTGGTTGAGGTGAGAAAAGGCTTGGTCTCAGCAACCGCGGCTAATTATAGACTGCTCTCGCACCAAAACAGTCTGGTGCTGGGGAATGATTTCGCCAAGGTAGCAAGCACCGCAGTTAGGAGTGTCTGTGAACCAACTGTGCAGCCGAGGAGTTACCGAGCGGGCACAGCCTAACCCTAACTCCACCCGAAAGCATGTAATGGCGGGCAAAATGGCATCTACGAGTGCTGAGCTCTGCACCGCTACGAGGAGCTAACCGTAGCGGATATATGATATATGTTTACAAGTTAACCGGGTCAGTAAGCGGATCTGCACAACTGAGTTCAGTGAGTGGGTAATGTTTATTAATGTTTATTGGGTCCGGTTACGAAAGTGTCACAGCCGCTCGTCGGGGTCTGAGTCTCAAAATGTCGCCTGCCAAACAATAACAACGAAAAGGACCGGGCCTCCCGACATACCAGCTCACGCAAGGGACCGTGGGTTTATTAACATACTGGCAAGCTGTAACTTGATCTGACGACTAAAACAAGGTAGCGCTAGCTGGGCACGCCCTGTCTTCTCGACGCTGCGAGCACGCCTGCCTGATGCCTGACTCCAAAATGGCGGCCGCTATGCCATACTGACCGCGTATCACATCGGGAAACTAACATTACGCAAGAGCGGTTGCACCAAGGGAAGAAGCGTGGGCGCCACTATAGCAGGCTGGCTCGGCACCATCCCGGGAGCCTAAGAGGCTAGAAAGCTGATGCTAACTAGCGTTGCCAGAAGCTTCCCCGCCGAGCGTAGTACGGTGCAGCAGGTCGGTAAGCCGCAGGGGTTCCGAGGCAGCGATTCCCAGAAAAAAGCCGCCAAGGGCCTAAGCAGACAAGGGGTAGCATGCGACAGAACACAAGCGAGTATACGGGATCCAGACTATCACGGTGCCGTCTCAGGAAGATACTAGCAGGAAGATATCCAGAGGGCCCAGGAACACCAAAAAAACACCAAAAGAAATCCCACAAAAAAAATGGTGGACAGAGAATCTAAACTACATCAACAAAAAAGGAGTAAGGGAGAGCCAGTACTTTTGGACTCCCCACTCAAAATGAAACCGGACATTAACAGCACCCTTGATATGATACTAAAAAAACTGGCGGATGTCCATGATTTAGCTAAATCCACAAAGCATACCACTGACACTATTCAACTTGAAATAGCGGCCGTCAGGGCTGACCTAACACAGTGAATAATAGGCTAGCAGTGGCCGAGCAAAGAATCAGTGATATAGAGGATATCTCCGTCAACTCAAGTCGAGAGGTGAAGACCTTAACAAAAATTACCTCTACACTACAAAGACAAACAGCGGAGCTTGAAGACCGAAATCGGCGGGGGAACATTCGTATACTGGGGTCCCGGAGGGCGCGGAAGACCAGGCAGGCTCATGCTTAGCCTTCCTTGAGGATTGGATCCCTAAACTCACCAATGTAAAGTTTGACCGTCAGTTTGAACTAGACCATGCGCACAGAGTACCCACTTATAAATCCATGGCAAGGCAAGCAGCCCGGCCCATTATCTGCAAACCACTGAGATCCCTGCACACTGAAGCTATCCTTAATCATGCACGGAAAAATCACCAAATTATCTGGAATGGGCATAAGATCATTTTCACACAAGACTACTCTAAGCCTACTGTCGATACCAGGAAGGGATTTCTTGCTTTGCGTGACAAACTCAGGAGCAAAAACATGCAGTTCTCCTTCGTCGGCCCCGCCAAATTCAGGATATCCGATGGTGGTAGACAGCACCTCTTCAATGACCCTAAGGAGCTGGCGTCATTTCTGGAAGGCCCAACAACACAAGACATGGAGGCTTCCCAATCCGCCTCTGGCAAAAGGAGATGTTCTCCAGACCCAGGCACGGGATGAAGAAGGAACCAGTACCCCATTGATCACCTAAGCTTTCTAAACCACTATCATTAAGGAAAACTAAACCTTTATCTACCTCAGTATCTACCTCATTATCTACCTCATTATCTACCTCATTATCTACCTCATGTTAACATACACTCTGTGATGCTGGCATCACTACAAGTGAAGATGGAAAATATTTTATGGGCCTATACTAGTATCCTTTATAGATGTTACAATTTGACTATGCCTATGGACACAGGAAATTGGAATGTGTCTAAGATATGTAGACCAATGGCTAGTGCCTTGCAGTAACCAAGCCAAGTATACTCATAGGGAGATTTACGATGTAGTCTATTACAACAGTTGATCTCCGTGAGACGGAATGACGATCCTGCCGTCGCACCTCCTACATACAAGGTTTGCAGGGATGGGAGGGGTGGGAGGGGCGGGAGGGGGGAGTGGGGTTTGGGGGGGGAACCCCAGAGGTTGAAGAATGCACCCTGTAGTGACTGGATATCCGCCTCGGGGTTTCTCAGTCTTTGCTTTCTCTATTTTCTAGCTTCTTTTCCCTTTTTCACCTCTTTTTCTTCTATAAACGATGTATGGCAATACTTGACGCACACCCAATTCTCCTCCATCTTGTGAGTTGCAGCCTACCTGTGCCCCAGATTGCAGTGAGCAGAGTCCAGGAAGTGGTAAGGAGGCAGACTAGTGCTGTCTCTCCCCCCCCCAAAGTGTTTAAAAAAACGATTTTCCCTTTCTGTGATTACTGTCTTTGCCTGTGGTTGTTACAGTTTAAAATTGTAGTTTTAACCTGCCTGTGATTGCATATTTTATCACATGTTTTGTGTTTTAAACTTGTGGTTTTCCTGCCCATGATTGCTTCCATTTAACGTGTTGAATTGTGGGATTTGCAGTCCAAAACCTGTAGTTTTCCCTCTCATTCCTGGTGACTATTCAGTTTTCCCTCCAAATTTCTCCTTTGCTCTGTGCTAAGACCGGTATGTTAAACAGTGCACCCCAGCCACCATTTTGTGTTAACAAGCCAGTGAAACCAGCCCCCCTGCTTCCCCCAGCAACAGGGATATTCTACATCAGAGGGTGCTTCTGTGAGCTGCTTAAACTGTGTTTAATAGGGACTGTGCACTTCGTTTTTTGGCCAGGAGAGGGAGTAAAGTTGTATTCAAACAATAGTGTTAAATTTCAAGTTTGTGAGGCCTTTACCTGCAGTAGTCCAAAGTGTGGATTGAGCATGTCTGTCTCCTAGGAGATTCTGAACCGGAGAAGCAGCTCCCCAGCCCCCAGGCCAGCAGGCCTAGGACTGGGGATTGGCTATTCAGCTACCAGGCAACTCTGAGCCCTCCCCTCACACCTGCCCAGGCCCCTTAAGGCTTTGCTGGGTGCACCCCAAATCATTCTCCTCCATCTTGTGAGTTGCAGCCTACCTGTGCCCCCAAATTGCAGTGAGCAGAGTCCAGGAAGTGGTAAGGAGGCAGACTAGTGCTGTCTCTCCACCCCCCCCCCCCCAAGTGTTTAAAAAAACGATTTTCCCTTTCTGTGATTACTGTCTTTGCCTTTGGTTGTTACAGTTTAAAATTGTAGTTTTAACCTGCCTGTGATTGCATATTTTATCACTTGTTTTGTGTTTTAAACTTGTGGTTTTCCTGCCCATGATTGCTTCCATTTAACATGTTGAATTGTGGGATTTGCAGTCCAAAACCTGTAGTTTTTCCCTCTCATTCCTGGTGACTATTCAGTTTTCCCTCCAAATTTCTCCTTTGCTCTGTGCTAAGACCGGTATGTTAAACAGTGCACCCCCAGCCCCCATTTTGTGTTAACAAGCCAGTGAAACCAGCCCCCCCTGCCTCCCCCCCCAGCAACAGGGATATTCTACATCAGAGGGTGCTTCTGTGAGCTGCTTAAACTGTGTTTAATAGGGACTGTGCACTTCGTTTTTTGGCCAGGAGAGGGAGTAAAGTTGTATTCAAACAGTAGTGTTAGATTTCAAGTTTGTGAGGGCTTTACCTGCAGTAGTCCAAAGTGTGGATTGAGCCTGTCTGTCTCCTAGGAGATTCTGAACCGGAGAAGCAGCTTCCAACTCCCTGGCCAGCAAACCTTGTCTGAGGTTGCTGGGACCTTATATAGTCTGCTAGTGGTTGGTACATGTATACAGTGATTGGTGGTTGTAGCTGATGTTTCTACTGGATTGGGTTAGTGTCCCCATTGGTTGGGTATTTGAGGGTTTTGATTGGTTTCTGGGTCTGTGATTTAATCAATGTAGGGTTGGGACTAGGGCTAGGGTTATGATTTCAATTGGAAGTAGGGACTAGGGCTTCCTGTGTTATTTGTTGTTGGGACTAGGGTGGAACTAGGGCTAGGGTTTAGCCTTTAATTGGAAGTAGCGATTAGGGCTTCTGGTGTGATTGGTTGCTGGAATAGGTGTGGGACTAAGAGTAGGGTTAGGCTTTCTATTGGAAGTAGGGACTAGGGCTTCCTGTCCCATTGGTTGCTTGGACTAGGGTTGGGACTACTGGTAGGGCTAGGGCCTCTATTGGACGTAGAGATCAGGGTTTTTTAACTGATTGGGTGCTTGGAATAGGGCTAAGATTGGCTGTAAGGTCCTGATCTCCTATTGGTTCTAGCTTTTAGGGCTAGTGTTGTGATTGGATAGTATTAGGGCTAGGGTTCCCAATGGCTGACGGGGTCACCTGATTACTAGGGCTATAAAAGGCCAGGGTTAGGGCGTCTCAGCCCGGGCGTCGAGGCTAAGGGCGGAGAGGACAAGGGCAGTTGCCTGTTTGAGCCTGTTAAGGGTGGAGAGGACAAGGGCAGTTGCCTGTTTGAGCCTGTTCAAGACTGGCCAGGGCCAGAAATGCTGCCCATCCTCCCATTAATTAATGTGTCTGTTACTTTTCTCCTGAAAAAGCATATCCAATGCACTACCCTATTTCTCATCCTGTACCTCTATCAATATCTTTAATCTATATATACTTACCTCCTTTATGCATCTATATACTTTCAATGTACTTATGGATCTATATATTTATCACATTCTTCTAATTTAGCATTTCCAATGCACTACCCTATTTCTCAGCCTATACTTCCCTCAATATATCTCCTAGGCCAACTTTCTGACTCATCTCAAACTTCTTTCTACTACTCTTTCCAATTAACTACCCTATCTCACCCTATACATCTATCACTATATCCTCTACACCCACTCTCTCATTTATCCCAAACGCCATACCACTACTATGTTCCCCAAAATAACCCTTTCTTGACTCTCTCCTACTCTACCCCTCCTTGCATCTTCTGACACCTCCTTTACTGTACCGATCCCCAAAACAAACCTTTCTAAACTCTTCCCTTTGACTCTTCCCCTCCAAAAACCATTTTTACTCATCCAAAAGCCTCCTCCTACTGCTATGACCTAAAAAAAGAAATCCTTCACTCTTCTATCCCTCCACTATCCTTTTCAATCAAAATAACAGACTAGCATGTTCACTTCTCTAATTCCATATTCCACTATACTAATTCACCACTAATCCTTTATGGGTTCCAGAGTAGCGTGCTACTCGCAAACAAAGCGCTTCAACACCCATCAGGGGTAACAGGCGCTATATGAATGCAAACCTTTCTTTCCCTTCTATCCCTCCACTATCCTTCTCACTCCAAATAACTGACTAATATCCACCACTCAAATTACTTTCATACTTCACCATACTAATTCACCACTAATCCTTTATGGGTTTCCGGAGTAGCATGCTACTCGCCAAAAAAAGCAATTCAACACCCCATCAGGGGTTAGAAGCGCTATATAAATACAAACCTTCTTTCCTCTTCTATCCTTCTGCTATCCTTCCGAATCCAAATAACTGACTAACATATCCACCACTTAAAATTTACTTGCATGTTTCACTATACTAATTCAACACTAATCCTCTATGGGTCCCGGAGTAGCGTGCTACTCGCCGAAAAAGCGCTTCCACGCCTCGTCAGGGGTAGTAAGCGCTATACAAATGCAATTACAATACAATACAATACAATACAATTAGTGAGTTCTGGCACTCAAGAGTATCCGAAAAAGCTGTTTAGTCTGTATACAAAGTACATAAAAAATGCATTCGAACTATGCCTTGTTGGGGTGGTATCGGTCAACTTTTGTCACTTTTTCCCCTCCTGGGTCCTGGTAGCTATTTTTGGTTCCTTAAAACTAGAATTGATGTATCTGCCACATAACATTTTATCTGATGACCTGCAATAACACACTCACCCTGGCAACTGATCTCAACATAGTGTTCCTAAATGTCAAAGGTCTTAACCACCCAATTAAGCGCCGGAAAATCCTGGATACTTAGCCAAAACTAAGGGGGATATCATCCTACTACAGGAGACCAAGCTGTCTTTGGACGATGCCAAACTCATTACAGGTAACTGGATCTCACAGATGGCTTGCTCACCTGCTGATAAAAAGAAACGGGGGTAATTACTCTAATATCAAAAAGGTCCAACATCTTGCTAGACTCCCAGTCTCACGATAACGAGGGCAGACTCCTGGTCACACATCTGAGAAGGGAGGAGGAGCTAATTCACATAGCAAACATATACGGCCCCAACGCTGATGACCCAACCTTTTGGTCTGAGGTGTCCAGCACGCTGGAAGGGTTCCCCCAAAATGACCTCATGGTGGTAGCAGGGGATTGTAACATCCCATTAGACCACATAACGGACAGACAATCCACCTGTCAATACCACCCTACGAATTCACATGCTGTACTCCAAAATATCTGCTCCAAATTTAACCTTAAGGACGCGTGACGCCTCCAACATCCAGATACTAGAGACTACACTTTCTACTCTAATCCCCACAATTCATACACCAGGATAGATTATATCCTCATCTCAGGCTCCCACATACGACTAATTGAACACTCAGACATAGCCCCAAGGCTAGTGTCGGACCACTCGTGTATTAGTCTAAAATTGGCTGGGTGTCACAATGATTCTGTGCCTAAGAGATGGCGCTTTAATAGCGATGTACTTTCGGACCCTGCAGATAAAAAGAAGATTGAGGAGGCTATAATAGACTACCTTAAACATAACGACACCCCGGAGACTAGCACTAATACACTCTGGGATGCACTGAAAGCCACCATCAGGGGCACAATAATTGAAATCAAGACAAAAATCAACAAGAGCACCAATCTGAAATTAACCCAGCTAGAACAAGAGATGAAAAACTTAGAGCTGTCCAACGTTACGTCCTTACATGATAGCAAGCTTCTTGCATTACTAACACAAAAGAAATACGAATACAACAAAATTCTAAGTGAGAGGGCAGGGTTGTGGACTAATAAATATAAAGCTCTTAACCTATGCGAAGCGAACAAAGCGGGGAAACTTCTTGCTTCCTATCTCAAACACAAACAGAACCAGTTTGCCATCTCATCCATTAAAGACTCTAACAATAAAACCCATTCCAAACACAAAGACATCCTTAGGACCTTTAAAGAATTCTATCAGGAACTCTATAAAAATGATCGGACCCTTAACTTAGAAGAATGTACCAAATACCTCAAAAGACTCAATTTACCACAACTAAATAGAGAAGAGACAACCAGGTTAGGACAAGAAATTAATTGCACTGAGATTGAAATGGCAGTTAAATCACTAAAAGACAACAAAGCCCCTGGCCCGGACGGGTTTACAGCCTCTTTTACAAGACCTTCTTAAACCACCTAAAACCAACCATGAAACAAGTTTTTAACTACACAGCATCTAAAGGGACCACGCCATACACTATGTCGGAAGCTAACACAATAGTCATTCCAAAGGAGGGGAAGGACCAACTTTCACCGAAAAACTATAGACCTATATCCCTTATTAACGTAGACTGCAAAATATATGCTAAGATCTTAGCGGTCAGACTCAACTCTGCTCTCCCAAAGCTAATAAGTAACTCCCAGGTTGGCTTCCTACGCACTCGCATGTCTAACGATAACACCCGTCTACTGTGCCACATTTTAGAGCACGCTGCCATTAAATCTGAATCGGCTGTATCTATCATGTTAGACGCCGAGAAGGCCTTTGATAGAGTTTCCTGGGCTTTTTTGGAACGGTGTATGCAATCTTTTAATCTATGCGAAGGCTATATACGTATGGTAATGACCCTTTATGGGAACCCATCAGCCCGTATTGTCGTAAATGGTTCGCTCTCTGAGCCTTTCACATTGCAACAAGGTACTAGACAGGGCTGTCCACTATCTCCTTCCTTATTTTTACTGGCATTGGAACCACTTATCCAGGACATCAAAGCAAACTCTAACATTAAGGGGGTGGATATCAATGGCGTCCAAATAAAATTAGCCGCCTACGCAGATGACATACTAATCGTAACAGAACAACCGAGGGCATCAATTGCAGCATTGATGGATACAATAACAGAATATTCCGGCTTTTCAGGGTATAAACTCAACAGAGAGAAATCAGAACTCAAACCATTAAACATCCACTGTACGAGGGACATCCTGGGAGAGTTGGGACTAACATGGCAAATAGGCTATATCAAATACTTAGGTATCGAATTTGGTAGCAACTTAATAGATACCCTACACCAGAATGAGGAAACAATTCTAGAAAAAATAAAAAAGCTCTTGGACTCTTGGTCACCAAAATTCATTACGTGGTGGGGCAGAATCGAAACTATTAAAATGATGATCACCCCGATGGTTAACTACCTCATCAGTATGCTCCCGCTTCTTCTTACAGATGACTTCCACCACAAACTAGATATCCTCATCTCTAAATTCCTCTGGCGCGGGAAAAAAGCAAGGATCAGTATCAAAAAATTAAGACTGAATAAAACTCTAGGAGGGGTAAATTTAGCGGATTTCAGACTATACCAGCTGGCTTTCCTGGCGAAACAAGGCTCATACTGGATCTCACCACCTACCGGTTACACCCCGGTCTGGCTAGAGGTGGAGAGGGCCATCCTCAATAACCTAAGCCCTCTTGCACTCCTAACAACAAATAGACTATATCCACATACATCCAAGTCCATTTTTAAAAACACAAAAATTGCACTACTCAGGGTTGATAAGAACCTGGAGAACAGTATTAAAGGCTCTAAAATGGAATCACTCTGGGCCAATAGCAAGATATTATATAAAGGCAAAAGCCTATCCCTTGACACATGGATTAAAAAAGGGATTCTTTTCCCCTATCAACTAGAAAACGCCTCATATCCTGTTACATTCTCAGACCTCCAATCGAGATATAGCCTAGATTACATTGAATTCTACAACTTCTTGAAAATCAGAACGGCCCTTTCAAAATCCAAATTATCCACCGTCCAACCATCAACTGCAATGTTTGTGACAAACATTAACAAACTGGGTCACCAGGTCTCGCAGATTTACAAACTCCTCCGTCCAAAAACTTCTAAACTTAATGACAAGACTATAGCCTTTTGGGGGCAACAGTCCCCACATCCACCAAATGAACAGGAATGGTCCACACTATGGAGTTCTGTCTCACGTAATAAGATCTCCCCTGTCCTCTCCCAAACCAAATACTGGCTACTACACAAGGCATTTTGGACCCCTGCCCGATTATTCTCATTAGGTCTACGAAAGGACGCAACATGTTGGAACTGTAACCAAGAAAGAGGGGACTTAGCCCATCTTATCTTTCAATGTTCACTACTTAAATCGTTTTGGGATAAAAAATGTGCCTTTTTAAATGGTTTGTTTAGGTGTAATTTGGTCAAAGAATCCTTCAACCTACCCATAGCCTTTATGCGTACAAACTTGAGAACTGATTCTGACAAAGATCTACTTGACCTGTTACTAACATCTGCGTTGAAAATGGTTCTTGCCAACTGGAAGGACACGAGTAAGACATCTTATAAGAGCTGGATAAATTGGATCATCCATCTCAGAGGGGCAGACAACATAGCATTACAAAACTCTCCCTGGAAACCTTCAACCAGGATGATGTGGAACTCTTTGGACACATATCTAGACACTTACGAACCTCCATGATCTAAATGTATACCATGAACTCATATCCTGTGCCTTTACTGACGTACCATTTGAATATTTGTACTTAAGTGTAATAACCACTGTTGCCTGTACTAGGCTGCTGCTGTATGTTAGAACTGCCAATATCGGATTGCTCTAGTGCCAACATATGCATAGAATGTTGGAAGTGATTGATACAGCCCGAATAGCCGTTGCTCTTCCTTCCCTTCTCTTCTTTCCTTTTTTCCCTTCTCTTGTCTATCCTTTCTTCTTTTACTATTGAACACTTGGGTTAGTCTCATGTTACCCATATAGGCGCATTACCCTCACTTTTTGACAATATATGTTTAACTTTGCCTTAGATATCTCATGCTAACCCTGTTACAGGCTTTCTGTCTGACCTTGTGAAAATCAATAAAGTATTTTGAAAAAAAAAAGAAACATCTACAGCAGAGATTCTTAACCTGTGATCTGAGGACTGTTAGAGGTCCACGACACCGACTCAGGGGTTCTGCGATAATATTAGCAGATTAATAAACATTATATTCATAAAAAGCAAAATTGAAATTTTTAAGATGCTGTGTAAATGTGAAGGAATTTGAAATTGGAGGCTAAAAATCAAGTTGTTATCTTTATCTTGATTCATGGGAGCAGCTTAGATACAGCTAAAGGAAACTAATGTGGACAAATGGTGGCCTTATTTGAAGGAGTGGCATAAGCCAGAAAAATTAGGATGTATTTGAAGCAAATAATACAAAATTGTCTGCTAGCATACAGAAAACTGCTTTGTCTTTTAGAAAGAAAATTACATTTTGAAAAGCTCCACCCTTCCAATTAAAATTCAATTTTTGATTTTTTCATATGTTGTTAATAATATTTAATAATATGTGGATTTGTTTGATAGACAATTGTTTCTGTATTTTTGTGTACTGTTTAGAGTTTCACATTAGAAATGGCTTAGGTGGGGGGACCCTGGGCATCCAGCAGCGATTTAGTGGGGGTCCACAGAAGGTAATAGGTTAAAAATCACTGCGCTACAGTTTACCCTGACTTCAGCCAATGGACATAATGAGGGGTCTTTCAGTCCCGACAGGGCAGGATGCCCCTCCCCTTCAAGGGGCACCAAATGCATCTAAAGCATGTGGATATCTGTGAGATATGTACGTTTCATGGGCCCCTCACCACATTCTTCAGGGTGGCACATATTTTGATTTTTTTTGCCACTGCTTCAGCCTGCCCCTCTCTGGTTCTTTGTGAAGTGTCTGCCAAAGCTCAGAAAGGGTTATGTTCTAACATTTGCTGCATACCAGAGAGGCGTGTCATCAAATCGAAGGTGACAAAAAAGATGGCGTAATGTAAACATGCGCTTTGGAAAAATGCTTCAATTTTACCAAAGAATGTATCAAAAGCTGATGAATTCAAAGACATTGTGGCTCGGCTGCCTTTTGTGCTAATCACACTTTTCATAGTTCTTCTAGGCACAGCACAGTGAAACTGACCAACTAATTACAACTATTGCTTATGTACATAGACACTATGTTCCATTGCCAATTTATCATAAATGACTTCTTAAACTATCTCTATGCATCTTGAGCTGATGTAAATTAAGCTTGATAGCTATATGGGATAATTGTATATGTTTTGTGGTATTTGCACATATTTTGCGTCGAATTTACTAAGTTTTAGTGAGTTTCACCAGAAAAGGCAAATCTCTTGCTTATTTTCGAATATTCTATCGACAGAGCAAAATAAAATGGCTTTTATTTGTGCTCCCGGTTTGCTGGCTACGTAGAAGGTTTAGATACTAAGACCTCTGCGCCTCCTCATTTGATCCTTCCCTTTTGCTCTAGAAATAAATCAATTTAATCTGCTGGTAGCTGGATTTCTTCCTCCCTCCCGCCCCTTCTCCCTTTGTGAGCGCGCTTCTTCCGCGCCATATGGCATCTGCGAGGAGGCCGGGGCAATGCTCTGGGTTCTGAGACGCTAACAAAAGAGGCAGTGGTGTCAGAGCGGCTCATGAATAGATGAGACACGTCCGTGTATATAGAAGCGCCCCCAGTCCTGTCAGGGATGACTAAAGAGACGGCTGATGGACCTGACATCGCATCACAGAAAAGAAAGGCAGCAGATTCTCGCTCAGGCCCCTCTCGGCTCCCCCCTTCTTCCCCCGCACGTTTGTTTCCTGCCACAATCCCATTAGCTCAGAGGTCTTCAAACTTTTTGATGCCGAGACCCCCTTGTCAAACGTTTTTAGGCGCAAGGACCCCCTTCTGATGAAAATTTCTAGAACCTGGTACTCCTCATCATAGACAACTATCGACAACCATAAATGCCCCCAATTTCCACAGCAAATAATTTTTACGGTGGGGAAATAATATTAAACACTGTTTAGCAAACCAAAGGTCAGTGAGCGTGGGGGTGTATTCAAAGGTGTAGCTAAAAACAAAGGGCCTTATTTATGAGGAATTGGAGTAGGGCAGCACCGCAAGTCTTCTTGCTGCGTTGCCCTATGCCGATGTGAAAGGGCAGGAATGCACAGTATTTATGAAATACGTTGCATTCCTGTCCTTTTCCTTTGCGTTGGCGCATAAATAGCTGCCTACCACTAACATAGACAGGATTGTTTTTGTACAGGAAGGGGCACCTTCTTTCAAGAAAACAATCCCGAGAGGTGTTTTCCTCTTTCGATATGAGCTGCAGAATGCAGCACACATGAATAAGGAAAAAACGAGTAGAAATGAAAACATTTCTCCTCGTTACACCTCCGCTGGGGAGGCGTCTGTTTTTGGAGCTGCCCCAGGTTTACGTGATTTTGTAAATATGGAGCAGCATCAAAATCCATGAGTGTTGCGTGGAAACCCCACGCAAAGCCCATAGACCACCTCCTTGACGCAGAGTAAGGTAATGCAGTGACTTGCGCTGCTATGTCTTACTCCATATCTATGAGGCCATGCAAAGCCATGCAGGGTGACTTTGCACAGCCTCATAGGTATGGTTGAGATGCTTGCGCCGCCGGAGCATAAAAAAAAGTGATGCTCTGGTGATGAAAGCCTCTCATAAATAAGCCTGAAAATATTTTGTACGTTTTTTAGGTTTTTCATTATCAGGTATCTACATATAAAATAATGGGCATCGTAAATGAAAAATAAATTTAAAAAATTGTTACTCAGTGGGAAAGGCACTGTAGGACATCACAGTGTAAGATAGAGTGCTGCAAAACATGCAAATAGTTTTTCAGTAAAATGGTGCTTCCAAAATGTAGATTTTAGTGATACCAGAGCGTATGTAATGCAATTTTCTTTTTTACACCACTGTCCCTTCAACACACCTTTGGAGGTACTAAGGGCTCTGTAAATGCAGTTAAAATTAAAAGCACACACTTCACAGCTCAGTTATGAACTCTTTGCACTACCACTAAAAAAAACAAATCTTTGTCATCACAAAGCTTGGAGTGATTTGATCAAATTAAGCGAGAATCAGCCCCCATAGACCACCTCCTTGACGCAGAGTAAGGCAATGCAGTGACTTGCGCTGCTATGTCTTACTCCATATCTATGAGGCCATGCAAAGCCATGCAGGGTGACTTTGCACAGCCTCATAGGTATGGTTGAGATGCTTGCGCTGCCGGAGCATAAAAAAAAGTGATGCTCTGGTGATGAAAGCCTTTCATAAATAAGCCTGAAAATATTTTGTACGTTTTTTAGGTTTTTCATTATCAGGTATCTACATATAAAATAATGGGCATCGTAAATGAAAAATAAATTTAAAAAATTGTTACTCAGTGGGAAAGGCACTGTAGGACATCACAGTGTAAGGTAGAGTGCTGCAAAACATGCAAATAGTTTTTCAGTAAAATGGTGCTTCCAAAATGTAGATTTTAGTGATACCAGAGCGTATGTAATGCAATTTTCTTTTTACACCACTGTCCCTTCAACACACCTTTGGAGGTACTAAGGGCTCTGTAAATGCAGTTAAAATTAAAAGCACACACTTCACAGCTCAGTTATTAACTCTTTGCACTACCACTAAAAAAAACAAATCTTTGTCATCACAAAGCTTGGAGTGATTTGATCAAATTAAGCGAGAATCAGCCACCAAACACCCTTTACACTTGCAGATTAACTTAGGCACATTTGCATTTCACTCAGCCAAGCCCACACCCTGCACCAAAACTTTTCACAGCACAAGAGACTCAATTGATGGAATTTCGGCTGATAAAGATCTAAATTAGCCTTCCCAGGACTGCTGTCTTTATCCAAAATGAAAGCAAACGTTTTGCATTGCAGGCACAAGTGAAGCTGGGGAATGTGCGACCCTCTTCCCTGGCCTCCGCGGCCCCCTGGGGGTCGCGCCCCACAGATTGAAGACCTCTGCATTAGCTCTATCAATGACACGAGGCAGGAAGTCAAAGCGTGTGGCAAAACAAGAAACAAAATTAGGCCACTTTATTTTACTCATGCGCGCCGGCTCCGAGGGTCAAACAAAGCGGGGGCAACCATGGGCACAGCGCAGGGCGCTTTAAACCGTGCAAGGATTCTGTTACTACAGCGGGATCGTTCTGGGACGGAAAATAGAACCAGGAACTGAAATAAAAGTCTCTTCGAATAGCGAATCAGATAGCTAAAAAAAAGGGCCCACATTTGCAAAAGGAGGTAGTTTCGAACTTGTAAAGAAAAGCTGTGTAGGAGTTTTGCAAGTTATGAGGGACAGAGTGAATTTATGCTTGTGCCAATGATTCTGGTAATGTCATGGAAATCAACAGTAAAACAGGACAACTAGACCATAAAACAGGCACACTAACAGACAAAAACTGGGTCACACACTAACCTGTCAGACCAGCCATGCTGGCTAGGCTGACCAGATTATCAGAGCGAAAAACCGGGATGGGCACAGACATAGAAATAGGACTAAATGTCCTATTATTACCTAAGAGGTCTCAGTGCTTCATATATATATATATTATCTGCTGGCGGTCGCCAGTAGATAGTTATAGTTAGGACCTTTATCCATAGGAAATCCGCAACATTCTATTTGAAATAACTCTTGCGCCGGTTGACGAATCTTCGCGAAAGCTTCCAACTTGTTGGGGCTCTCTGCTCCGCTCCTACCCTGAAAGTCTCGGGTTGATTCGTCAAGCGGGGGCCGAGAAAAAAGGGGGGTCCCAAAACGCGTTTTCTCCATGTTAATTCCCATAGGAAATTTTAGCCACGGCTACAGCCCGAACTGCTGAACGGAATTACACCAAATTTTGCAAAAAGGTAGCGCTTGGTTCAGAAAGCGACCTTTTTTTTAAAATGGTGTAAATCCGTTCAGTAGTTGCGGAGAAATTCAAAAAATAAGAGTGAAAAAATCGATTTCCCATAAGAAACTTTATGCAAGGCTACAGCAAAAACTGCTGAACGGAATTACACCAAATTTGGCAAAAAGGTAGTGCTTGGTTCAGAAAGCACCCTTTTTAAACATGGTGTAAATCCGTTCAGTAGTTGTTGAGAAAATCCAAAATAAAAGTTTCGATATTTAGAGGCACGGAGGATCCGCGCACCCTCCCGACCACGAGCTGCATGCTAATTGGCTGTCAACACTCCAAATCAGGAAGTGTTGGCAGCCATCTTGTTCCTCGGTAGAACCGAGGAACAAGAAAGCAGTAAAAATCGGCAGGATGCGCTTAGGGTGCGCGGATCCTGCCGATAAAAAAAAAAACGAAGCGCGGGCTCCCGCGCTTCTTTGGTAATTGGCCCCCGGGTGGGCCAAGTCCCGGGGGCATGGGATGGTTAAGTTTCACCCCCCCGGGTCTTTAATAAAATAAATGATGCGGGAGGGCTCTCGGCCCTCCCGCAGCCCCGGGGACCGCCACCTCCCCGGGGCACTAAATATTTTAATGTGGGGGTCCGTTACGGACCCCCAGAACCCCGGGGACCACCACCTCCCCGGGGCTGTGCAATTCAAGGGAGGGGGCCGCCCTGCCCCCTCCTGGAGCCCTTGATGGCCCTGGGGACCACCACCCCCAGGGCCGGCTCCTGCAGTGTCCCGGGGTGCCTACCCCGGGACACTGTAGTTTGCTATGACAGGACGGGAGCCTCGCGGCTCCCGTCCTGTCATAGCAAACTGCTTTGGATATTGGAGCGAGAGCAGGAAACCTGCTCTCGCTCCAATATCCAAAGCAAATTGCTTTCACATGGGGAGCTGCATGTTAGCAGCTCCCCATGTGGAAAAGCAATGCCGGCTCCCAAGGGACGCGGGGAGCCGGCGGGACTGTGGGGGATTGGGGACCCCCACAGTCCCCAATGGAGAGGGCCAGCCCCGGGGGATGGGGTCCCGGGGCAAGTAGTGGCCCGGGAGGGGAGCCACGCGGCCCCCTTCCCCAAAATAAAAAAAAAAACAAAGGCCGGCCCCGGGGATGGGGTCCCCGGGGCCATAAGTGGCCTGAGGAGGGAGGCAACGCAGCCCCCGTCCAAAACAATAAAAATAAAAAAAAAAGGCCATGCCCCGGGGGATGGGGTCCCAGGGGCCGATTAAGGCCTCGGGAGGGGGGCCACGCGGCCCCCTTCCAATTTTTTTTTTTTTAAATAAATAGGGGGCAGGCCCTGGGGGATGGGGTCCCCAGGACCAATAAATTAGAAAAAGAAGGGGGGCCACACAGCCCCCCTTCTTAAAAAAAAAAAAAAAGAAAAAACACTGGCATCGCGCCGGAGGCCACGCCCCCTTCTTTCACCACTCTGCAAACGCGCCCCCTGGCGCGTTTACAGATGGGGAACGAATTCCCCCTTGAATACTGGGGGTCCCTGGGGGCCAACTAGCCCACCAGGAACCTCCAGTATGCGCCAGGGAGCTGCGTTGCAGAGAGGTGTTCTGAGGCCACGCCCCTTTTACACCTCTCTGCAACACAGCTCTGTGGCGCATAATGGAGGGAGCTGGTGGGCTAGTTGCCCCCAGGGACCCTCAGGATTGAAGGGGAGTTAATTCCCCGATCTTAAAACGCGCCACGGGGCGCGTTTGCACAGTGGTGAAGGGAGGGGGTGGGGCTTGAGATGACGTGTGCAAACAGGCCCCGTGGCGTGTTTTAAGATGGGGAATTAAATCCCCTTCAATCCTGAGGGTCCTTGCGGGACAACTAGCCCACCAGGTACGTCCAGAAAGCACCACAGAGCTGCGTTGCAGAGAGGTGCAAAAAGGGGCGTGGCCTCTGAACACCTCTCTGCAACGCAGCTCTCTGGCGCATACTGGAGCTACCTGGTGGGCTAGTTGGCCCCTAGGGACCCTCGGGATTGAGGAGGAATTAATTCTCCAACTTAAAACGCGCCACAGGGAGTGTTTGCAGACATGTCACCTCAGGCCCCACCCCCTTCCTTCACCATTGTGCAAATATTCCTCTAAAATCAGCCGAACTACGAATTCCGATTTACTCACCTGTTATCAGGAGAGAACCCAGTGCTGCATCTTTTAGCCCAGCACTGACCCTGAAAAGTAATTCTAACCGTACTTACCAGTAACTTGAATTTCCTTCCATAGGCTAACATTGACTGGTTTCACTTGGAAATTCTTCTAAGTGTGGAGTTTTGGAACTTTATAATATTCCTCTAAAATCAGCCGAACTACGAATTCCGATTTACTCACCTGTTATCAGGAGAGAACCCAGTGCTGCATCTTTTAGCCCAGCACTGACCCTGAAAAGTAATTCTAACCGTACTTACCAGTAACTTGTATTTCCTTCCATAGGAATCCATTGTCTGGTTTTCAGCAGAAAAGTTTCAAAGTGTCGATTTTCACAAACTACAAATATTCCTTAAAAATCGCCTTTTAATGTTAATGTTAATGTTAATGTTATGTTAATGTTAATGTTAAAAATAATTTATAAAGCGCACGTACACCAGGAGGCTTCATGGCGCTATAAGAGGCTCCAAGTGCTATCCGATAGAACATCAATCATAGGCCTGTTCAAAAAGCCATGTTTTGAGAGACTTCCTAAACTGCAGGAGGTTTGTGCAAGACCGTATTTCCAGCGGAAAAGAATTCCACAGTTTGGGGGCAAGAATCGCAAATCTGCGGCCTCCTTGACGCACCCGCTTGAATGTCGGAATGATAAGGAGTGAGAGGTGGGCAGAACGTAGGTTACGTAAGGGGTATGTTTAGAAATCAGGCTGTTGATGAAAACAGGACTATTGCCATGCAAAGATTTAAAAATAAGGCAACCTGTTTTAAAGGCACAGCGCTGGGCGATAGGGAGCCAGTGCAGTTTCTTCAGCAAGGGAGTTGCTGATTGCCATTTAGGTTGTTGGAAAATCAGTCGGGCTGCATGGTTTTGGACCATCTGAAGCCGTTTAAGCAGATAGAGGGGCATGCCCAAGTACACAGAGTTGGCGTAGTCAAGATGTGACAGGACAGTGGCTATTATGACCATAATCAAGGCTTCCCGAGTAAGAAGGCGGTGTATCTTCCTGATCTTACTCATTTGGAAGAAACACTTGGAAATAACCGCACCAACCTGGGTTTTTAATGAAAGGTCATTGTTGAGAGAAACTCCAAGTGTTTTGGCCGAGGGGGACGGGGAGGGAGAAGGTCCTAGCTCTGGAGGCCAGTAATGGGGGCCCCAGTACTTATGACTGTCCCCAGTAAGAACAAGCTCTGTCTTACCCGGGTTCAGTTTAAGATGATTAAGGTCCATCCATTGTTGAATGTGCCGCATTGTAGCCTGAAAGTCAATGTCCGAGTTTTGTGAGTTATCGATCTTGAAGAGTAATTGGAGGTCATCTGCATAATTAAAAACAGTCACATTCATATCTTTAAGGGATTGGATCAAGGGGGCAATATAAAGATTAAATAAATGGGGAGAAAGGGCCGAGCCCTGTGGAACGCCACAAGTGATTTTACGTGGGGGAGCTGAAAAATGGCCTTGGCAAACGGCCTGGGAACGATCTTCCAAAAAGGAAGCAAGCCAGAGAGCCGCCGTACCTTGAATACCAGCATGTTTGACACGGTCGAGCAGAATAGTGTGGTCGACCGTGTCAAAGGCGGCAGAGAGGTCCAGTAATACCAGTGCCTGAGGGGAACATCTGTCTGCATTGTCCCGGAGAGTATCCAGGACAGCGAGGATTACAGTTTCAGTAGAGTGGGCCGGTCGAAAACCTGCCTGATAAGGGTCCAGGTATTTAGATTCCTCCAAAAAATTAGATAAGCATTTAGCTACATGGGCTTCCAGGATCTTCGCCAAAAAGGAAGCAAAGAGATCGGGCGGTAATTAGACAGGAGCGCGGGATCTGCTCCAGGTTTTTTAGGAGGGGTACCACTGTAGCTTTCTTGAAAGCCAAGGGGACTTGGCCAGATAAAAGTGACTCGTTCAAAGAGCGAGTGCCGGGCCCGGATAGACTGCAAGGCAGTCCTTTAGTATGTGAGGTGGACAGCAGTCAGAGGGGGCACCTGATTTAACTTTTACAAGAAGATCTTGGAAAGTCTCAATTCTGATAGAGGGGAAACAGCTAATACTACAATTGTTACTATGCAAAACAGAAGGGTTCTGGATGGAAAAATGCTTAGGGATACTGGCTTTAATGGTGATAATTTTTTCAATAAAATAATCATTTAAAGAGTTACACAGTGTTTGGGAGGGTGTATGACTTAAACGCATTCGTTCAACTGTTTACAGGAGATGCACCAGTGCTGGATCCAGGATCCACCACTGAGTAAGAAAAAGTAACGATAACACTACTTACCTGCTAAGTGAATTTCCTGCCGTAGGATAACATTGGTGATTCTATGTGAAAAAGTTTCTAAGTGTCAACTTTTAAAATACAATAATATTCCTTAAAAATCAGTACTGTAACCAAAACGCTTTTACTCAACTGTTTACAGGAGATGTCCCAGGACTGAATCTAGGATCCAGTCCTGTGGTTAGAAAAGTAATCCATAAAGTAACTAATTGCATTTAACTAGAAATTCACATTGAGCTCAATGTTGCATTGTGTTTGAAATTGTGTTGCCCATTGCAACAACTGTAACTACTGTACTTAAAAGTCTATTGCCTATTTGCAAAGAATTTAAACTAAAGTAATTCATTCTGAGAAAGTATATTTTGTAATGTAATGTATAATGTAATTACAATGTAATTTAAAAAATAAATAGTTTAAAAAAATGTAGTAAATCAGTATAAAAAAAATAAAGATAACAATTAATACATTTAAAAATTGTCATTTACAAAACCTTGGAAATTCACTGAAAAAAACCATAGGTTTCAGACATGTTATAGTTAGGAATTAGCATTTAAAAAACCTTTGAAATTCACTGAAAAAACCATAGGTTTCAGGCACGTTATAGTTAGAAATTAGCATTTAAAAAACCTTTGAAATTCACTGAAAAAACCATAGGTTTCAGGCACGTTATAGTTAGAAATTAGCATTTAAAAAACCTTTGAAATTCACTGAAAAAACCATAGGTTTCAGACACGTTATAGTTAGAAATTAGCATTTAAAAAACCTTTGAAATTCACTGAAAAAACCATAGGTTTCAGGCACGTTATAGTTAGAAATTAGCATTTAAAAAACCTTTGAAATTCACTGAAAAAACCATAGGTTTCAGACACGTTATAGTTAGAAATTTGCATTTAAAAAACCTTTGAAATTCACTGAAAAAACCTTAGGTTTTAGGGACAGTTATAGTTAGTTGGACATTGCACTCGTACAAAACCCGTGAAATTCCCACGTTATAGTTAGTTCAGCTAACTATAACTCGCGCCCCCGCAATGCACTGCTGATGACGTCACATATTACATCACTCATGACATGGTCAGTGACATCACTGATGACATCACTGATGACATCTCAAATGACATCACTGATGACATCATCCATGTGATAATTTCATGCATCTTCTCACACCCTAATATAACTTTTGATACACCCACTGTAAATTACAGACTGCCATTCTCAAAACCATAGACACTCCAACACCAATAACTACATACCCACTCACTGATTCTTAGGTCTACACCCACATCCACTCACTCACCCGTACAGTCACTCATACTTACGGTCACTCAGTACAGGACTATCATATGCACTCATACACCTACATAGACACTCACACACCGCCACTCATCCATAGAGGTACTCACACACCTAGTCAGTCATGCAAATACTTAATCACACTGCCATTTACTCACCTATACAGTTATACACACACCAGCTCACTTACTCATACAAATACTAGCACATTCTTACGCTCTTATACAATCACTGATACAAGCACACACTCATCCATACAGTCACTCTCACAATCACAATCACACACTCTCAGCTATAGCTATTTATATACTCCAACACACATATATACTGCCTTTCACATATGTAGTTACTCACACATGTACCACTGAGATATACATTCACTCACTAACACACCCATACATACACTCCCCCACCCATACAGTCCATCACAGATGCACTCTTGAAACCATGCACCCAGTGAATCACCCACTGATACATCTATGTGCAGTTACACACACCCCATCCACACAAACACTCAGGCACGCATACAGATACTCAGACAACCAATCAATAACTCATAGACACTCATGTAGCTATTTACAAACCCATGCAGCCACTTACACTCCAACAGACAGACGGATAAAGACATTCACACAGTTTAGTCACTAACCCATGCATTTAGTAAGATACGTTTAATCACTCACTTATAGAGTCAGTCACGCACCTACTAAATCATCCATCCAGACACTTATACACCCACTCATTATTCAATACACCTTGGCATATATATTAAACATATTTAAACTTTATAGAAACACACAGTCACTGCATGATGTCATCAGTGATGTCATTTGAGATGTCATCAGTGATGTCATCAGTGATGTCACTGACCATGTCATGAGTGATGTAATATGTGACGTCATCAGCAGTGCATTGTGGGGCCCGAGTTATAGTTAGCTGAACTAACTATAACGGGGAATTTCACGGGTTTTGTACGAGTGCAATGTCCAACTAACTATAACTGTCCCTAAAACCTATGGTTTTTTCAGTGAATTTCAAAGGTTTTTTAAATGCAAATTTCTAACTATAACGTGTCTGAAACCTATGGTTTTTTCAGTGAATATATATATATATATCTCTCTCTCTCTCTCTCGCCACTGGGCATTTATAAATTTATAGTTAGGATTGTGTTTTTATAGGAAATGCATTTTTTTGTGTTGTTAATAACTTTGACACTGTTTGAAGAATCTCCACAAAACTTTCCCAAAAAAGTGCTACTTTTTTCGACAAGTTTGCGCATGGAAAGTTTCAGGATGATCTGTCAAGCAAGGGCCGAGAAAGAAGGGGGGTCCCAAAGCACGTTTTCCTCATTTATTTTCCCATAGGAACTTTAGACACAGGTACAGCCTAAACAGCTGAACGGATTTACATAAAATTTGGCAGGAAGCTAGATATTGGTCCAGAGAGAGTGCTTTTTGTGTTTTGTTATAAATCCATTCAGTAGTTTTTGAGCAACTAATGCTAAAAAAACCTTTTATACCTAGGGATGTGGAGCCACGGCAGATCCCAACAGATCTCAATCTGAGATCTGATTGGCTGGCACCACCTCAACGAGGAAGTGGTGTCAGCCATCTTAGACCTCGGGGCTCAATCCCAAGTCCTAAAAAAAGTTTTTTAAAAAGACATAAGCGTGCAGGGTAGGGTTACCATGACCCCTAGGCCTGGTGTTGGGATCCCAGAGGGACCCTGTCTGGGGCCCAAAAAATGGTTATTTTAATTTTGCTGCAAATCCACAGCAACATTAAAAAAAACTGGGTGGGCCAGGGCCGAGGGGAAAGAAGGGTTTATGTTTTTGGGGGCAGTGCATGTGGCCCGCCTCCCCTGGATTATTTCTGCTCTGGGAACCCCATCCTCCAGGGCTTGACATCTCAATTAGGGGGAGAGGGACATGCAGCCCCCCTACCTGGGCTGATTTTGGCCCCAGGACCCAACGTCTATTTGCGGGGGTGGGGGCACATGGCCCGCTTTCCCAGGCCCCATCCCCTGGGGCCTAATTTAATTTTTATGGGGAGAGAGCTCGCGCAGACCCCTTCCCGAGCCTCTAAAGGCACAGGAGACCCCATCCCCTGTGGTAGCTTTTAAAACTTTGAAAAGGGAGTGGAGCCGTGTGGCCCCCTCCTGGGCCATTACTGGCCCCAGGGACACCACCCCCGGGGCTGGCTCACTAGCTATGTCCCGAGAGCCCACCCGTGGGACATAGCACTTTCCCTGCCCGCACTGGTGCAAACACAATGTCTGCTCCCAGCTGGCGGCAGCTTTGAAAATTCTCCCGCTGGCTGGGAGCAGACTTTTGATCTGTTTCCCTGCCCGCACTGATGCAGATCATAATATTGCTCCCAGCATTAGTAGCGGCTGCCTCCGGGTGGGGGCTATGCCGGCTCCCGCTGTATGAGGGAAGTCTGCTGGGGCAGCGGGGTCGTGTGGCTCCCATCTCTGCCCCAAATGGTTATATGGTGGGTGCCTTGGGTGGGCACCAGGGCACTAACTTTAAGAAATGCAGTCCCCAGAGGATGGGGTTCCTGGGGCGATAATGGCTTAGGGAGGGGGTCGGCCGGTTCCCCTTCAATTAATTTTTAGGGGGTGGGATCCCCAGGACCTAACAAAGATCGGAGGGGGCATGCTACCCCCTTCCCTTTATTTAACATTATAGTTAGATGAAATGTTGAGTAACAACATAACATTTTAAACACTAAAAAACACTGAAATTCACCAGTTATAGTTATAGTTAGCTCAAGTAACTATAACTTGTGCCCTAAGGTAACTATAACTCATGCCTTCACCATGCACTGCTAATTACACCACATATTATACTTATTACATCATTGACAATATCACTGCAACATTTGCAGTGAAATTTTTGATGGGAAAACTGTGCATGGCGGGAGCACGAGTTATAGGGGGCCAGCTCCAATTTTTTTTTAAAATAGTAGGAGAGGAGGCGCGCAGCCCCCCTCCTGAGCCACATAGGGCCCTGGGGACCACCACCTCCTTGGGGCCGGCCCTGAAAATTAAAGGAGGTGGCACGCAGCCCTCCTCCTGGAGCCATATATGGCCCTGGGGACCGCCACCCCCCAGGGCCAGCTCTTGCTATGTCCCGGGGTGTCCAACCCCGGAACATATCAGTTTACTTTTGCAAAGGAAAAGCAAACACTCCGATTCCAGTGGTTGGGAACTGTCAAAGTGCTCCCACCCACTTGAACTGAAGGTTTCATCTCTTTCCCTGCCTGCAGACATGCGGACAGGGAAAGAGATAAATGTATTGCTCTTGCACACAGGGAGCTGCATTTCCAACAGCTCCCTGTGTGCAATAGCAATGCTGGCTCATGCATGAGTCGGGGAGCTGGCTGGGACTGGGAGGCCTTGAGGCACTCCCTGCAGTCCCCATCCTGCACACTGGGTGCCCTGGGTGAGCTCCAGGGCACCTAGGAGACATGGCTGAGCACCGCTGAATGGGGTCCCTTGGACCTAAATGGGGGGCCGTGCACCCCCTCTCCCATTTGTTGTTGGGTTGCAGTCCCAGGGGCTGAAATTGGCCAAGGAGGGGGGTTGTGTGGCCCCCCCTCCCCTATTTAATTATGGCCAGGTCCGAGGGACGGGGTCCCAGGGGCTGAAATTGGCCCGGGGAGGTGAGGCACGCAGCCCCCCTACCCTATTGAATTATGGCTGGGCCCTGGGGGATAGGGTCCCTGGGGCCGAAATAGGTCCAGGGAGGAGGGACACTTGTGCCCGTTTCATTGTAAAGAGGATGGCAGAAAAATGAGCAGAAAGGGAAAAAAGGAGGGCAGAAAATTGGCCCAGGGAGGGGGCTGCGTGGCCCCCCTCCCCTATTGAATTATACCAGGGCCCTGTGGGATGGGGTCCCCGGGGCTGAAATTGGCCCGGGAGGGGCCCACATGGCCCCCCTGCCCTATTGAATTTTGGCCAGACTCCAGGGGTTGGAGTCCCCGGGGCCGAAATCAGCCCTGGTAGGGGGGCTGTGCAGCCCCTTCCCCTATTGAATTATGGAAGGGCCCCAGGGGATGGAGTACCCAGGGCCAAAATCGGCGCTCCTCTTTACAGGGGAGAGGACCGCATGGCCCCTCTCCCCTGTAAAGAGGAGGGCAGAAAAACAAGCAGAAAAGGGAGGGAAGAAAATAGAGCAGAAAGGGCAAAACAGAAGGCAGAAAAAAGAGCAGGAAAGGTAAAACAGAGGGTAGAACAATGAGCAGAAAAAGGCAAAATATAGGGCAGAAAGGGCAAAACAGAGGGCAGAAAATTGAGCAGGAAAGGCAAAACAGAGCAGAAGAGGGCAAAACAGAGGTCAGAAAAATTAACAGGAAAGGCAAAACAGAGGAAGAAAAACGAGCAGAAAAAGCAAAATAGAGGGCAGAAAAATAAGCAGAAAAGGCAAAACAGATCAAGAGGGCAAAACAGTGCACTCAGACACTCAAACACCTACTCACAGACCCACTCAGAGAATCACATACCCACTCACAGGCCCACTCAGAGGCTTATGCACCCACTTACAGGCCCACTCAGACACTTGTACACCCACATACCCACTTACAGACTCACTGAGACTCACGCACACACTAACAGACCCATTCAGAGATTCATGCATCCACTCACAGACCCACTGAGAAAGTCACACAACCACTCACAGGGCCACTCAGATGCTCATGCACCCACTCACAGACCCACTCAGAGACTCATGCACCCACTCACAAACCCACTGAGACACTCATACACCCACTCAGAAACTCATGCACACACTCACAGACCCATTCAGACACTCATGCACCCACTCACATATCCATTTAGACACTCATGCACCCACTCAGAGACCCACTCAGAGACTTACACACCCACTCACAGACTCACTCAGACTCATGCATCCATTCACAGACCCACTCACAGACTCACACACTCACTTACAGACCCACTGAGAAATTCATGCACTAATTCACAGACCCACTCAGAGACTCATGTATTCACCCACAAACACACTCAGAGACTCATGCACCCACTCACAGACTCATGCACCCACTCACAGACCCACTTAGAGACTCCCACATTTACTTACAGACCCACTCAAAGACTCATGCTTTTGCGCTACATTTTAATACTTCTCTGCATAGCAAACTCACATGAGATATATTTATTGTTTTCTATGTTTTACTACGTATAATTTTTATGGCAAATTCAAAAAATGCAATTGCTTATCGTTTTGTCTATATTTGTTAAAAATGTCAGCTTGCTTGCAGTATTTATCAGATTATGGAATAAATGAAGATGCAATTATTTGAGGCTTGGGGACACATGATTAAATATATTGAAAATCAATGATCTTATAGTACATGCCTTTGGACAAGCCTACTTACTCCATGCCTCCCACAACACAGCGCACAACTGCCCTGCCCACCCACCTGCAACCTGACATTCAGCATCATGGACGCAATGACGTAGAGGAAGGGGAAGTTGATGTGGATCCTCCAGGCTAGGCCGAAGAAGATAAGCAGGGTCCTGGAAAGCCCTTTAGAGAAGACCACATACGAGCGGATGGCGCCAGACTGCGAGAAACTGATGGCCAGCTCTGACAGGGCCGCCATGCATGGCCGTGCTGGAAACAGGCAGAAAATAGAGATAAGAAACAGGGTAAACAGCGTTTAGTTCGCAAGCGGAACAACGCATGCCATAACAACGCGGTCGTTACAACGACCGCGTTGTTATTTCGCATACCGTTACAACGCAAGTCGGAAAAATGACTTGCGTTAAGGGGGAAGAAGGTGTTGGATTTAAAATCCAACACCTTCCCTAGTGTCCGCACAGACTGGAGTTGGAATAGTAAATTATATACTATTCCAACATCCAGCGCCCCCTACAGCAAGTCGTTGTTCCGACTTTCGTTGTAACGGTATGTGAAATAACAACATGGTCGTTGTAACGACCGCGTTGTTATGGCATGCGTTGTAAACGCATGTGAAAAAAAGGTATATATTCAAGAAACAGTGCTAAAAAACTGTAGCGAGACATGTTAAAGTATGCCCCAGCATTTTTTAAAACACCATGGATGCCGCACAACCAATGAGCAATAAGGTGCAGGCAGATGGGACAATAATGCACTCTTGTGATGTTGAAATGCACAATGACAGCACATGGATGTAAGTGGGACCCTGGTACAGTGGGGGATTTGGATCTTCAGCTACGCTAGGCAGTTGAGCACACATGGGGAAAGGGCTGCATTTCGTCAACTTTCTGCTTCTTTTTGCAGGCGTGTCTCAGGGATTTACCGCCTACTAAAATAAAGTGGAGTGTACTGGGGCGAACAGTATTTCGTAACAATTAAGAAACATCTCGTTCTGAGCTTTGGGCGTGCAGTGGTCAGGGAGTAGGTGCGATGCGGGTTTTCTGCAGAGGAATGATGTGCTACTGAGTTGTGTGAAGTGGGGGGTTGGGATTGGGAGTGCTGGAGAGAAGTACCTCCACACGCTTCCCATACCTGCTGCCTAGGCAATAGAAAAGCAAAACTCAGGAAGCGCATATATCAAAAGCAAACTCGGCAGGCCAATGCGCTGCCTAGGTGCACTTAATTACTGATTACCTAGCCATTACTTACACGGACAAATGCAAAAAGTGCATAAATGAAACCTGCATAGAGCTGCTTTTATCTGGAGCTGTGTATGGTGAGACGCTGCCAGTAATTAGAGCAGAGGGGGAGGCTGATGTGTGACAGTAGATAGGCCAAGCTTTCAGAAGACTTTTTGAGTTTTCTGAAGAGAACAGTGCGCCGAGGTCGGCCAGTGTGCGCTGGCAAAGCTGCCCCATTCTCATCACTCACCCAGAAAAGAGAGAGGAGGTCAGACGAGGGATGGGGCGAGAGCGAAGGCAACACGGACAATAGGTAGCGCGTGCGCTCTTGAAGATCATAGATATCCACAAAGCGAATGAGAGCGGCAGCGGACAAGCAAGAAATGGCACAGGACCATTGTGCCAAAAAAAAATGAGTGCGCCATTCAAAGGATAAATAAACCTGACAGTAAGGGCACATGTAACAGGGGCAGTTGACACAAAACTGAAAATATGCCCAAAGGCGGGACAAAGAACAGCATTTCACAAATAAAAAGAAATCAATTTTGAAAGGTACATGAAGCAACAAATGGAAAGCGGTGGGTGTGACTTTAGCCCACAGAGGGATTACAGCATGCCTTGCAGAGCTGCGCATGCGCACTGCCTCTAGGCTCAACCTAAAAGTCATAGGTGGCACATCCTTCCTGGTTCAAGCAGCCAAACTATGGAATTCATTACCCCCAAAAATAGAATCCACGGATAACTATCTTATTTTTATAAGACTACTCAAGAGTTGGCTCTTCCCTACATAATCAACATACTCAAACACATATTTACAGCATACCCCTGTGTATATAAGCATTACATTTGATTATATGTATGTATCTAGATAAGGATATATCTTTGTATAACTATGAGTAACAATTATGTTAATATATATATATATATATTCTTTATTCGATCAAAAATTTGATCATTTACATCATAAAAACAATTCATAAGCATAAAAACAGTTAAAATTACAATACAATAATTCATAAAAAAATTCATGTTATAAAACAAACTTTCACATTGTCCAAAATAAATATAAAAATACATAAATCCATTCCCTGGAGCCAGTTTGGGATGTATTAACAAGTTAAGTTCTCAGAGGCAATTTTAATCATTTTTGACCTCTTCCACCAGGCAAAGAGCAGAAATCTCGAGATTGCAAATACGAGCCACCTTGTAGTGTCTGACCTAAAAATACGTAGAGCTTCGCTGGGGCAAGTAAAAGATAGTAAGCGGCAGGCTGGACTTATCCAAGTTTTCCTAAGATCAACGTAGGAAGGACAACAAAAAAGAAAGTGATCAAGAGTCTCAGGAAAAGTGTGACATGTAGGGCACAGTGGTGTCACAGATGCATTTTCCCAGGTACTTCTTCTTGCATTTAAGGGAAAGCTCCGTATCTAAATTGAATATACAGGGCTCTTGCCTGGGGGGTTTGATGTCATCCAGAAACATTTCAAAGCCAAACCCTCCTTTAACATTTAAGAAACTCGCAGTTAAAGTGCCATGTGCAATACCTTCTAGACTTTGTGAATCCATATACTCCCAGTACCTTTTTTTGAGAAGGGGAACCATTGATTTTAGGATGGACCCTGGCTCCTCCCAAAACCAACAGCCCTAATTTTAAAAACCACTCCTTGATTTTATTGAGCCACTTAATGCGACATGTTTGTTTATGAAGAGCAATCAGCTCTTCCAGGGCCTCCTTCACCGGGACCTGTGTGTTACTAGTCCATATCCTAATCCAGAACAGGAGTGCCCTAAGGATAGCAAAGTGGTCTATAGGTTTTAAACCAAGATCAAGTCTTAGCGGCAATAGGGGAGTATTCACAGGCAAGTTCAGGATCGCTCTAATAAATTTATTTTCAGCAAGGGCTAAGTCCTTCAGATTTTCCATCCCCCATAACTCAGCCCCATAAAGGGCTGCTCCTAGACCTTTTGCCCTGTGAAGTTCTAGAATAGGCGAAATCGGCTGGTAAGGAGATGCCCTGGCCCTCCGAACTATTGCACAATCGGCATGCTGGAGGGTCAGAGTGCTCTTCTCAATTTGTGATGTCCAGGCCAGCCTATCGCTAATACGTACTCCCAAGTAATCGAAAGACTTGACCTGCTCAAGGGATTGCGTGCCCAGCATGAGTTTTCCCTTGTGGGATTTATAGGGATTAAAAGTCATGTATTTAGTCTTGGAGCAGTTTATTTCTAGACCCCTCTCCTTGCATGCTTTATCAAATTTATTCAGAAGGTTCTGGATCCCTTTAGGTGGTCTAGCAATAAGTAATGTGTCATCTGCAAAAAGCAGGCATGGCACTACACTGCCTGCTAATTTCGGGGGGTCGCCACCACAGTTATACAACTCTCCTATTAGGCCATTAATGTAGAGGGTAAATAATGTTGGGGCAAGGACACAACCTTGGCGAACACCTTTCTGAACCGATATGTCATCTGTAAGACTACCATCAGAATTCCACCTGATCTTTATATATATATTTCATGCAGTGAACAAGGTGGTTTGGCCGCCGAAACGCGTCTGACCTTTGTTGAAATAAATCGCCATCTGTGCCATATTCTTACGGAGTCGGTGCCTGTTTGTTTGACGCTGTCAGGATGGAACAATATATATATATATATATATATATATATTCTCAACAACGATTCAAAATAAACGCACACTCGGAGATCAGGTAACAATGATAGCTATTTAATGCTCGTTACGCGTTTCGACCGTAGTCTTGATCACACGAACAAAAAAGCATTTCCAGCATGTTTAAATAAAGTAAAAAACACCCACAATAGTGAAAATCGATAAGGGACTACATTTCAGGTAACTACCAGCATCATGGTAAAATGGCAGACATTTTGTAATGGGCAAATTATAGCTGTAAGTACTATTAATTCAGTGAAAACATGTATTTCACGACTTAGTGTCAAACATTCTATAATAAAGGAAATTGTCGTAACCTTAATATCAACGATATACCCAGCATGATCCCTCCAAGACTATGTTGATAAACAAATGGTTCCAAGAGGCTTAAGAATATATATAACACCGTCTCATGATTCCCCTAACCCGCGAATGCTGGACGAATGGGCTACTAATTCGGCGACAAGTTCAAAGAATATGATGATTATTCTTATAAAATACGCCTGGGAAGATCGTGATAGAATCATGAAAGAATTGGCTGAAATTGAAGAGACCCTAAAAAACATGGCGATCAATTGCTTATTCAAAAATATAAAGATGAAGTGAAAGGAAGATTAATGAAACATGAGGAAGACATAAAAGAACGCAAACAAAGAAAATTATACCGGGATTGTGTTGACTACGAAACGGGACGCATTTTGACTTATAGTCATAAATATGATCATCTTTATAATCAAGCAAATATGAATGGAGTTACGGCTTTTACCGAGAGTGAATCAATACAAAGAGATGCCAGTGACTCGGATACAGAGGCTTCAGTACACACAGCGAGCACATCATCGGAGGTGGAAGTAATAACTCATACTGCCACTTTTTTAGACGAATTCAGAGTAATGAAGAAAAGTCGACAATCAGCCAGGATAACCCCGACGCCGACTTTACCATCGCGAGGACGTGGGAGAGGCAGAGGAAGAGGACGAGGCAGAGGCAGGGGCGGAGTAAACAAAGACGCCTCAAACGTAAACACAGATCGAAAAATTCCGAGCCCGTGGGAACAAGAAAGAGAGGCTCAAAGAAAACACAGTAATGGATGCCCAAATGGTAAATAGAACTATTGTTAATCTGTCTATACGTTCTTTGTCCTATTTTGAGAAATCTACTTTATGCCTAGGCTTGACATTTTGTCCCACAGAACTTTTTAATTATGCCAATACTCGTATAGACATTTTTAAATTCATAAGAAAAATCAAACTAAAAAAATGGCATGTATTGAATAACAGTGAAGGGCAAGTGTATAGAACGCCAGGTAATATTCCAACACAACCAGGACTTATGGTGGGAGATGCCACAGTATTACAGACAATGCTTGAATTGGAAGCTTCTCATACAGAGGGCATAGAGGATCAGAATGAACTGAGTTGGCCAAATATGGTGACGGATAAAGCAGCCTGTACACCATTTAAACCACAATCAGTATTTTATCCGAACCTTTCTCATGATTCGATTGATACATTTCACGATGTTGTGAATAAGGAATTGATAAAACAAAAACATTTGAATATACATCAGAAAACAAGAAACTATAATCTGTCTTGTAAACAACGTAATTTGATTCTATCTCTAGCTAATGATAATAGCTTGGTTATACGTCCATCTGATAAGGGTGGGAATGTTGTTTTATGGGACAAACAAATGTACATCGATGAGGCAGAAAAACAATTGAACAACTATGATTTTTACTGTACCTGTAACACAGCAACATACAATGCTAGTATAACCACCACATGGCAAAAACTATCAGAATGGCAGGAATTGGGTATTATTTCTTGGCAGGAATATTGTTTTTGAAACAAGATTTCCCCAAATTACCTATCTTGTATCTCTTACCGAAGATACATAAACACCCAACTATACCACCAGGGAGACCTATTGTTTCTTCAATAGGGAATGTTAACGAAAAAGTGTCTAAGTATGTTGATTATTTTTTGAAAGAATACGTCATGGAATTACCATCGTTTGTGAAGGATACTAAAGATTTTCTTAATAAAATAGGAGGATTTAGTTGGGATGAAAGTTATTATCTCATTACCCTAGACGTAAATTCATTGTATACCATAATCGACCACTCCCAGGGAATTGGAGCCTGCATGCATTACTTGGGAACTAGAGCCATTGAGTATTTAGAGCATACACGCATGTTAGCAGACATGATGATGTTGTGCTTAAAGAACAACATCTTCATGTTTAATGGAAAATTATACAGACAGGTGAGGGGCACAGCGATGGGGACGTGCTTCGCACCTGGGTTTGCAAACCTTTTCTTGGGGAAATGGGAGGAGGAAATACGTCAGGACCATCTATTAACAAAAGATTTTGATTCAGTAAGGATATGGCTGAGATATATTGACGATCTACTGATTGTCTGGAGTGGAAGTGAAGAAAATGCTGTTGCCTTCATTGAAAAACTTAACCATAATCCATACAATATAGTGCTAACACATACCATCAGCAAGGTTAGTGTGGACTTTCTTGACACCCGTATTGAGGTTCAAAATGGTAACCTTGTTACTAGCCTATACAGAAAAGAGACTGCTGGTAACAGTCTCCTTCATGCCCTCAGTGGACACCCAGATTCCCTTAAATGGAGTATTCCATATGGGGAGCTACTGAGGGCAAGAAGGAATTGCAATACTGAAGAGAGATTTCAGGAGGAACAAAAGGTTATGCTAAAGAGGTTCCGACAAAGAGGTTATCCAGAATGGGTCCTAGATAGAGCTGTAAGCAAGGTTAATGATGTCAGTAGGGAGAAATCACTGGAACAGACAGAAGGTAAACAGAGACAAGAGAAAGAAAGTGGTATCAGAGTGATCACAACGTTTAACAACAGATCCAGTAAAATTCGTAAAATCCTAACAGACAGTTGGAAGATCCTACAAACCGATGCAGTTGTTGGTAAAGATGTAGGAGTAAGACCCCTTATTACGTATAGAAAAGGAAAAAGTCTACGTGATATTTTAGTTAAAGGGGATATAACCGTAACTAAAAAGAATGATTTCCATCAACTGAAAGGGTTTTATCCATATGGGCACTGTAGGGCTTGTCGATTCAGCCCTTCTGTAAAAGAATTCAGTATCCCAGGAAGAACTAATAGATGGAAAATCAACCAATTTCTGACATGTAGTAGTACTTTTATTGTCTATGCATTGGAGTGTCCATGCAAGCTCAGATATGTAGGCAGTACAACGTGTATGGTGAAAAAAAGAATCATGGAACACCTTAGAGCCATAACAAATGTAAATACTGTCTACCCGATTGCCAGGCATTTCTTGGAATACCATCAGTCCAATAATTCCTTATTGCGATTCTTTGCAATTGAACAAATAGTCCCAGGTCTAAGAGGTGGCAATAGGGAATTGTCACTGAGACAAAAGGAATCCAAATGGATTCTAGAATTAGAAACTAAATTTCCAGGGGGACATAATCTTGATGAGGAATTAGCCTCTCATCTCCACGTTCGTTGAACATAAAATGTGTATGTTGTTTGCAATATACTATCTTGTCTGTATGTATTTGCTCCGCAAAAGATGTTATATTTATCTATCTCTTATTTGGGTTCTTTTTTTCACAGGAAGAAAGGAGGGGACCCACCGTCTGGACGGTCACTTCACGGGTTCCCTATCCTTTTCTTCCCCGGGCTCGGATGTCACTGAATCCAGATAAGGGACTTTTATGTTAATAGCAAAAAATTTGAAAACAATTTGCAGAAAAAGCAAAAATGAAATAATGTTGAAATGTATTTTATAAGGAGCACTTTAGTTGATTATTTAGTATCACTTTTATTCACGAGCATTTTATATACGAAATTGTTTTTGTTAATGATTTGGGTATCACATAGAATTGATAACAAGTATCATGTGTATTAGTAATTGAATATTAGTTTATGATGGACAAATTAGACGATATATGCCTAAAATTCATGGCATAAAACCCATTACAGGAAAATCGGCACTAAACCGAATCAAAGTACGTAGGAACATGCTATACAGGTGTTAGCCACTAGAGCTATGAAAGCGCCAACTTGAGCGTTACTTCATAATAATAAGACATCATGTCCAGCAATATGACTATAAGTTTTAACGTACTGTATTGGGCGACGAATGAAGTATGAAATGAACTTATGTATTGTTTGGCACTAAACCGAAATCATTGTGTTCGCCGATCATGCTGGGTATATCGTTGATATTAAGGTTACGACAATTTCCTTTATTATAGAATGTTTGACACTAAGTCGTGAAATACATGTTTTCACTGAATTAATAGTACTTACAGCTATAATTTGCCCATTACAAAATGTCTGCCATTTTACCATGATGCTGGTAGTTACCTGAAATGTAGTCCCTTATCGATTTTCACTATTGTGGGTGTGTTTTTTACTTTATTTAAACATGCTGGAAATGCTTTTTTGTTCGTGTGATCAAGACTACGGTCGAAACGCGTAACGAGCATTAAATAGCTATCATTGTTACCTGATCTCCGAGTGTGCGTTTATTTTGAATCGTTGTTGAGAATTAATTGCCGGTTTTGGGTTTACCGGCGGCACGCACCAACTGACAACAGGCTCGATCCTAAACTAACCCTGCTTGGAGGACTTGATATATATATATATATATATATAAACCACAATCCTGTAACACCGACGACTGGCGAAAATCAGGTACGGACCACAGCATGCTTGTTCAAGATAAAGTGCTTTATTCCAGTGTTAATGGCATCGAATCATAATACAGAGGCAAGTGCCCAGCATTACGCGTTTCGACCGCGTTGCCACGGTCTTGATCACATAACGTGCTGTACCTCATGACGTCATTTATATACTAACCAGGTGAGATTAATTGAAACACTCCCTTACACAATAGAGCTAGATCTGATGGTTAAAAACAACAAACTCGGTGTTTAAAACCCACAATGTAGCCTCAATATGATTAAATGAATAAGGATCATTACAATAAATACATAATGTAAAAGAACCCCATGAGATAGCAAATACAGATAAGCAAGATTGCATATTTAAAACCAGATGGTTGACATTGGCTGTACCCAGAATGTAAAAAGCAGAGTATATATCCGAAATATATGCTAAAAAACTGTTTAGATGTCATCCTCTGTAGCTCATAAAGTAAGGGAGTCAAGTGCAAACCAATAAAGTGGAGTGCAAACTTAATAAAATTGTCAAAGTTCTCAACTATTGACCATTATAGTTAACAACTAATAAATAAATGATGAAAGCCGGTGGCATGCCTAATTCATATACAGACTAGTGCAAGTGCACAGTAAACATATGGCAAGGTATAACATTGTCGAAAAACATTTTCTTAGAGTTTCTTGGACTCATAACCTACAACCAGAAACCCATATGCAGAATTACATTGCAAGTGCAAAATATAGAAACAGGATACTGGTTTATTCAGTTAGATGTCAAAAACGATTCAGCATGGTAAGTGCATTATGCATACAGTATGAGGATAAGAGAAGGTTTAAGATACAGTAAAAACCCCATCTAAAACCAGCTAAAACCCAGTAAAACCAGGTAAAACCAGGTGACACCAAGTAAAACCAGGTTAAAACCAGGTTAAAAACAGGGCTAAAAAACTGTAATCGAAAACTAAACTCATAAACTGTAAAACGGAATAACTTAGAGTCACCAAAACACCAATCTATAGGAAATTGTGCATGTCCTCTCCTGTGTCCAGGCCATTCAGCATCTTGGTGTCAAGTAAAAGAACGTAGTGTGACTCTAACTGCCGAAGATTCCTTTCTCTATTACCTCCTCTGAGCGACTTAGGTACTGAGTCTATAACTAAATAGCTCAAGTCATTCAAATTGTTATTGTGTACAAGTTTAAAATGACGAGCGACATGGTAACTAGAGTCAGAATTAACCACTGCTCGGAGTTGTTGCAGTATACGATTAAAAACTTGCAGCTTAGTGCTGCCCACCGTGGAGGTCAAAAATTATTATTTTATTTGACCAAGTTTTTTACTTATCAAAATTCATTTTGTTTTTTCAAATATTCATTCAGTTGCAAACAAAGAAGACACACAAAAATATTAACAACCTTCTATACAAAAAAGTCACAAAGACTCAATCATCAAATTAATAATACATGAAATACTGTCATTAATGACAACCAACAATACAACATCACCACATAATGTACAACAAATACACAAAAAGCAAAAGATATTGTGCAATCAAAATAATTAAATCAAATGATTAGCATGTGTAATCAAATAATGAATCAAATGATTAACACATCTTATAATCAAAAAGGGAACGAAACATAGTGTCCATAACAGGGGAAAACAATTTTAAAACCCTCCGTATGGCATGATAATTGAATCTCAGTTCCTCAATGTCAGAAAAAGGCATTTTTCTGACATTGAGGAACTGAGATTCAATTAATGTGGTGATGTTGTATTGTTGGTTGTCATTAATGACAGTATTTCATGTATTATTAATTTGATGATTAAAAAACAAAATGAATTTTGATAAGTAAAAAACTTAGTCAAATAAAATAATTATTTTTGACCTCCACGGTAAATCATAAGTGCATTTAATGATACAAGGTCCAGGTAAAACCCCCTTTTTTTCCTATTATATGGCCCTACCTGCACTTTGTCCACTTGGGCATAACTCCTTTGTGTTGACACATATTTAAGATGGCATGAACATTCCAATACGTATACTGCAAATTCAGTTTTACATGTAAACATCCCTTTAATCTTGATCGATTGTGATTCAAAAGCAGTGGTATATTCAGTAGTATTAATTCCAAATTTGGAAGCTCGACATGAGCTGTATTTGAAAAACCCTGTCCTTTTAGATAGCCAGTTGCTAGAAGTATTTACCTCAGGACTAGTTTTGACAAGTGCATCCCTCATCGAGGGTGCACGTCTAAATGTAACAGATGGAAGTGCTGGCAATATTTGAGACAAAGTGAGGTCAGTCATAATTATTGGCCAGTTTTTATATATGATTTTCCTTACTTGCTTTTCCTGGCTACTATAGGTAGTTATTAATCTCACTGAGTCACTCGATTTGGGCAGAATATTGGAAACCTCTGGATTAATAGGGATGATGTTAATATTAGTGTTCCGTAAGCAATCCTCTCTAGACTGAATGTTGGCCCTCTCCATAGCCGCCTTCAAATCTTTAGCTTTGTACCCACGAGCACTGAACCTTTGGAAAGCATCCATCTGGCAGAGTTTGAGATCTGTGTCAGAACTACAAATTCTCCTTATTCTTAAAAACTCTCCATACAGAATGCTTCTAATAAGATGGTTAGGGTGGGAGCTGCTGGCATGAAGCACAGAATTGCCAGCAGTGCTCTTTCTGTGAAGCTTGGTTTGAATAGCCTTATCTTCAACATACAATTCTACATCCAAGAACTGAACACATTGATTACTTATGTCAACAGTAAACTTCAAATTCAACACATTATTGTTAATGGTGTCAACAAAACTCTTGGCTGATGCTACAGATCCATTCCAGATCACACAGACATCGTCTATAAAGCGACACCAATGAAGTACATGCGCATCATACAGTTCCTTATGGGTAATTCTGAGAACATGCTCCTCCCACCAGCCAACGTGCAAGCACGCATAGCTGGGAGAGAAGCATGCCCCCATCGCCACACCACGTAACTGTTGATGAATTTCTTTATTGAACATAAAATAGTTGTTCATAAGGCATAGTTAAATCATTTTCAGAAGCATATTAATGTGCTGGTAAAACTCAATATTCCGCCGGCCCAAAAAATACTTAACTGCTTCCAAACCATCTCTGTGATGGATGCTTGTGTACAGGGAACAAATGTCCATTACAATAAATAAACAATTTTCATTCCATGTAACAGTTTGTAATTTTGACAGAAAATGACCCGTATCTCTAATATAGGAAGGAAGGTTCTCCACAAATTCATGTAAAAAGAAGTCCACATATTTAGACATAGGTTCTAATAGACTTCTCTGCGCCGATATTATCGGTCTCCCTGGTACCGGTGTGACATTCTTGTGTACCTTGGGGATGAAATAGAGTACGGGTATAATGGGATGATCATTCTTTAAAAAGCAATGTTCATTCTTGCTAAGTAAACCCATTCACTTCCATTGAGCCAGTTCTTTGAATATGGAGTGTTTAATCACCCTTAAATCATTGAAAGTGGCTTTTCTGTAGCAAGCCAAATCATTGAGAAGACGTTGTGCTTCCTCCAGGTATAAGGCCCTAGGCCATAACACAATGTTGCCCCCTTTGTCAGCCTTATTGATAATTACATTACAGTTTTCCTGAAGCTTCCGCATAAGGTTGGTGTATTGTATTTCAGTGTATTTCCTATCTTTCTGTTTGTTTAAAACATTCCGGTTTAATTTCTTCAGATCTTCAATGACACAATCGCTGAACATGTCAATTGCGTCTTTAGGCATTAGCGGAATAAAGGTTGAAGGCGGATGAAAAGGTCTAGTTGACGGCCTTGTTCCTTGGATACACATTACTTGAAGCTCCTCTTGAGTAGAGCTATCAATGTTATCTTCCATGTGGGCCAACAAGTGCATAGCTTTGAGTGTTCCAATATCAGACACCAAGAGGGTTGAACTGGGTACATTCTGTGTTACAATTTGAGAGGCAGTTTCATTTGCTTTATTTAGTTTGAAATGTTTCAGGAGCTTGAGTTTGCGGATAAATTTGAATATATCTACTTGTGTTTGCACATATTTAAAACCATTAGCCTGGCAAAAAGAAAGTCCCAATGTGAGCAGTTGTAATTCTGCAATTGTAAGCTCTACATCCGAAAGATTGATGACAGTGTTGTCTGGGTTTTTGGGATTCGTAGGGTCAATTATTGTCGGGGCCACCTCTTTGCTCTGCCCCCTCTCCCTCTGTTGTTTCCTCCTGAATTTGCACCTCTGTTTTCTGCGCTTGTTTCTCCTTTGCCGACTTTCTTCACAGGATTGCGTGGGCGTAATGTTTGGCGGCGATCTTGAATTAAAAAACCCAATTCTTCTGAGGGTGAAAAGTTGGTAGGTAACTGTGCCTGCAAGTTACCCGCGGAACTGATATCAGTATTGGATAATTCAGTGCCTGATTGACTAGGAGCAGATATGCCAGAGATTTTCGAAGCAAGTGCTTGTCTGTTCACCGTATCAAATTTCCTCGGGGGGTCGCCACCACAGTTATACAACTCTCCTATTAGGCCATTAATGTAGAGGGTAAATAATGTTGGGGCAAGGACACAACCCTGGCGAACACCTTTCTGAACCGATATGTCATCTGTAAGACTACCATCAGAATTCCACCTGACCTTTATATATATATATATATATATATATATATATATATATATATATATATATATTCACTGAAAAAACATAGGTTTCAGAGACGTTATAGTTAGAAATTAGCATTTAAAAAACCTTAGAAATTCACTGAAAAAACCACAGGTTTCAGGGACGTTATAGATAGTTGGACATTTCACTCGTACAAAACCAGAGAAATTCAGCCGTTATAGTTAGTTGAGCTAACTATAACTCGCTCCCCCGCAATGCAATGCTGATGACGTCACATATTACATCATTCATGACATGGTCAGTGACATCACTGATGACATCACTGATGACATCTCAAATGACATCACTGATGACATCACTGATGACATCATCCAGTGACTGTGTGTTTCTGTAAAGTTTAAATATGTTTTATATATATAAATGCCAAGGTGTATTGAAGAATTAGTGGGTGTATGAGTGTCTGAATGGATGATTTAGTAGGTGCGTGACTGACTGTATAAGTGAGTGATTAAACGTGTCTTACTGAATGCATGGGTTAGTGACTAAACTGTGTGAATGTCTGTATCAGTCTGTTAGTTGGTGTGTAAGTGGCTGCATGGGTTGGTGAGTAGCTACATGAGTGTCTTTATGGGTTATTGATTGGCTGTCCGAGTATCTGTATGGGTGCCTGAGTGTCTGTGTGGGTGGGTGGGGGGTTTGTGACTCTGTGCATAGATGTGTGAGTGGGTGATTCACTGGGTGTATGGGTTCAAGACTGCATGTGTGAAGGGCTGTATGGGTGGGTGAGTGTGTGTATGGGTGTGTTGGTGAGTGAATGGATGTCTCAGTGGTACATGTGTGAGTAACTACATATGTGAAAGGCAGTGTATGTGAGTGTTGGATTATATAAATGACTATATGTGAGAGTAAGTGATTGTGAGAGTGGCTGTATGGATGAGTGTGTGCTTGTATCAGTGATTGTATAAGAGAGTAAGTATGTGTTAGTATCTGTGTGAATAAGTGAGGTGGTGTGCGTATAACTGTATAGGTAAGTAAATGGGAGTGTGATTGATTCTTTGCATGACTGACTAGGTGTGTGAGTTTCTCTATGGATGAGTGGCGGTATGTGAGTGTCTGTATAGGTGTATGAGTGCATATGATAGTGCTGTATTGATGAGTGACTGCATGTATGAGTGAATGTATGGGTGAATGAGTGGATGTGTGTGTAGACCTAGGAATCAGTGAGTGGGTATGTAGTAACTGGTATTGGTGTGTCTATGGTTTCGAAAATGGTATTTTAGAGTTGGTGTATCAAAGGTTATATTAGGGTATGAGGATGTGCATCAGATTATCATGTGGATGATGTCATCAGTGATGTCATCAGTGATGTCACTGACCATGTCATGAATGATGTAATATGTGACGTCATCAGCAGTGCATTGCGGGGGCGCGAGTTATAGTTAGCTCAACTAACTATAACGGCCGAATTTCTCTGGTTTTGTAAGAGTGAAATGTCCAACTAACTATAACATCCCTGAAACCTGTGGTTTTTTCAGTGAATTTCTAAGGTTTTTTAAATGCTAATTTCTAACTATAACATGCCTGAAACCTATGGTTTTTTCAGTGAATTTCAAAGGTTTTTTAAATGATAATTTCAACTATAACATCCCTGAAACCTATGGTTTTTTCAGTAAATTTCAAAGGTTTTTTAAATGCTAATTTCTAACTATAACGTCTCTGAAACCTATGGTTTTTTCAGTGAATTTCTAAGGTTTTTTAAATGCTAATTTCTAACTATGCCTACAGAGGTAGGACATGTGCAGAAAGAGGAAGAAAGGCGCAGGAAGACGAAAGAGAAATGCAGAAAGAGGCAACAGAGGTGCCAAAAGAGGCAAGAGAGGTGCAGAAAGAAGCAAGTGAAGTGCAGAAAGAGGCAACAGAGGTGCAGAAAGACGCAAGAGAGGTGCAGAAACAAGCAAGAGATCTGCAGAAAGAGGCAAGAGAATTGCTGAAAGAAGCAACAGAGGTGTAGAAAAAAGCAAGAGAAGTGCAGAAAGAGGCAAGTGAGGTACAAAAGGAAGCAAGAGCAGTGCAGAAAGAACCAACAGAGGTGCAAAAAGAGGCAAGAGGGGTGCAGAAAAAGGTAGGAGGGGTACACAAAGAGGTAAGAGAGGTACAGAAAGAAGCAGGAGGGGTGGAAAAAGAAGGACGAGAAGTGCAGAAAGAAGTAACAGGTGCTGCAAGAGTCGTGAAGGGTGCAGAAAGAGCAAGAGAAATACAGAAAGAGGCAACAGAGGTACAGAAAGAGGCAAGAGAGGTGCAGAAACAGACAGGAAAGGTGCCGAAAGAGGGAACAGGGGTACAGAAAGAGGCAAGAGAGGTGCAGAAAGAGAAAAGAGGGGTGCAGAAAGAGGCAAGAGATCTGCAGAAAAAAGCAACAGAGGTGCTGAAAGAGGCAAGTGAGGTGCAGAAAGGGGCAAGAGATCTGCAGAAAAAAGCAACAAAGGTGCTGAAAGAGGCAAGTGAGGTGCAGAAAGAAGCAACAGAGGTGCTGAAAGAGGCAAGTGATGCAGAAAGAAGCAAGAGAGGTGCAGAAAGAAGGAAGAGAAGTGCAGAAAGAAGTAACAGAGGTGCTGAAAGAGGCGCAAAGGGTGCAGAAAGAGCAAGAGAAGTACTGAAAGAGGCAACAGAGGTACAGAAAGAGGCAAGAGAGGTGCAGAGACAGGCAGGAAAGGTGAAGAAAGAGGCAATAGAAGTGTAGAAAGAAGCAACAGAGGTGCAGAAAGAGGCAGGAGAGGTGCAGAAAGAGAGAAGAGGGGTGCAGAAAGAGGCAAGAGATCTGCAGAAAAAAGCAACAGAGGTGCTGAAAGAGGCAAGTGAGGTGCAGAAAGAGGCAAAAGATCTGCAGAAAAAGCAACAGAGGTGCTGAAAGAGGCAAGTGAGGTGCAGAAAGAAGCAAGAGAGGTGCAGAAAGAGGCAATAGAAGTGCAGAAAGAAGCAACAGAGGTGCAGAAAGAGGCAAGAGGGGTGCAGAAAGAGGAGAGAGAAGAGCGGAAAGAAGCAAAAGAGGTGCTCAAAGAGACAAGAGGGATGCGGAAAGAGGCAAGAGCAGTGCAGAAAGAACCAAGAGAAGTGCAGAAAGAAGCAACAGAGGGGCAGAAGGAGGCACGAGGGGTGCAGAAAGAAGCAAGAGAGGTGCAGAAAGAGGCAATAGAAGTGCAGAAAGAAGCAACAGAGGTGCAGAAAGAAGCAAGAGGGGTGTAGAAAGAAGCAAGAGCAGTGCAGAAAGAGGCAAGAGAGGTGCAGAAACAAGCAAGGGAAGTGCAGAAAGAGGCAAGAGAATTGCTGAAAGAAACAACAGAGGTATAGAAAGAAGCAAGAGAAGTGCAGAAAGAGGCAAGTGAGGTGCAGAAAGAAGCAAGAGCATTGCAGAAAGAACCAACAGAGGTGCAAAAAGAGGCAAGAGGGGTGCAGAAAAAGGTAGGAGGGGTATACAAAGAGGCAATAGAGGTGCAGAAACAGACAGGAAAGGTGCAGAAAGAGGGAACAGAGGTGCTGAAAGAGGCAAGTGAGGTGCAGAAAGAAGCAAGAGAGGTGCAGAAAGATGCAATAGAAGTGCAGAAAGAAGCAACAGAGGTGCAGGAAGGGGCAAGAGGGGTATAGAAAGAAGCAATAGCAGTGCAGAAAGAACCAACAGAAGTGCAAAAAGAGGCAAGAGGGGTGCAGAAAAAGGTAGGAGGGGTACACAAAGTGGCAAGAGAGGTACAGAAAGAGGCAGGATGGGTGCAGAAAGAAGGAAGAGAAGTGCATAAAGAAGTAACAGAGGTGCTGAAAGAGGCGCAAAGGGTGCAGAAAGAGCAAGAGCAGTGCAGAAAGAACCAAGAGAAGTGCAGAAAGAAGCAACAGAGGTGCAGAAGGAGGCAAGAGAAGTGCAGAAAGAAGCAACAGAGGTACAGAAAGAGGCAAGAGTGATGCAGAAAGAGGGAAGAGAGTGTAGAAAGAGGCAAGAGAGTTGCACAAAGAGGGAAGAGGCGTGCAGAAAGAGGCAAGATGGATGCAGAAAGAAGCAACAGAGGTGCCGAAAGAGGGAAGAGAGGTGCAGAAAGAAGCAAGTGAAGTGCAGAAAGAGGCAACAGAGGTGCAGAAAGACGCAAGAGAGGTGCAGAAACAAGCAAGAGAGTGCAGAAAGAGGCAAGAGAGTTGCTGAAAGAAGCAACAGAGGTGTAGAAAGAAGCAAGAGAAGTGCAGAAAGAGGCAAGTGTGGTGTAGAAAGAACCAACAGAGGTGCAAAAAGAGGCAAGAGGGGTGCAGAAAGAGGTAGGAGAGGTGCACAAAGAGGCAAGAGAGGTACAGAAAGAGGCAGGAGGGATGCAGAAAGAAGTAAGATAAGTGCAGAAAGAGGCAAGAGAATTGTTGAAACAAGCAACAGAGGTGTAGAAAGAAGCAAGAGAAGGCACAAAGAGGCAAGTGAGGTGCAGAAAGAAGCAAGAGCAGTGCAGAAAGACCCAACAGAGGTGCAAAAAGAGGCAAGAGGGGTGCAGAAAAAGGTAGGAGGGGTACACAAAGAGGCAAGACAGGTACAGAAAGAGGCAGGAGAGGTACAGAAAGAGGCAAGAGAGGTGCAGGAACAGGCAGGAAAGGTACAGAAAGAGGGAACAGGACTACAGAAAGAGGCAAGAGAGGTGCAGAAACAGGCAGGAAAGGTACAGAAAGAGGGAACAGGGTGCAGAAAGAGGCAAGAGAGGTGCAGAAAGAGAAAAGAGGGGTGCAGAAAGAGGCAAGAGATCTGCAGAAAAAAGCAACAGAGGTGCTGAAAGAGGCAAGTGAGGTGCAGAAAGAGGCAATAGATCTGCAGAAAAAAGCAACAGAGGTGATGAAAGAGGCAAGTGAGGTGCAGAAAGAAGCAACAGAGGTGCTGAAAGAGGCAAGTGAGGTGCAGAAAGAGGCAATAGATCTGCAGAAAAAAGCAACAGAGGTGATGAAAGAAGCAAGAGAGGTGCAGAAAGAAGGAAGAGAAGTGCAGAAAGAAGTAACAGAGGTGCTGAAAGAGGAGCAAAGGGTGCAGAAAGAGCAAGAGAAGTGCTGAAAGAGGCAACAGAGGTACAGAAAGAGGCAAGAGAGGTGCAGAAACAGGCAGGAAAGGTGCAGAAAGAGGCAATAGTAGTGCAGAAAGAAGCAACAGAGGTGCAGAAAGAGGCAGGAGAGGTGCAGAAAGAGAGAAGAGGGGTGCAGAAAGAGGCAAGAGATCTGCAGAAAAAAGCAACAGAGATGCTGAAAGAGGCAAGTGAGGTGCAGAAAGAGGCAAAAGATCTGCAGAAAAAAGCAACAGAGGTGCCGAAAGAGGCAAGTGAGGTGCAGAAAGAAGCAAGAGAGGTGCAGAAAGAGGCAATAGAAGTGCAGAAAGAAGCAACAGAGGTGCAGAAAGAGGCAAGAGGGGTGCAGAAAGAGGAGAGAGAAGAGCAGAAAGAAGCAAAAGAGGTGCTCAAAGAGGCAAGAGGGATGCGGAAAGAGGCAAGAGCAGTGCAGAAAGAACCAAGAGAAGTGCACAAAGAAGCAACAGAGGTGCAGAAGGAGGCACGAGGGGTGCAGAAAGAAGGAAGAGAAGTGCAGAAAGAAGCAACAGAGGTGCTGAAAGAGGCACAAAGGGTGCAGAAAGAGGCAAGAGAAGTGGAGAAAGAAGCAACAGAGGTACAGAAAGAGGCAAGAGTGGTGCAGAAAGAGGGAAGAGGGATGCAGAAAGAGGCAACAGGGGTGCAGAAAGAAGCAAGTGAGGTGCAGAAAGAGGCAAGAGATGTGCAGAAAGAGGCAAGAGAGGTGCAGAAAGAAGCAAGAGAAGTGCAGAAAGAGTCAAGAGAATTGCTGAAAGAAGCCACAGAGGTGTAGAAAGAAGCAAGAGAAGTGCAGAAAGAGGCAAGTGAGATGCAGAAACAGGCAAGAAAGTACAGAAAGAGGGAAGACAAGTGCAGAAAGAGGCAACAGGGGTACAGAAAAAAGCAAGACAGGTGCAGAAAGAAGCATGGGAAGTGCAGAATGAAGCAGCATGGATACAGAAAGAGGCAAGAGAAGTGCAGAAAGAAGCAACAGAGGTGCAGAAACAGGCAAAAGAGGTACAGAAAGTGGGAACAGAGTTGCAGACAGAGGCAAGAGAGGAGCAGAAACAGGTAAAAGGGGTCCAGAAGGAGGCAATAGGGATGCAGAAATTTGCAAGAGAGGTGCAGAAAGAAGCACGAGTAGTTCAAAAGAACCAACAGAGGTGCAAATAGAGGCAAGTGAGGTGCAGGAGGAGGCAAGAGAACTGCAGAAAGAGGGAAGAGAGTTGCAGAAACAGGCAAAAGGGGTGCAGAAATAGGGAACAGGCAAGAGAGGTACAGAAAGAGGGTAGAGGGGTGCAGAAAAAGGCAAGAGGGATGAAGAAATTTGGAACAGAGGTGCAGGAAGAAGCCAGAGCAGTGCAGAAATAACCAAAAAGTGCAGAAAGAGGCAAGAGGGGTACAGAAAGAGGCAAGTGAAGTACAGAACGAAGCAAAAGAGGTGAAAAAAGAACCAACATGAGGTGGAAAAAGAGACAAGAGGGGTGCAGAAAGGGGTAGGAGAGGTGCACAAAGAGGCAAGAGGGATACAGAGTAGAGCTATCAATGTTATCTTCCATGTGGGCCAACAAGTGCATAGCTTTGAGTGTTCCAATATCAGACAGCAAGAGGGTTGAACTGGGTACATTCTGTGTTACAATTTGAGAGGCAGTTTCATTTGCTTTATTTAGTTTGAAATGTTTCAGGAGCTTGAGTTTGCAGATAAATTTGAATATATCTACTCGTGTTTGCACATATTTAAAACCATTAGCCTGGCAAAAAGAAAGTCCCAATGTGAGCAGTTGTAATTCTGCAATTGTAAGCTCTACATCCGAAAGATTGATGACAGTGTTGTCTGGGTTTTTGGGATTCGTAGGGTCAATTATTGTCGGGCCACCTCTTTGCTCTGCCCCCTCTCCCTCTGTTGTTTCCTCCTGAATTTGCGCCTCTGTTTTCTGCGCTTGTTTCTCCTTTGCCGACTTTCTTCACAGGATTGCGTGGGCGTAATGTTTGGCGGCGATCTTGAATTAAAAAACCCAATTCTTCTGAGGGTGAAAAGTTGGTAGGTAACTGTGCCTGCAAGTTACCCGCGGAACTGATATCAGTATTGGATAATTCAGTGCCTGATTGACTAGGAGCAGATATGCCAGAGATTTTCGAAGCAAGTGCTTGTCTGTTCACCGTATCAAATTTCCTCGGGGGTCGCCACCACAGTTATACAACTCTCCTATTAGGCCATTAATGTAGAGGGTAAATAATGTTGGGGCAAGGACACAACCCTGGCGAACACCTTTCTGAACCGATATGTCATCTGTAAGACTACCATCAGAATTCCACCTGACCTTTATATATATATATATATATATATATATATATATATATATATATATATATATATATATATATATATATATATATATATATATATATATATATATATTTATATTCACTGAAAAAAACATAGGTTTCAGAGACGTTATAGTTAGAAATTAGCATTTAAAAAACCTTAGAAATTCACTGAAAAAACCACAGGTTTCAGGGACGTTATAGGTAGTTGGACATTTCACTCGTACAAAACCAGAGAAATTCAGCCGTTATAGTTAGTTGAGCTAACTATAACTCGCACCCCCGCAATGCAATGCTGATGACGTCACATATTACATCATTCATGACATGGTCAGTGACATCACTGATGACATCACTGATGACATCACAAATGACATCACTGAGGACATCACTGATGACATCATCCAGTGACTGTGTGTTTCTGTAAAGTTTAAATATGTTTTATATATATAAATGCCAAGGTGTATTCAAGAATGAGTGGGTGTATGAGTGTCTGAATGGATGATTTAGTAGGTGCGTGACTGACTGTATAAGTGAGTGATTAAAAGTGTCTTACTGAATGCATGGGTTAGTGACTAAACTGTGTGAATGTCTGTATCAGTCTGTTAGTTGGTGTGTAAGTGGCTGCATGGGTTGGTGAGTAGCTACATGAGTGTCTTTATGGGTTATTGATTAGTTGTCCGAGTATCTGTATGGGTGCCTGAGTGTCTGTGTGGGTGGGTGGGGGGTTTGTGACTCTGTGCATAGATGTGTGAGTGGGTGATTCACTGGGTGTATGGGTTCAAGACTGCATGTGTGAAGGGCTGTATGGGTGGGTGAGTGTGTGTATGGGTGTGTTGGTGAGTGAATGGATGTCTCAGTGGTACATGTGTGAGTAACTACATATGTGAAAGGCAGTATATGTGAGTGTTGGATTATATAAATGACTATATGTGAGAGTAAGTGATTGTGAGAGTGGCTGTATGGATGAGTGTGTGCTTGTATCAGTGATTGTATAAGAGAGTAAGTATGTGTTAGTATCTGTGTGAATAAGTGAGGTGGTGTGCGTATAACTGTATAGGTAAGTAAATGGGAGTGTGATTGATTCTTTGCATGACTGACTAGGTGTGTGAGTTTCTCTATGGATGAGTGGCGGTATGTGAGTGTCTGTATAGGTGTATGAGTGCATATGATAGTGCTATATTGATGAGTGACTGCATGTATGAGTGAATGTATGGGTGAATGAGTGGATGTGCGTGTAGACCTAGGAATCAGTGAGTGGGTATGTAGTAACTGGTATTGGTGTGTCTATGGTTTCGAAAACGGTATTTTAGAGTTGGTGTATCAAAGGTTATATTAGGGTATGAGGATGTGCATCAGATTATCATGTGGATGATGTCATCAGTGATGTCATCAGTGATGTCACTGACCATGTCATGAATGATGTAATATGTGACGTCATCAGCAGTGCATTGCGGGGCGCGAGTTATAGTTAGCTCAACTAACTATAACGGCCGAATTTCTCTGGTTTTGTACGAGTGAAATGTCCAACTAACTATAACATCCCTGAAACCTGTGGTTTTTCAGTGAATTTCTAAGGTTTTTAAATGCTAATTTCTAACTATAACATGCCTGAAACCTATGGTTTTTTCAGTGAATTTCAAAGGTTTTTTAAATGATAATTTCAACTATAACGTCCCTGAAACCTATGGTTTTTTCAGTGAATTTCAAAGGTTTTTTTAAATGCTAATTTCTAACTATAACGTCTCTGAAACCTATGGTTTTTTCAGTGAATTTCTAAGGTTTTTTAAATGCTAATTTCTAACTATGCCTACAGAGGTAGGACATGTGCAGAAAAGAGGAAGAAAGGCGCAGGAAGACGAAAGAGAAATGCAGAAAGAGGCAACAGAGGTGCCAAAAGAGGCAAGAGAGGTGCAGAAAGAAGCAAGTGAAGTGCAGAAAGAGGCAACAGAGGTGCAGAAAGACGCAAGAGAGGTGCAGAAACAAGCAAGAGATCTGCAGAAAGAGGCAAGAGAATTGCTGAAAGAAGCAACAGAGGTGTAGAAAAAAGCAAGAGAAGTGCAGAAAGAGGCAAGTGAGGTACAAAAGGAAGCAAGAGCAGTGCAGAAAGAACCAACAGAGGTGCAAAAAGAGGCAAGAGGGGTGCAGAAAAAGGTAGGAGGGGTACACAAAGAGGTAAGAGAGGTACAGAAAGAAGCAGGAGGGGTGGAAAAAGAAGGACGAGAAGTGCAGAAAGAAGTAACAGGTGCTGCAAGAGTCGTGAAGGGTGCAGAAAGAGCAAGAGAAATGCAGAAAGAGGCAACAGAGGTACAGAAAGAGGCAAGAGAGGTGCAGAAACAGACAGGAAAGGTGCCGAAAGAGGGAACAGGGGTACAGAAAGAGGCAAGAGAGGTGCAGAAAGAGAAAAAGAGGGTGCAGAAAGAGGCAAGAGATCTGCAGAAAAAGCAACAGAGGTGCTGAAAGAGGCAAGTGAGGTGCAGAAAGGGGCAAGAGATCTGCAGAAAAAAGCAACAAAGGTGCTGAAAGAGGCAAGTGAGGTGCAGAAAGAAGCAACAGAGGTGCTGAAAGAGGCAAGTGATGCAGAAAGAAGCAAGAGAGGTGCAGAAAGAAGGAAGAGAAGTGCAGAAAGAAGTAACAGAGGTGCTGAAAGAGGCGCAAAGGGTGCAGAAAGAGCAAGAGAAGTACTGAAAGAGGCAACAGAGGTACAGAAAGAGGCAAGAGAGGTGCAGAGACAGGCAGGAAAGGTGAAGAAAGAGGCAATAGAAGTGTAGAAAGAAGCAACAGAGGTGCAGAAAGAGGCAGGAGAGGTGCAGAAAGAGAGAAGAGGGGTGCAGAAAGAGGCAAGAGATCTGCAGAAAAAAGCAACAGAGGTGCTGAAAGAGGCAAGTGAGGTGCAGAAAGAGGCAAAAGATCTGCAGAAAAAAGCAACAGAGGTGCTGAAAGAGGCAAGTGAGGTGCAGAAAGAAGCAAGAGAGGTGCAGAAAGAGGCAATAGAAGTGCAGAAAGAAGCAACAGAGGTGCAGAAAGAGGCAAGAGGGGTGCAGAAAGAGGAGAGAGAAGAGCAGAAAGAAGCAAAAGAGGTGCTCAAAGAGGCAAGAGGGATGCGGAAAGAGGCAAGAGCAGTGCAGAAAGAACCAAGAGAAGTGCAGAAAGAAGCAACAGAGGGGCAGAAGGAGGCACGAGGGGTGCAGAAAGAAGCAAGAGAGGTGCAGAAAGAGGCAATAGAAGTGCAGAAAGAAGCAACAGAGGTGCAGAAAGAAGCAAGAGGGGTGTAGAAAGAAGCAAGAGCAGTGCAGAAAGAGGCAAGAGAGGTGCAGAAACAAGCAAGGGAAGTGCAGAAAGAGGCAAGAGAATTGCTGAAAGAAACAACAGAGGTGTAGAAAGAAGCAAGAGAAGTGCAGAAAGAGGCAAGTGAGGTGCAGAAAGAAGCAAGAGCATTGCAGAAAGAACCAACAGAGGTGCAAAAAGAGGCAAGAGGGGTGCAGAAAAAGGTAGGAGGGGTATACAAAGAGGCAATAGAGGTGCAGAAACAGACAGGAAAGGTGCAGAAAGAGGGAACAGAGGTGCTGAAAGAGGCAAGTGAGGTGCAGAAAGGGGCAAGAGATCTGCAGAAAAAAGCAACAGAGATGCTGAAAGAGGAAAGTGAGGTGCAGAAAGAAGCAAGAGAGGTGCAGAAAGAGGCAATAGAAGTGCAGAAAGAAGCAACAGAGGTGCAGGAAGGGGCAAGAGGGGTATAGAAAGAAGCAATAGCAGTGCAGAAAGAACCAACAGAAGTGCAAAAAGAGGCAAGAGGGGTGCAGAAAAAGGTAGGAGGGGTACACAAAGTGGCAAGAGAGGTACAGAAAGAGGCAGGATGGGTGCAGAAAGAAGGAAGAGAAGTGCATAAAGAAGTAACAGAGGTGCTGAAAGAGGCGCAAAGGGTGCAGAAAGAGCAAGAGCAGTGCAGAAAGAACCAAGAGAAGTGCAGAAAGAAGCAACAGAGGTGCAGAAGGAGGCAAGAGAAGTGCAGAAAGAAGCAACAGAGGTACAGAAAGAGGCAAGAGTGATGCAGAAAGAGGGAAGAGAGTGTAGAAAGAGGCAAGAGAGTTGCACAAAGAGGGAAGAGGGGTGCAGAAAGAGGCAAGATGGATGCAGAAAGAAGCAACAGAGGTGCCGAAAGAGGGAAGAGAGGTGCAGAAAGAAGCAAGTGAAGTGCAGAAAGAGGCAACAGAGGTGCAGAAAGACGCAAGAGAGGTGTAGAAACAAGCAAGAGAGTGCAGAAAGAGGCAAGAGAGTTGCTGAAAGAAGCAACAGAGGTGTAGAAAGAAGCAAGAGAAGTGCAGAAAGAGGCAAGTGTGGTGTAGAAAGAAGCAAGAGCAGTGCAGAAAGAACCAACAGAGGTGCAAAAAGAGGCAAGAGGGGTGCAGAAAGAGGTAGGAGAGGTGCACAAAGAGGCAAGAGAGGTACAGAAAGAGGCAGGAGGGATGCAGAAAGAAGTAAGATAAGTGCAGAAAGAGGCAAGAGAATTGTTGAAACAAGCAACAGAGGTGTAGAAAGAAGCAAGAGAAGGCACAAAGAGGCAAGTGAGGTGCAGAAAGAAGCAAGAGCAGTGCAGAAAGACCCAACAGAGGTGTAAAAAGAGGCAAGAGGGGTGCAGAAAAAGGTAGGAGGGGTACACAAAGAGGCAAGACAGGTACAGAAAGAGGCAGGAGATGTACAGAAAGAGGCAAGAGAGGTGCAGGAACAGGCAGGAAAGGTACAGAAAGAGGGAACAGGACTACAGAAAGAGGCAAGAGAGGTGCAGAAACAGGCAGGAAAGGTACAGAAAGAGGGAACAGGGTGCAGAAAGAGGCAAGAGAGGTGCAGAAAGAGAAAAGAGGGGTGCAGAAAGAGGCAAGAGATCTGCAGAAAAAAGCAACAGAGGTGCTGAAAGAGGCAAGTGAGGTGCAGAAAGAGGCAAGAGATCTGCAGAAAAAAGCAACAGAGGTGCTGAAAGAGGCAAGTGAGGTGCAGAAAGAAGCAAGAGGGGTGCAGAAAGAGCAAGAGAAATGCAGAAAGAGGCAACAGAGGTACAGAAAAAGGGAAGAGAGGTACAGAAACAGGCAGGAAAGGTGCAGAAAGAGGGAACAGGAGTACAGAAAGCGGCAAGAGAGGTGCAGAAAGACAAAAGAGGGGTGCAGAAAGAGGCAAGAGATCTGCAGAAAAAAGCAACAGAGGTGCTGAAAGAGGCAAGTGAGGTGCAGAAAGAGGCAATAGATCTGCAGAAAAAAGCAACAGAGGTGATGAAAGAGGCAAGTGAGGTGCAGAAAGAAGCAACAGAGGTGCTGAAAGAGGCAAGTGATGCAGAAAGAAGCAAGAGAGGTGCAGAAAGAAGGAAGAGAAGTGCAGAAAGAAGTAACAGAGGTGCTGAAAGAGGAGCAAAGGGTGCAGAAAGAGCAAGAGAAGTGCTGAAAGAGGCAACAGAGGTACAGAAAGAGGCAAGAGAGGTGCAGAAACAGGCAGGAAAGGTGCAGAAAGAGGCAATAGTAGTGCAGAAAGAAGCAACAGAGGTGCAGAAAGAGGCAGGAGAGGTGCAGAAAGAGAGAAGAGGGGTGCAGAAAGAGGCAAGAGATCTGCAGAAAAAAGCAACAGAGATGCTGAAAGAGGCAAGTGAGGTGCAGAAAGAGGCAAAAGATCTGCAGAAAAAAGCAACAGAGGTGCAGAAAGAGGCAAGAGGGGTGCAGAAAGAGTAGAGAGAAGAGCAGAAAGAAGCAAAAGAGGTGCTCAAAGAGGCAAGAGGGATGCGGAAAGAGGCAAGAGCAGTGCAGAAAGAACCAAGAGAAGTGCACAAAGAAGCAACAGAGGTGCAGAAGGAGGCACGAGGGGTGCAGAAAGAAGGAAGAGAAGTGCAGAAAGAAGCAACAGAGGTGCTGAAAGAGGCACAAAGGGTGCAGAAAGCGGCAAGAGAAGTGGAGAAAGAAGCAACAGAGGTACAGAAAGAGGCAAGAGTGGTGCAGAAAGAGGGAAGAGGGATGCAGAAAGAGGCAACAGGGGTGCAGAAAGAAGCAAGTGAGGTGCAGAAAGAGGCAAGAGATGTGCAGAAAGAGGCAAGAGAGGTGCAGAAAGAAGCAAGAGAAGTGCAGAAAGAGTCAATAGAATTGCTGAAAGAAGCCACAGAGGTGTAGAAAGAAGCAAGAGAAGTGCAGAAAGAGGCAAGTGAGATGCAGAAACAGGCAAGAAAGTACAGAAAGAGGGAAGACAAGTGCAGAAAGAGGCAACAGGGGTACAGAAAAAAGCAAGACAGGTGCAGAAAGAAGCATGGGAAGTGCAGAATGAAGCAGCATGGATACAGAAAGAGGCAAGAGAAGTGCAGAAAGAAGCAACAGAGGTTCAGAAACAGGCAAAAGAGGTACAGAAAGTGGGAACAGAGTTGCAGACAGAGGCAAGAGAGGAGCAGAAACAGGTAAAAGGGGTCCAGAAGGAGGCAATAGGGATGCAGAAATTTGCAAGAGAGGTGCAGAAAGAAGCACGAGTAGTTCAAAAGAACCATCAGAGGTGCAAATAGAGGCAAGTGAGGTGCAGGAGGAGGCAAGAGAACTGCAGAAAGAGGGAAGAGAGTTGCAGAAACAGGCAAAAGGGGTGCAGAAATAGGGAACAGGCAAGAGAGGTACAGAAAGAGGGTAGAGGGGTGCAGAAAAAGGCAAGAGGGATGAAGAAATTTGGAACAGAGGTGCAGGAAGAAGCCAGAGCAGTGTAGAAATAACCAACAGAAGTGCAGAAAGAGGCAAGAGGGGTACAGAAAGAGGCAAGTGAAGTACAGAACGAAGCAAAAGAGGTGAAAAAAGAACCAACATGAGGTGGAAAAAGAGCCAAGAGGGGTGCAGAAAGGGGTAGGAGAGGTGCACAAAGAGGCAAGAGGGATACAGAAAGAGGCAGGAGTTACAGAAAGAGGCAAGTGAAGTGCAGAAGGAGGCAAGAAAACTGCAGAAAGAGGCAACAGAGGTGCTGAAAGAGGCACGAATGGTGCAGAAAGATACAAGACAGGTGAAGAAATAAGTAACAGAGGTACAGAAAGAGGCAAGAGTGGTGCAGAAAGAGGGAAGAGAGGTGTAGAAAGAGGCAAGAGAGTTGCACAAAGAGGGAAGAAGGGTGCAGATAGAGGCAAAAGGGGTGCAGAAATAAGCAAGTGAGGTGCAGAAAGAGGCAAGAGAGGTGCAGAAAGAGGCAAGAGTTACAGAAAGAGGCAAGTGAAGTGCAGAAGGAGGCAAGAAAACTGCAGAAAGAGGCAAGAGAGGTACAGAAAGAGGCAAGTGAGGTGTAGAAAGAAGCAAGACAGGTGCAGAAAGAAACAAAAGAAGTGCAGAAAGAAGGACCAGAGGGGCAGAAAGAGGCAAAAGGGGTGCAGAAAGACGTAAGAGGGGTACACAAAAAGGCAAGAGAGGTGCAGAAAGAGGGAAGAAGGGTGCAGAAAGAGGCAAGAGGGGTACAGAAAGAAGCAAATGAGGTGCAGAAAGAGGCAACAGAGGTGCAGAAAAAGGCAAGAGAGGTGCAGAAAGTAGAAGAGATTTGCAGAAAGTAGAAGAGATTTGCAGAAAGAGGCAAGAGAAGTGCAGAAAAAGAAAGAAATGTGCAGAAAGAAGCAACAGAAATGCAGAAAGAGGCAAGAGAGGCGGAGAAGGAAGCAAGAGTGGCTTGCACACCATTAGTACCAATTTAACACCCACATTTAGCAATAAGTAACAGGTGACCATTCTAGGTTTGCAAAGTGCCTTCCACCACGCTGTAAAACTTGTCGCTGCATTTTTGGTATCGTTTGAGCCGTTTGAGCTAGAAACAAGGCTTTTTTTGTTCAAATCTGCAGATTAGGGAGCAGATGATGGATTATTTGGCTAACGCGGAAAATGTATAATTGTGCGAAAGTCGGTGCAGCCAAACAGTCGCATAATTTCAGTGGCCCTGCTCATACCTCTGACCAGGTCCACAAGTGCTCCTCAGTGATTCCTTCTTTTTTTGTCTCACTGAGTTCATAGTTGAGCTTCTATGGAAACGAGGAAGACTAAACCTGAGGTTACCACTCCACAACACAGACTACCATACCACATAATTACTCTCCATAACACATAATCTCACTCTACATAATTCCTATAAAATAAATACCACATACTTTCTACCCACATAATTTCACTGCACAACTTACCACATAATTCCACTACACACAACGTACATCCACTCAACTCCTAAAAACATTAGTAAAAAACTTTTACCTTTACAATGCCAATAGCTCTAACTCTCGCAAATGTGAAATCTATTACATTGCAAACACTTCTTTAACTAGTAGTCACGTTTGCAGAGTGGTGGAGAAAGGGTGCTGGGCCTCCGGCCAGCGCTCAGGAATTATGCTACGTAGGACTTACAGGAGGTACCAGGAGGGCTTCTTGGCCCCCAAAGTCCCTCAGGAGTAAATTGGACTTCATCCCCCATCCCGTAGTTTGCCAGGAGGTATGTTTGCAGAGTGGTGGAGAAAGGGGGGCCTGGCCTCCGAAGACATCTTAGCAATCCCACTGTGTGGGTCTTACTGGAGATAACAAGAGGGGTAGTTGGCCCTCCTATTACCTCCAGTAAGTCCCACACAGCAGGATTGCTAAGTTCTCATAGCAGGCCACGCCCCCTTTGCCCACCACTCTGCAAACATGCTCCCTGACGCGCTCTTGGATGGGGATTGAAGTCCCCTTCGCTGCTGGGGGTTCTTAGGGGCCAACTAGCCTACCTCTTACCTCCAGTAAGCCCCACACAGTGGGAGTGCTGAGAGGTGGACACAGGCCACACCCACTTTCTCCACCACTCTGCAAATGCACCTCCTGGCGTGCTCTTGGTTGGGGGATGAAGTCCCCTTTCCTCCTGAGGGTCCCTGGGGGCCAACTAGCCCTCCTGTTACCTCCAGTAAGCCCATACAGCTGGATTGCTGAGAGTGCTCAAAGGCCACACCCCCTTTTTACACCACTCTGCAAACGCGACTCCTGGCGCACTGCTGCTCGGGGGATGAAGTCCACTTTAGTCCTGAGGTCCTTAGGACACAAGAGGACCTCATCGCCCCACCAGCAATGCACCAAGAGGCGCGTTTGCTGAGTGGTGTAAAAAGGGGTGTGGCCTCGGACCACCTCTCAGCAATCCCACTGTGCGGGGCTTACTGGAGGTACCTGGTGGGCTAGTTGGCCCCCAGGGACCCTCAGGAATGAAGGGGACTTCATCCCCAACTTAGAACGCGCCAGGGGGCGCGTTTGCAGAGTGGTGCAGGGAGGGGGCGGGGCCTCCGGCGAGATGCCGGCTTTTCTTTTTTTTTGCATTTCTAGAAGGGGGGCTGTCTGGTCCCCCTTCTTTTAGTATTTTTGGGCCCTAGGGACCCCATCCCCCAGGGCCTAACCCATTTTAAATTTTTTTTTTAACAAAAACGGGAAGGGGGCCGCGTGGCCCCCCTCCCATGGCCAATTTTGGCCCTGGGGACCCCATCCCCCGGGGCATGGCCACATATTTATTTAAAATTATTTTAAGGAGGGGGGCTGCGGGGCCCCCCTCCTGAGGCCATTCTTCACCCTGGGGTCCCCATCCCCGGGGCGTTGCCTTGTTCTTTTTTTTTTTTTTTTTCAGGAGGGGGGCTGCATGGCCCCCCTTCCCTGGGCCACTTTTGGCCCCAGGAACCCAATCCCCCCGGGCCTGGCCTCCTTTGTTAAAAAAAAAAAAATTGCTGGAGGGGAGCCTTGTGGGCCCCCACCCCTGGGCCACTTCTGGCCCCAGGGACCCCACCCCCGGGGCCGGCCCTCAAGTTGGGTACCGAGGGGGGAGCCCCAATGCCCCCACGGTCCCATCCGGCTCCCCGCCTCCTGTGGGAGCTGGCATTGCTTTTGGGCAAGGGGAGCTGCTGACATGCAGCTCCCTTTGCCCAAAAGCAATTTCGTTTCCTGCTCTCGCTTCCAAGAAGCAAAGCAGAGTTTGCAATGACAGGGCGGGAGCCGCACGGCTTCTGCCCTGTCATTGCAAACGGCAATGTCCCTGGAGTGGGCACCCCGGGACATTGCAGGAGCCGGCCCTGGGGGGTGGCGGTCTCCAGGGCCATCGAGGGCTCCAGGAGGGGGGCCTCATGGCCCCTCCCAACTAATTTAAGCCCCGGGGAGGTGGTGGTACCCGGGGCCCGGAGGTCCGCAACGGACCCCCACATTTACATATTCAATGCCCCGGGGAGGTGGTGGTCCCCAGGGCTGCGGGGGGCCACGTGGCCCCCCGCATTTATATCATGTAGGTCTGGGGAGGTGGTAGTCCCCTGGGCTTGGGGGGGCCCGCAAGGCCCCCCCACCCAAAAAAATTAAAAGCCTCAGGGAGGTGGTGGTCCCCGGGGCTTGGGGGCACTGCGAGGCCCCCCTTCCTAAAAAGCAAATGCCCCGGGGAAGTGGCGGTCCCTGGGGCAGCATGGGGGGGGCGGAGCCCCCATGCATTTTTTTTAAAAATCCCCGGGGACGTGGTGGTCCCTGGGGCTGCGGGGGGCCGCATGCCCCATGCATATAATTATATAAGCCCCAGGGAGGTGGTGGTCCCCGGGGCTGCGGGGGCCCACACAGGCCCCCACTAATTATTTCGGCATTGCCCCCGGGACCTTGCCCACCCGGGGCCTTACAGAAAACGAAGCGCGGGAGTCCGCGCATCGTTTTTTTTTTTTTTCGCCGGATTGCGCACCTAGTGCAAATTCAACCGATTTTTAAAAAACAAATGCTTTTTTGGACTTTGTGCAAGGCCTAGGGGGTCAGGGTCTTTCTACGCTGCCCCCTTTTCTTGTTTTTTTAATGTTTTTTCACCCTTTTTCTTGTGACTCGGTTACCGAGTCACAAGATGGTGGCCAACACTTCCTGGTTTGGAGTGTTGACAGCCAATCAAAATGAAGCTCGTGCTCGGGAGGATTAGCGAATCCTCCTCGGTGCTCAGATATCGATATTTTTATTTTTTGAATTTCTCAGCAACTACTGAATGGATTTACACAATTTAAAAAAAAGGGTGCTTTCTGAACCAAGAGCTACCTTTGTGCCAAATTTGGTGTAATGCCGTTCAGCAGTTCGGGCTGTAGCCTGTTCCAAAATTTCCTATGGAAATTAACATGGAGAAACGTGTTTTGGGACCCCCTTTTTTATCGGCCTCCGCTTGACGAATCACCCCGAAACTTTCAAGACAGGAACTGACCTGAGTGAACCATTAGTTTTGAAAATTTCATGAAGATTCGTCAAACGGCGCCAAAGATATTGGCTAAAGAAAAAACGCTTTTTGAATAGAAACAAGGTCCTAACTATAACTACCTACTGGCGACTGCCAGCGGGTAATATATATGCATATATATATATATATATATATATATTTATATATGTATTTTCTTTTTCTTTAGGTCTGCTTAACAAATGTACATATTACTTATGTTTATATTATTCTATGCTTAACATGTATATAGGTCACGGTATAGTTTTTATATAAGTTATTTGATTCGATACTTATGGTTCTCCATTTATCTATCACAATATGTGAATTCTATCATAACTATTTATCTACATTTGCTACACTATTGAATTATTGAAGAAAAAAACGCACAAATAAATTAGATTAAAGTACAGCAACACTTGAAAGTCTGAGTTTATTAAATACAATGTAAACCTTGATATATTAACTTCCTTATACATGTTTACCTTCTTTTACTTATGTATCTATATATTTATTACTTTACTCCTACTGTAAAAAAAATCACATTTGCGTCTCTTCAATGCACTACCCTATGTTTCATTGAATACCTCTCTCAGTATATCCTCTACCTTCACTCTCTGACTCATCCCAAACCTCATTCTACTACTATGATCTCCAAAAAGCCCATTATACTACAATGATCTCCAAAATAACTCTTTATAGACTCTTCCCTCCTCTATCCCTCCTTGCATCACCCAAAACCTCTTTTACTACTAAGATCTCCCAAACAACCCTTTTTAAATTCCTCCCTCATGTATCCCTCCTTAGACTCATCTGAGACCTCATGTTACTACTAGGACTGCCTTAATGCATTTCTAGAGGCTCTTTCATTCTCCATCTCTCCTTACTCATCCCGAACCTCCTCCTACTACTATGATTTCCCAATAAACACTTTTTTAGACTCTTCCCTCTTCTATCCCTCCATTATCCCTTTCAACCCAACTAACAGACTCACATGCCCACCACTCAAATTAATTCATATTTCCCTATATTAATCCACCACTAATCCTTTTTGGGTTCCGCAGTAGTGTGCTACTCGTTGAAAAGTGTTTAGACATCTCGTCAGGGGTAGTAAGCGCTATATAAATACAATTACAGTGCAATACAATACAGAACATATTTTCCACTCTGAGATTTGCAGGAGCATGCATGACAGGTCGAGGTGCATTTTTATGAGGTGAGTTCTCATAAAGGTTCTCTCATTTGGAAAAGTTCTGCTAACTCACTTCTACCGAGTTAGGGGGTAGTGGAGTTTTGAGACTGTTGGTATTCACTGTGCTTATTTAGGTGTTCAGAAGAGAACCGCAGGAGTGCACAATTATGTTTTCTGTTGTTCATTACTGGTGATATATACATTTTTAAATTATGTCTCAGCCTAATTAGTACTTTCTCAAGGTTTCTATGTAATTTCGTACACCGTTGAACGTTTCTATGTTAACTTTGCTCAGAATACAGCAACTTTTAATTACATTTTAGATTTTGGCTATTGAACTTTTTGTGCATCTATGTGATTCAGGTGTTAGTGCATTTTGTGCCAACTTTTTGATTGAAGTGTTTGTTTTCTTATATGAGCATGGGCATATAAATATGATGATTAAGCAAAACCTTAAGGAGTCAATTAAGACTTTGGCAGAGCTGGAGCATGGCTGCAAGTCAGCACTGCTTCAGCCCTGCCAACTTGTGGTTCCTCTGCTTTATCTAGAGTTGGGAGAAGTACTGGTTTCACACGGGAGGATCCTCAGCTGACTCTTCTGGCATACATGCTTGACCGGATAATCCATTTACCATTGTGGTGCCAGGTAATAATGATGTTCGCCCTGCGCTGTTTAGAGTGGAGTGACCGTCATTTTTTTTCCTTCATGGGACCTCCATGTGTGGCATTGCCCTCCCAGGTAAAAAAAACACACAAAGTAGTCAGAATTGTGTTTATCGTTACTGAATGAGGAAGTACTTGATCAGCATTGTGCAATATATATATATATGTTTCATAAACAATGTGGAACGTTAATATGTTCAAGGCCTTTTCACTCTGAAAATCCAATATTTTATTTTCTCAGGCAGACAAGGATATATGTTTGAAGGCTTGTCACATCTTGGGAAAAGACCTTATGAATCTTCCGAATGAGGAACCATATCCAAATTCCATGGGGCATATTATCAAGAACGGCGATAAAATTATCCCATGTTCACACCAGAACATGGACTTCTATTGGAATTCTCAAGGGCATATTATCAAGCCCATTATCGCCGCTTTAGCGGCAGTTTTCTGCCGCTAAAGCGGCGATAATTTTTAACGCCGTTCTTGATAATATGCCCCTAAATTCCCTGTGCCACGATCTAGGTAAGGGCTAACTTCTTATCTCCAGATGTAATTGTACAAATTGGTTCTAAGCTCCACACCCGAAGCAGTAGGAGAAGAATCATTTTCCACATGACCCCTTAATATATTCTCTCCTTTTCTTTTATGTTTCCACATTCAGACATTAGAAACAGCCACAGAATTATATTTTGAATGTTCTTTGCTGACATAATTTTAGGAGGATGAGTCTGGGTGCGTAGACGAATGCCTTGAAACTCTCCTGCTGCACTTCCATTACCATGACCTGAAGAACTGGCAAGAAACACGTCACTCCCCCCCCCCCACCCTTCACCACCCCCCCAATGAATTTCAGCAGAATGAAGTAACCTGAGCATAAAAGCTAATAAATTCAAGGTCTGGCTTGAAATTACCCAATGACCAAAAAGTAACAAACTAGCCACTAATAAGAAAGGTCTCATTCTGTTTTTCTCTCTCTCTTTTTTTTATCAAGCAAGGAGAGAAAAACGCTACCTCCCTTTATTTCCACATCTTATTTTTTGTAACCATTAGGAGTTGACAAACATCAGCTTCCTTTTTCTTTAAAAAAAGACTGGTGCTTTATATCTTCAATTAGCACATCACCTACCTACAGCAAGCTTCTGACAGCTCATCCTCTTCCTTGCAAGATGCTGCTAGACACTGTCTTGGGTGTTCGTTACACCACACCTCAGCACGGACAAGGTTCCTGGACTCCGCTCCTGCTGTGGAAAAGAAGAACGACCTGCTGCCTGACTAAGGTACGCCACCCTCTTGTAACCTTTGAATGAAGGTCCCTCAGCCAGGGAATCAGCCTTTACTACGCAGCCAGAACTATGCAGTAACATTAGAACGCGGGCAATACATTGAACGCGTTGTTACCACGCATTCCATTACCACGCGTTCCATTACCACGCAAGTCGTTACAACGACTTGCATTAGGGAACGTGTTGTTGGATTTTAAATCCAACACCTTCCCTACTGTTGCACAGACTGGAGTTGGAATAGTAATATATACTATTCCAAAGTCCAGTGCTTCCCTAAGGCAAGTCATTGTAACGACTTGCGTGGTAATGGAACGCGTAGTAACAACGCTTTTGTTGTATTGTCCACGTTGTAATGACATGCGCTGTAAAAGCATGCGTAATTTGTCATACAACCCTCAGCCATGGCTCAAGTGTGGCAGAGGCAGAGGAAGATAAACAGAGGTGAAGAAGCCAGTGCCCGCACTTAGCTGGGCTTGTCTGGAGCCATTACTTCTAAACACTGGAGCAGTCTTCTGTCTAAGGGAGACGAAAGGAAGCAGGATATGTTTAGGATGGCATGGCTGTTATAGTCCAGCGCTATAGGGGGAGATTTGTTTACAAATGTATTTTAGTTTTGTGTGAGATCAACTTGTCGAGGTCCAGCCTATAGGAGGTATACATGACTTATAATGTAATGTGATGAGCAGAACGGCGAGGCTGATTAAGAGGTAGCGTTATTCTCTCGCAGAGAAACGATAACTCCTTTTCCATTCATAATAAACTTTCAATTAAATTTACACTTCCAAAGATTTTGAAAATCTTCAACTGATCAAGTTTAGGCAAACCTGCTTTAACCGTGGCAAACCCATGAAAGGTAAAAAATGATGCCTAGGCCAAAAGCCAGTACCTACCTGACCCGAGCGAGCCTCTCAGATGAGCTTGAAATGTGCCTAATACTGATTTTGAATCGGGCAATTCAGAAAAGGATAGAATCGATTTGAGTTTTTGTGAAATGTCAATACAAAGAAATCTCTCTGTCAGGCAAGGTTTCTGACGTCTGCTGAGACAAAAGGGCGGGGCACATTATAGGGGTGAATAGCAATGTAGTGCATCCAGAGAGGTGTCACAATGTGGGAAGACACAAATGCTCCTGTTATCCTTGTTGGAGTTCAGGGGTTCATACAAACCATGGTCGATATAATAACAACCTAGACGGTCACAAGTCCTTAGAATTCCCTTTTTCTCACAGAACCACAATTCTTTAAGTACATGAGCAGGAAATGTAGTAAGCTCTTTCCTCCCCCCCGCCCCCCAAGTTTTACATAACATGAACTTGACCTGAAGGTATCAGGTATTAGAGCGCTTTACATGAGCACCAGTTGTGTTACATTCATTTTTGTTAGGCACGGGGAGATTACGTGATTTGTCCAGAATCACAGGATGTTGAGCGTCGTTGCCAAAACTGGAACCTGTTCCCCAGATTTGAGGTTGACCGCCCTCTTTCCCCTCTCTTAAATGGATAAGGAGTCACAAAGGGTCACATGACGTACAAGTGTGGAAGATAGACATGGGGTTATCAGCACTTGCTAGGGATGCTTCAGAGTCACCTGAGTGCCTACAGAAAAAGTAACCTTGCATTAGACTCCAGTCAGAGTTTTGAAATTGTGAAATTCTTCTACAAAGTTTGTAGTTCATAAGAAATTATTGTATTCTATTTGTTCAGGTTTTAATTCCTGACTACTTAATTCAGAATCCTTTAATACATCATGAGAATACTTCTAATCTTGCATCTGACTTGCCAATTACTGTGAACGTTTACACAAAAGCCCTGTTTTGCCCATGTGTATGGTCAATGCAGTAAGGCATTATCTAGTAGGTTTTAAAGTAATTTTCTGGTAGGCTATATGAGATTCCCCAGACTTGCACTAAAGGGCTTATCTATGAGAGCCCTTCGTCACTTTTGCACCACATAAAGTGGTACATGCGTGACGCAGGGCTCTCATAAAGATCTATGAAGCCATACAAAGCTACCCAGTGCAGCTTTGAGTGCCCTCATAAATCTTGAGTAAGACGACGCAGCGCAAATCGCTGTGTCACCTTACTCTGCGTTCGGAAGGCGTTCCATGGGCGATGCAGTGGGTGTTTCCACGCAACACCCATGGAGTTTGATGCTACGCCATATTTACAAAGTGATGTAAACCCAGGGAAGCGTAAAATCCGTACGCCTCCAGAGGAGAGGCATAACGAAGAGAAATATGTTAATTTTTCCTCATTTATTCCTGTTTCCGTGTGTGCTGCATTGTGCAGCACACATAGAAAGAGGAAAACGCCTTGTAGGATTGTTTTTGTGCTAGAAGGTGCCCCTTCCTTCACAAAAACAATCCTGCCTGCAATGTAGGTGCCTACATTGGCGCTAGGCTGCCAAAATGGCGGCAGCACAAGCAGAAAGAACAAGAATGCACTGTATTGCTAAATACAGTTCATTCCTGCCCTTTCACTCTGGCGTAGGGCAGCACCGCAAGGTGTCTTGGTGTGCGGCCCTATCCCAAACTGCCATAAATGAGGCCTGAAGTGCCTTAGATGATAAACCCACATTTTAGCCTCCAGTGTGGTGCACATAATGCCTTCCATGTGCAGAGAAAACATGCCAATTATTGAGAGGGGTTTTAACAGGTCATAATGCAACCATTCTCAAGTTAAATGCTGTGTGCATGTAGTGGAGACCATGATGGTTTATTGCATGATGCACAATCGGTGTGTGGAAGGTGGTTCCTTGCTAATTGATCAGAGTTGCATTAAAAAGTTCTGATCTTTATTTATGTTATAGTGTTCATTTTCATGAAATAGATGGCCAACCTCTGTCAATAGCGTGCGTATTGATGAACACAACGAGAAGCATTTAGAAACAAAGTGACAATTATTTCATTTACCATTTACATTATTATTTTAATATTTGAACACTCAAATCTGTTATAGAATGTTAAAACAGTAGCCATATTACCTGATCATAAAAGCTTACCACATAATTGTTTATCCAGTTTCTACACAGAAGTGTGTGCAGAAAGCATGTCTGTAAAGTGAAGCTTTTTCATACCCATAGTACAGACCTCAAGTAATTTTCAGAAAAAAACCAGCTTAATTGATTTCCTTTACTTTGAAATTAATTTAGTTATGCATCGGTGATGTTACTGTTCTGTTTAGAAAAAATGGAATGAGCTTTGATAGGTAACAAACGCCTACTACTCATCTCAGATTGTGCAGGCAAATAACAGTAAGAATAAGACTGTTAAGGTAGAACCTTTCTTTTTACCTAGTCTGCAGGTCCAGGATTTCATGAACTTTACAATTCTGTGAAACAATAAGACGCTGTTTCACTGTCTAGGTGAAAAATATCAAAGCTGAGATTTAGGCTGCTGTTTCAGCACTGATCGTCAGATCTAGTCTGGCAGTGACCTCACTCGAATCCTTCTCCACGAAATTGCTGCCTCATTTAGAGGAAACATTGATTAAAAATAAACTGGGATACATTTACATCCGCGTCCAGAAGCTTAGATTACACCACATTCTGTCCACTTTAGGCTCTATGCTGAGAGAGGTAATTAACATCTTCTTTGGCATGGGTCAGATCCAAAGAAAGGTTAAACAAGTGGTAGTGGCATCCTTGATAAATAAAAACTTCTTCTTTCCTTGTCACTTCTGTACCACCTAACGCCATAGAGAGAAACTCCAACAACTTCTGGAGACCCAGTATGTAATGGATCATTATTACCAGTGACGGTGCACAGAATGAGCCAGTTTTCTGTTCCTTGAAAAATTCTTGATGTAAATGGAAGGTGGTGATGTCAAGGTCTTGATCTTAATCAATCCATAAAAGTGATTGACACTGTCTATTTTGCCAGGGGTTTTTCGAAAGAGTTCCGTTTGTCAGGCCAATTCCTGGTGTAGATTTTGTCGTATTTGTTAGATATATCAAAGCGATAATAAAACTACATTTCATGGTATTCCATAGAAATTCACAGGTGGGGTTTGGTGCCGGTCCAACATCTTTCCTGCTTTGTTCAAAGTTTATCTTTGGCCTTTAGCAAATGTCATCCCATCGCATGGCTACCAATCATTCAAATACTCTAAAGACATAAAGGTCCACCAATCCATGTGTGTGTCGCCATCCTATTAGCATGAATGTGGACCATGCACAACTGGATGAGTGGCCATTGACTGAGGCTAATCCTAGTAAGACAGATGTCATGATAGTGAGAAAATGATTATCTCTAGACCTTGACCTCTTGGCCAGAACAATGAAAGCTCACCTTACCCCTTTCATACCGGAAATCTAGGAATGAAGATTGAAGATTCTCTGTCAGAAGTTACCCTGATTATTAGAATTACAACATCCTGCTCTCGACATCAGGGTCATTAAAATGATTGTCCCTGTCTTAACTTTTAATTATAGAGTTGCAGCATTGAGACCCACCGTTGGAACTCTCTGTGTATTGAAAGAGAAGTTGTAGTTGATTCAAAATGCTTTTCTCGGGCTACCTATGGACACCTGAAAGTTTAATTAAGTCACACTACTTGATGATGCTCTGGTGGCTTCCAATAAGAGTCAGGGTAAATTGTATGTCTTTGTGCATTGGTCACAGTGTTGGGTCCAGATCAGCCAACTAATTTTTTTTAAAACAAGCTTCAGATCCAGTCATTCCATTTAGTTCTAAGATTGACAGAAGCTAGAAATTATAATAATCAATTCAAGCATGGCAAAGTGTATGTGGTCCTGGCCTATGCATCAAGGAAAGCTCTGTGAGGCCATTTGATGAGTGAACACTCTTTATTTCCATTCAGAATAAGTTCCTTTTCTCATTCAGGTTTTTTTTGGTTTGCGTAGGCCTCTTCAAAATTGACGTCTCTTCTAGTATCATAAAACTTTAATATGCATGCTAGTTCTATAGAAGCAATAGATAGTTTTAGATATTGGAAGGTAACAATAATTTCAAGGGAATCAATGAAATATTTATATTGGAGTAGTTATGAGATCTACATCTAGGATCGCATTAATCATACATCCACTTAAGTTCCATAGTGCGTTTTGTACATTTTCAAAATAACATTTCCATAATAATACTTATGATAAAAACTTTCCAGCACTGAAGAAGTGGGTGAAACTGTAGACCGAACTTTATTTTAGGATAGAATTTTCCTAACATGTCTCGCTGTGTAACGTAGAAGGGGAAAATAGCCTTTATTAGATTCTAATGGCACTTCTTGTTTGGATAATGAAGTTATGGTGCCTGAATTATCGTATATATTTTTATCACAACTTGTGTATGTGTAGGCTGTCAACCATATTAAGGTAAAAGCATCCATAAAATCTCAAGACCTAAGGTTTAGATCTCAAGTAATCCTAATTTTTCTGGGTCTGCTTCACAAAGTGTTTTCTGCAAGCCAGGAAAGCTTATAAGTGTACATGGTGACAGTTTCACACATAAAACAGGCATTGCAATGATGTCATGCACACTTGGAAGAGTACATTTTAATAAAATAAAGATGTCTAAAATTGCGTTTACAAAAAGGAGAGGCGCAGTCGAAAATTGCCCTTGCTGAGCCATTCTAAAAAGGCTTTTTTTATTTTTAAAGTGGCAATCAGTGGCATTTGCCACTGCCAATTTTCAAAGAAATTAGGCAGTGGCAATCGCACAATGGAGGGGAAATGATGGATGGGTCAAGTAAATGCTACCAATGAGTGGTGAGCAGGGAAGGGAGAGCAAGCAAGGGAAAAAAGCCCTTTATATGAGGATAGTTGGTGGAAGGAAGGTTGAACTGATGCAGGTGGACCAGCAACAGAGAGAGCACAGGGGTGTGAAAGGGAAAACCCATCAAGTGCTAAAAGCAAAAAACAATGCATTTCCCTGAAGGTGAGCAGTGTAAGGCTCCATATCATCCAATCAATAGAATGAGCAAATAGCTAGAAGGCAGGAGAGGGACAAACACTGGAAGAGGAAAGAAAACCTTAGAAAAAGAAATAAGCAAAGGAGAGTGAGAAGGCAGCCAACAAGTGATAAGCAACGGGCTGACCCAAAGCCCACTCTAAACATACAAAAATGTGAAGATGGAATGCTTAAATTAATCTCATTTACTGGTACCCCTGACCTTGACTGGTAGGTCGCTCCCCCACCACACAGCTCCGTCTGTGTGCCCTGCTGCTGCCCCTGATTGTGCTCGTTTTTTTCCCTTTCTGTGCCCCCTTGCTGCCCCTGATTGTGATTGTTTTTTCCTTTCTGTCCCCCTTGCTGCCCCTGATTGTGATCGTTTTTTCCTTTCTGTGCCCCCTTGCTGCCCCTGATTGTGATCGTTTTTCCTTTCTGTGCCCCCTTGCTGCCCCTGATTGGGCTCGTTTTTTCCTTTCTGTGCCCCCTTGCTGCCCCTGATTGTGCTCGTTTTTTCCTTTCTGTGCCCCCTTGCTGCCCCTGATTGTGATCGTTTTTTCCTTTCTGTGCCCCCTTGCTGCCCCTGATTGTGCTCGTTTTTCCTTTCTGTGCCCCCTTGCTGCCCCTGATTGTGATCGTTTTCCTTTCTGTGCCTGTTTCCCGCCGCTGCGCCTGCGGCCCCGCCCCCTCACTGCCCATTCACTGCCCCATTCCCTGCTCCTCCCTCCCACCTCCCCATTTATGGCGCCCGTCCGCGCCGTGACCGCGCCCAGCGCCAGACCCCTGGTCCGGGCATCCCCGCGCCCGCCACATCAACAGACGCCGATACGACGCCAGCACCCTCCACGCACTCAACCCCGGAAAAGATCACGCCTGCTACCAGGCCACCCCGAAGCGCACCCAAGGGCCCTTCACCTGCCGGAACTGCAGCTTCGCCAGCACCCGCCCCGCCAAACCACCGCCCAGGAAAGAACCCAACTACCTCAGATGCATCCTCCTCAACACCCGCTCCGCCCGCAAACACGCCATCGAACTCTGGGACCTTCTCGACTCAACCTCCCCAGACGTCGCATTCCTGACGGAGACCTGGCTGAATCCCGCTTCAGCCCCCGACATCGCCATTGCCATCCTGGACGGATACAAGATCACCCGCAGGGACCGCACCAACGGAGTCGGAGGAGGCATCGCCATCGTCCACAGGAACACCCTCAGAGTCTCAACCAACACCGACGACACCCTCAGCACCGCCGAACACATGCACTTCCAGATCCACACCGATCCCAACACCACCCTCAGAGGAACCCTCATCTACAGACCCCCGGACCCCGACCACAGTTCAGCGATTCCATCGCTGACTTCGTCAGCACACATGCCATCGCCTCCACGGACTACATCCTCCTCGGGGACCTGAACTTCCACCTCGAGAACAACAAGGACACCAACTCCACCACCCTGATCGACAACCTCGCCACCCTCGGACTCAGACAGCTCGTGACTACACCCACCCACGCCGCCGGCCACACGCTAGACTCCATCTTTTCCGCAAGCCCACACGTCTCCTTCAACCACACCTCCGAACCCCACTGGACTGACCACCACTGCATCCACTTCACCTACAGGAAGCCCACCACGCACCACCGCACCGAACAAATGCCTCGCCGCTGCTGGAGCAGAGTCACGGAAGACCAGCTAACCACAACCCTCGCCCTGAGCCCACCCGCCGAACCCTCCGACCCCGACACCGCCGCCCGCAACCTCAGACAGTGGATCGACGACTGCGCCAACACCCTCGCCCCGCTCAAGAATCCACCCAACAGCCACACCAGCAAGAAAGCCACCTGGTTCACCGAAGACCTCCAGGCCTCCAAACGAACATGCCGAAAACTGGAGAAGATCTGGCTCCACGAACGGACAGCGGACAGCTACGCCGCCCACAAGAGCGCCACCCGCAATCACCATCACCTCATCAGATCCGCCAAAAGGGCCTCACTCAAAGACCGCCTAGACAACAACGCACACAACAGCAAAGAGCTCTTCAACATCGTGAAGGAACTCTCCAACCCCAGCTCCAACACCAACGACATCCAGCCGTCGCAAGACCTGTGCGACTCACTGGCCACCTCCTTCAACCGCAAAATCGCCGACATCCACGACAGCTTCAACACCACGACCGCCCCGGCAACCACCGAGACCACTGCCCCCACAACCACCAACCGCCTGCTCTCCTGGACCAACATCAACGACCAGGACACCAGCAAGATCATGAACACCATCCACTCCGGTTCACCGCTAGACCCGTGCCCTCACCACATCTTCAACAAAGCCAGTACAGCCATCGCGCCCCATCTCCGGAAAATAATCAACATCTCCTTCGAGACAGCAACCTTCCCGGAAAGCTGGAAGCACGCCAAGATCACCGCCTTACTCAAGAAACCCAAGGCAGACCCCAAGGACCTCAAGAACTTCCGACCCATCTCTCTGCTCCCGTTCCCCACGAAGGTCACCAAGAAAATCGTCAACAAACAACTGACCCGCTACCTCGAGGAGAACAACATCCTGGACCCTTCCCAGTCCGGCTTCCGCAGCAACCACAGCACCGAAACCGCCCTCATCGCCGCCACCGATGACATCAGGACCCTGCTAGACAACGGAGAAACAGCAGCCCTCATCCTCCTGGACCTATCAGCCGCCTTCGACACGGTCTGCCACCACACACTACGAACACGCCTTCACGACGCCGGGATCCAAGAGAAGGCCCTGGACTGGACCACATCCTTCCTTTCCGGCAGAACACAAAGCGTCCGCCTCGCCCCCTTCCGATCCAAGGCCACCAAGATCATCTGCGGCGTACCCCAAGGCTCCTCCCTCAGCCCAACGCTGTTCAACATCTACATGGCACCCCTCGCCCACGTCGCCCGACAGCACAACCTCAACATCATCTCCTACGCCGACGACACCCAGCTGATCCTCTCCCTCACCAAAGACCCTCACACCGCCAAAGCCCACCTCCACGAAGGAATGAAGGCCGTCGCCGAATGGATGAGGACCAGCCGCCTGAAGCTGAACTCGGACAAGACGGAGGTCCTCATCCTTGGTTCCAACCCTTCAGCCTGGGACGACTCCTGGTGGCCAACATCACTGGGAACAGCCCCGCCACCCACGGACCACGTACGCAACCTAGGGGTCATCCTCGACCCCACCCTCTCCATGACTAAGCAGGTCAACGCCGTTTCCTCATCCTGCTTCAACATCCTCCGAATGCTCCGCAGGATCTTCAAGTGGATCCCCACCGAAACAAGAAAACAGTCACCCAGGCCCTCGTCACCAGCAGGCTGGACTACGGAAACGCCCTCACGCAGGAACGACGGCTAAGCTCCTGAGACGGCTGCAACGCATCCAGAACGCCTCTGCACGTCTTATCCTCGACATCCCCCGACGCAGCCACATCACACCCCACCTGAGAGACCTGCACTGGCTCCCTGTCAACAAGAGGATAACCTTCAAGCTCCTCACCCACGCACACAAAGCACTCCACAACTCCGGACCAGCCTACCTCAACAGACGACTCAGCTTCTACACCCCCACCCGCCAGCTCCGCTCGACCAGCCTCGCCCTCGCCACAGTCCCCCGCATCCGGAGAACGACCGCCGGCGGCAGATCCTTCTCCCACCTCGCCGCCAAGACCTGGAACACCCTCCCCACCAACCTCCGACAGACCCAAGACCTACTGGCCTTCAGAAGACTCCTCAAGACCTGGCTCTTCGATCAGTAGCAGCACCACCCTCCTCTTCCCCCAGCGCCTTGAGACCCTCGCGGGTATGTAGTGCGCTTTATAAGTGACATGATTGATTGATTGATTGATTGATTGAATTACTTAGGCCGCTTTCCAGCCCATTGTTATTTTGCACACCTTGCCATCTCCGTTTGGACCCAGCCATGTGCAAATCAGTCTTGACTCTGCTCCACTGGGAACAGGCCAGCCCGAACTGCCAGGCCAGGTCCTACCTGAACCAGAACACAAGCAAACTAAGACCTGTTTTTCCCTAGTTAGGGCTAATGGGCCAGGTATAGCTTGGCTCTACTGACACACTGTGCATGGACCCCATGACGGGGCATACCCGTCCCTCCTAGGGTGACACATTAAGCATACAAAAAAGCGATGCATAGAATGCTTAATTTAATTTCAGTCACTGGTAATTACTCGGGACGCCTTCCAGTCCATCGTTAATTTTGAACACCACACCACCTAAGTTTGGACCCAACAAGATGTGAATCAGTGTTGACCCTGCTCCAATGGGAACACTCCAGTTCAAACTGCCAGGTTAAGACCTCTCTGAACCGGAACACAAGCAACCGAGGATCGTTTTCGCCCCAGTTAGGGCTCATCGGCCAGGCATAACTTGGTTCCAGTGACACTGTGTACATGGAACCCATGACACGGCATGCCCGTCCCAATTAGGGTGACACATTAAATGTATAAAAAATGTATGGATGCGGCCCAAGTGATTTCCATTGGCTGAAATTAATTCAAGCATTCCATCCATCACTTTTTTGTATACCAAATCCAATTGTAAGCAACGGTATTGTCTTTTGGCAAGCTGTCTGTAGGCGTTACTTAAACACGTATCCTAATTCAAAAAATCAGACACTTTGATCCAGATTTATGAAAAATGCATGCAACTCGGCAACTAAAGTTGCTGAGCTGTTTGAAAGGGGTAGAGCATAACAGTACCATAACAACTAAGATTTGGTGCTGTTTTCCTCTTTCTTTGCGCTGGTTCACTTTAGGATGCCATGCGCCAATGCACACACCCTTTTGCCACAATGCAAAGGTGTGCGTGTTCTCTGTGGTACATTTTTGTTCTGGAAGGAGACCCCTCCAGTACAAAAAATATCCTTTAACACTTTTCCTGCTTTGTACGTGTGCAATGTCACACAGATGCAGCATTGGAAAAACAAGGAGAAATTAAAGCTTTCCTCCTTGTTATGCCTGCCTCGAGGAGGTATAAGATTTTGTTGCGAATCCCTAAGGAATTTGCGCCAAAACCCATGCGTGGTTTCATGGAAACGCTTGTGTAGCACTCATGGAAAGGTCCCTTGATGCAAAGTAATGCAAAGCAGCGCATAACACAACTTTGTGTTAATTTTGGGAAACTATCCAATGCAAGTCCTGAATAGCTTTGGGTAGTAAATCTCAGCCTAACACTTTGCTTCAGGTTTGCACTACAAAAGTAACCCAAACCCAGCGGAAGTCATTAGTAAATCTGGGCATCTGAGTTTTACATGCACAGATGTTACTTGAGGGAAATTCATAACATTTATAGATAGTCCATGTCATAACAGGCATTTAAATGTGGATAAAGTGAGTATCTAGGGGAAGTGTCTTGCCTTTCCCACACTTAACTGCACTTCTAAACTTATGCTTGGATAACTATGTCGTTTGCAGGGCAGAAACTGCAGAAAGGGCGTAGAGCATCCACATTTTAAAGGGTTGTGTGAAGGAACATCTTCACATTTTAAAAGGTAAATTAAAATACATGTGGAGGATTCACAGACCTTCGGTTAGGGTACAGAGACATAAACCAGCAAATTAATTGAATTCACTGGCAAGCACATTATGTGTCTGCCATTACGGCCTTTGGCACAAAATACAAATATAGGCAGTAAAAAAAACAAAAAACTATTTTCAGTCTAGTCGAAAAATGAAGGGGTGAAAACGAGAGTAGAATATAAGTGAAAGAACTAAATCAAGGTGTTAGACTTGGTTTTTTCAGCTGGTTTACTCCCCGCCTTTTTGCTTTTTGGCCTCCTGTTTTTTACCCTGTTTTGGTTGCTTTTAGGACTCTGGGCACTTTACCACTGCTATTCAGTGCTAAAGTGCATTTGCTCTTCCTTTAATTGTGTTTCTGGATAGGTGATTGCAGATTGCCATATTTGATTTACTGGTAAGTTCCTAGTACAGTGCACTGTGTGTGCCCAGGGTCTGTAAATCAAATGCTGCTAGTGGGCCTGAGCATTGATTGTGCTACCCACATGAGCAGCCTCTAAATGTAACTCAGACCTGCCACTGCAGTTTCAGGTTGCAGTTTGTAACTGCCATGTTGACCTGGCAAGTGCACCCACTTGCCAGGCCCTAATCTTCCCTTTTCTTACATATAAGTCACCCCTAAGGTAGGCTCAGGGTAGCCCTGTGGGCAGGCTGCTGTGTATGTTAAAGGTAGGACATGCAATGGTGTGTGTGACATGTCCTGGTAGTGAATTACAGTGTATTTCGTTTTTCACTATTGAAAAGCTATCTGTCCCATAGGATAGAAGGGGAGTTTATTTATAACATCTTATAAATATAACTTCCCATTGGGACGAGATAGAAAGATGGAGTTTAGAATGTCTGAACTCAGAATATAAAAATGCATCTTTTAGTAAGGATGATTTTTATACAGTGTGTTTGAAAATACCACTTTCAGAAAGTGGGTATTTTCTTGCTTAGCCATCTTGTGTGCCTCTGCTGGTTTGTGGATTGACTTTCTGGCTTTGGAGTGACAGGGGCTGGGAATGTGCATTTTCTCAGTCAGCCACTGGGGCGGGGGAGTTGATGTGTGTCCTGCCTTTCCTGAATGAGTCAGGGCTAGGCTGAATAGGTCTCCGTGCTTAATTTGGGCCGGTGCTTTTTGGTGCTCAGCACCGGCACTTGATTGGTTTCCGGTGCCAAATTGTCAACACCATTCTTAGAACAGTCTACCACATGGTGGCACTGCTCATCTAATTTAGAGATGGGCAGAACAATGGTTGTTTAGGAATACAATATACAATAAAATTGCTAATACCTGCCTCCCCAGCCATTCCTTTAGCTTTGGGGACCTGGAATAATCTGATCTGTCGCATTTACATGCAAGAGAGATGGTTAGTAGTTGTTTTGGCAGCGATGACAAGGGTGATGGGTGATGGGTGGTGCAAGCTGCAGTGGCCTCCTGGTCAGAGCCCTGGCACTTAATATTTTACAAATTAAGCCTGGTCTGCATTTAGAATGGTGGGAGGAGATTTCACTTGTACCTATATAGGCCCTGTCTGCCTTGGACAATGTTGTCTCCACCTCTTGCCGGGAAGCTGGACCAGAGAGGGCAGAACTGGTTTGGGCTGAGCACAGACACTATCTGCCCAAAAGAACAAAATGATACTGAGCATAAATATTGGGGCCCAGACCCCAGAACTTTAGATTACTGCTGAACTAAGGAACATGCCAGGAAGAAGATTTGGAAAAGCTGTCAGGAGGAACTCCCACTTTGCTGCGTGCTCTGCTGTGTTGGCCTGCTGCTTCTGTCTTGGGCAGGGAAAGGACTGGTTTGTACTTTTATCAGCCTGCTGTTAGAGTTGTCTCCAAGGGCTTGAAGTAGAGCTTGCCTCCTGTTGGAAGTCTCAGGGAGATAAAAGACTTCAGTGAACTCACTTGGATCAAGGCTCCTGCCAAGAAGAAGAGCTGGAAGAACTGCTAGGAGGAGTACTGCCCCGCTGTGTTCTTGCTTTGTTGGGTTGGCCTGTAGTTGCTGATTCTGCCTTGGCAGTAAAAGGACTGGACTGACCTTTCTTTACTTGTGCTGAGTATCTCCAAGGGCTTAAAATAGAGCTTGCCTCCTGTTCACGAAGTCTCAGGGACAGCAAAGACTTCACCTACCTCTGGGTACCACCTCTGGAACCGTGGTTTCAGTTGCCACAGAGGGGGGAAGCAGTTGATTCTGTCATCGTCTCCGTTGCTGGCTCCGTGTCCTGAAGGTACTGCAGAGGGCACCGCCGCATCTCACACCGCAACCCTGGTCTCAAAGACGACCGCGGCCGCAACCGAGCCTCTGCTTGCACCGTGACCTGTGGGCACCACACTCCGCACCGCCTCGCTTCACTCCACCGCCCTGGTCTCACCGATGACGATGCTGCCCGCTGATTTTGACACCCGTGACCGCACTGTGGCTTGGGGGTACCGCTCGTAAGTCTCATGACGCACCGCCTCGTCCCATAACGCAGTCTGGACTGACCAACGTCATCTCCCAGCAACCGGCACTGTCACCTGCACCATGGCCTGTCACCACTGCAACGAGCACGGCCTCACTTCGCACCACAGCCCTGGTCTCACTCACACCTCTGGACGACCGCCACCGAGCCACTGCCTGCACTGCACCTTGAGTGCACCGCACGCCTCACCGCCACGCTTCACATTCCAAATGCGACGGTTGCCATGACCAGCCCGCACCAACGATGGGCCGCGGAATGTCCGCCACCGGCCGGAATCTCCACAACCGGCCGGAATCTCCACCATCGGGCCGGAATCTCCACCTCTGGGCCCGATTCTCCACCTCCGGGCCGGAATCTCCACCACCGGGCCGGAATCTCCGGCCCGAGTGCGGACATAAAGTTAGTATGAGTAAGTGCATTCTGTGAATACCAAAATGAGTAAGTGCATTCTGTGAATACCAAAATGAGTAAGTGCATTCTGTGAATACCAAAATGAGTAAGTGTATTCTGTGAATACCAAAAAGTACTAACTTTACGTTTTTGACGTAAGTTAGTTCTGTGAATCAGGCCGCAATGAAAATGTACTGTTTATGAGTCTGCTGACACGGTCGGACAGAACTGTTGGATTCTGTTGTTTTCAGCACCGCTGTAGCACCAACGGAGCTACCGACTTTGAGGAACTGCATTTTTAAGGTTATTCTTGCAAAGTGTATATTTTTAAGTACTGTATGTTGTGTTTTTATTTTTTTGGTCTTGTTTTGAATATATAAAGTATTGGATATTTTTCTAAACTGGTGTGGTGTCCTTTTGTGGTGTTTTCACTGTGCTTCTGTTGGTTATGTGGAAATGCTTTACACACTGCCTCTGAAATAAGCCTGACTGCTCGTGCCAAGCTACCAAGGGGGTTAGCAGGTGTTATTTTAGGAATGTATTAGGATAGGCTCTTATTTGGACAAAGGTGTAAACCTGTGCCAACTTGAGACCCCCATTTCTAACACAAGGAATGTGACGAAAGGCAGGGGAAGAACCTTCATTCATCGTTTGGTATCACTGCAACTGTAATGTCTACTTGGAAAAAGGCCCAGCTTCAAAATCTTCTCACTTCTGGGAAAGATACAAAATAGCAACATTTGCATGCATAGGCATTGAATCAAAACTGAAATCAAATGGATTGGGACAGCAAGATGATGATCAGACCCACAGTATCAGCATCCAAGGGAATGTTCTAGCAAGAGCGCTGCATATCACACCAGTAATTTCAACTAGGAAGCTCAATTAATTGATCTGTGGCTTCCTTTCAAAATGTTTAGGAAATCACTGTACTAGAGCCCAAATACAATGCATTCCCAATCAGTTGCATATATTCTGCTCACGACCTTGAGGTGGAAGAACCACACAAGTTGTAGCCCTACATTATCTTTAAGCTATTCAAGTATTCAAGTTATTTGTTTAAAAAAGCACCCATAATCTTACGTTTTGCTAATTTAGCCTTATTGATGATGACAAAGCTTTTAAAATCAACATCAGAGGCCAGGTACAATTGTTTCAGGATCTTAGATGGGCATTATTTCAAAAAAGGCAATTTTGAGGGGAGCTGAACAATTCTGTACTGTTTTCTTATCCTTGTTTTGTAAAGAATTCTCCTTGGACACGTTGTAGTGATGTAAGCAACTTCTTTATTAACTTCACCAACACAGGCTCCATGAAGTGCGGAGCGCACGATGCACAGCCACTCTGTCAGTCACCAGCTTTCAACTGTCAACATTCCAAACTGACAGCTGGTGCCAGGACACAGCGGTACGGTATCTGGGAGAGGACACAAGGGTGCAAATCACAACACAACTCCCTCCTTAGGGAAGAGAGAGAGAGAGAGAGAGAGATGCAACAAGTACACCAGTAAAGAACCATAGGGTATGCCAGATGAACTACTAACAAATGTAATCTGAGAGTTTCACAGGCGGTAACAACCTTCTATCTGCCCTGCTAGTGCTAATGGTCGTGGAGGTGTCCTGCATGGGAGTGGTGGGCAACCTTCTACCAACTCTACACGAGTCGGTTAGATAGGGTCTTTCGTGCAAGGAAGTGGTAGTGGTCAGCAATGGTGAGGTGTGTACAGCGGCACTAGAGGTGAGAGGCTCAAAGTCGGTCTCGTCATCAGACAACTCTGTCATGGTTCTGTTGTGTGCAGAAGTGCTTGGATGGTTAGAGATATCGTCTCTAAGGGAAGGATTGCTGGGAAGGGTGGTGGTTTGCCCACCAAGTGTTTGTTTGCATAAGAAGAGAGCAGAGAAGTGCCACACCTTACCATCGCTCAGGAGAGCAGAGTTGAAAAATACCTTGCGTACGGATAAGGGTTGTGAGAACCTGTCTTTACCTTTGCTTATGTGTCCACTTCTCTTGACCTTGACAGTGTCCCCAATACTAAGCTTAACAGGTTTGCACCCATGCTTCTGGTCATACCTGGCCTTACAACTGGTTTGCGCCTGCACCAATCTACTCCTTACACGGTCGGCTGACCAGTGTACACTTTTGGCAGATTTGACCCACCCCACATTGTCTTTAGACAAGGGAGTTCTGCCACGCATGAGCTCAAATGGGCTGTGGCCAGTGGTGTCGCAAGGTGTGATGCGATAGGCCCATAGGGTTTTGAGGATTTCCTGTCTCCAACTCAGTTCGTTACCGTTGGCTAGTTGGACAATGCCCTTGATGACTCTATTAAAGCGCTCAACGGCACCGTTGCCTGCGGGATGGTAGACTGATGTAGTTTTGTGAGTTATCTTGTTTCTCTGAATGTAAGTCTTGAACGTGTCTGACATGAATTGTGGTCCGTTATCACTAATTATTTGTTTAGGGAGACCCTCGCGTGTGAACACTTCATCTAGGAATTTGACAACACCCATGGAATCAGGTTTAGTGACAAACTTGAGCTCAGGCCATTTTGAGAAGTGGTCAACAATGACGATTACGTACCCCTGCTCCTCTTGTTCGTAAACGGGACCCATGATGTCCACCCATATTCTCTCCCATGGCATGGAGGGGCTAGTAATGGGATGCAGGGGTGGTCTGAAGGTGATTTGGGTTTTGTCTGAATTGAGGCATAATGTGCAGTCCCTCACCACCCTTTCTACAGCTATGCTGATGCCAGGCCACCAGTAACAATTTTTTACTCTATTTTTTGTCTTGCTAATCCCTAAATGCCCTTCATGGCATTAGTCTAGTATCTTCTTTCTGAGACTGCTTGGTGGAACGACTCTACCTCCCCTCAACAGCAAACCATTTTCGTGTGACAATTCATCCTTGACCTCCCAAAAATGACGTAATGAGTCTGGTAATTTACTCTTGCATGTCCATCCTTCGTTCATCATTTTTATCACTTGGCATAAAACTGAGTAATTTGCTTGTTCTGTAACCCATTCATCAAATGAAATGCCATGTAATTCCTCATGAATACTTGCAATGCATGACTCTTCAACATCAACTAGTTCCCTTGGGTCTGAAACTTCCACAGGCATTCGGCTCAAGAAGTCCGCCACCACATTTTTCACCCCAGGGACAAACTGTATAATGTAATTGTAATCAAATAGGCGTACAGATAGCCGTGCCAACTTAGGGAAAGCAGCATACAGGCCCTTTGTAGTGAATACCTTGGTGAGTGGCTTGTGGTCAGTGCGTAGGTTGACCTTGTTACCCCACACAAATTGTCGGAAATGTTCTAGGCCCCACACGCATGCTAGAGCTTCTCTCTCTATGACAGAGAATTTCTCTTCAGTCGGGGTCAGGGAGCGGGAAGCAAAAGCTATGGTATATTCCACCCCTTTGGTGTCCTTTTGGGTGAGCACAGCACCCAAACCTTTGGAACTGGCATCGGTAGTAATAATGTTCTCTAGTAGTGGGTCAAAACCTTGCAAGGGCACAGCAGAGTACATTTCTTTTTTTAATGAGCTGAAAGGGTGTTGACACATTTCATTCCACTCAAATTTGTTTTTCAACTTTAGTAATTGCCTTAGAACATATGTTTTGCACGAAAAGTTCTTGATGAATTTTGCATAAAATTCGACCAAACCTAAAAATGATCTTACTTCGTCCTTGTTGTTTGGCACGGGACCTTCTCTAAAAGTTCTTTCTTTGGACTAATTCCATCACCAGTGGTCTCATGACCCAGGTAGGTCACCTTATTGCACGCAAATTAGCATTTTTTGTGTTCGGCTGTTAAACCTTTGGCATCCAGGATTCCTAGCACCTGGTTGACTTTCAAGTCATGTTCCTCCCTTGTTCTTCCCATGACAAGGATGTCATCCTGGAACGTTAATAAGCCAGTGACTCCCTTGAAGATGTTCTGCATCAACCTCTGAAACATCGCGGCAGCGGAAGCCAACCCATAAGGCACTCTGGTGAACCGGTAACACCCGAAGGGGGTGATGAACGTGGTTAGCTTTTTGCTGTCGCTATGTAGAGGGACCTGGTGGTAGGCGGATTTCAAGTCAATAGTTGAAAACCACTTCACTCCTTTGGTGCTTGCTAACATCTCGTTGATTTTGGGAAGAGGGAATTGCTCTACTACAATGTTATCATTGAGGTCGCGCAAGTCTATGCACAGTCTTAGGTTTCCATTTGGTCATTTGGCCACGACCAATGGTGCAACCCATTCTGCAGCTTCGACCTGTTCAATGATGCCATCTTGTAGAAGCTTGTCCAGTTGTGCTTCCACCTCATCTTTAACGGAAAAGGGTAAATTCCTTGCTTTGTGTACCACTGGGATGGCTTTAGACTTGACTTGTATTCTGTGCTGGTACCCTTTCAAGGCACCAATTTCGCCACTGAATACTCTGGGGAACTTGTTCAACAAGGACTTGCTATAGTCCTCATTTTGTTGTATGACTAAGACAGGGTCGGACTTGCTGGGGTCCAGTATTATCCCTAAATGTCCTTGATCCATCCATCCCAATACTGATGGGCCTAAAGAGGATACGTAAAGTTTGCCAATAGTTCTCTCCCCTTAAAGGCAAAATTCAGTTTCCTGAAACCGCATACTTCTATAGGTTCACTAGTAAATGATTTAATGGTGATATCTGCTTTATCCAGCTGTCTTCCTATTTGCGGTACGAATTTTTCTTCCCAGACCTTGCTGTTGACAATGGTGTACGGTGACCCAGAGTCTGCAACAATACTGATCTCAACCCCTCCAATGCTCATATCACAGACAGATTTCTTTGTCTTAGAGTTGTCGCCCTCACTGACTTTCGATACACACTCGTCCTCTATGTTTAGAACAAACATGTTAACGTCATCTTCATCTGACGTGTCACAATTAGTTGCATCATCCTCTTCAACCAGTTTGACTGAGCGTGTAGTTTTCCTGTGACACACTTTCTGAAAGTGTCCGATAACACCACAATATAAGCACTTTACATTGCGTGCAGTGCACTTCTTGTCATCAGCCATATGAGAGGAGTTAGCGCATTTGTAGCAACGTCTCTTGTTGTATTCCATTTTTTTGAAGGCTGGTTTGAAACTCCACTTATTCTTGCTCTGTTTTGTTGTGCGTTTAGAATCTGTTACTTTACTCACTGAGTCTTCCTCTTTCTTTTCTTTGTTCTCAGTTAGAACAGCTTTAGCGCAGTGACCAGTGAGTTCTGCTTTTCTGGCAATGTCTATAATATTTTGGAGTGGGTATTCGCCTTTAGCCCATAGACTCTGGATATTAGAGTTGGACCCTTGCATGACGATCTGGACTCTGATAAACTCGTCGTGTAAATTCCCAAAGCGACAATTAATGGCTACATTTTTTAGTGCTGATACGTAATCGTCGATAGATTCCTCCTTTCCCTGTTTTCTGTGGAAGAACTTGTATCTATCCACCCCCACACAGACGGTGGGTTTGTAATAGGCATTAAGGTCCTGAATTGCATTTTGAAATACATCCCCTTCTCCCTCAGCTCTTACTTTCTTATTTACGCTATTATATACCTTAATACCTCCTGCACCCAGACAATGTAGTAACAATTTGTATTTCTTCTTAGCCGTAAACTCCTCGTCATCCTCAAATGTTGAAATGTAATTATTGAAATATTCTCTCCATTCCTCCCACTTTATCACAGGTTCACCCCTCGCTGGTAAGAATGCCTGTAGAGGCGAAAGGTTCCACAAGTACCCAGATGCCATAGCTGGGAGAGAAGAGGGCGCTAAGAAATTGGTAGGGATGCAGGGCAAAGATCTGCTGTAAAATGGTAAATTAGTGAGGAAATGAATTAAGCTTTTATAAAGTACTGGTCGCGTGTAAGTACATTAGTTGGAATATGAATGGTAATGCAACCTTGTGGCAACAACATTTAAGCTGTGCCCATAAGTGTCGTTGAGCACTGTAACCACACACTACTATCAGTACATGCCAACGTGTTGCTGTGAAGGAAATAGGTACTCCTATAGAAACGGATATGCTGTGCCCATCAGCGTAGAGGATGACAGAGACTAACACAGTACTTTTTGCAAATGCCAACGCATAACGGTTGAAGGAAAAGGGCACCGTTAGTAATTCTGCTTGATAATGCTTGAACAGTACCTGTAATTTTCGTTTAGACTTAGCTGTCGGTAAGTTTGTACCACGCTTTGTTTGCGCTCCCGCAGTTCCGAAGCAACAACTTTTTTTTTTTTCCAAGCGAAAATATTGTTTATCAAGATGGCGCCACGTATGGAAGCGTAACACGTCACTTTCATAAGCTGGAACGTCGGCCTGCAATGGGTAAAGATGTCCGCTACAAACGTAAGCGTGCGTGCGTGTGAATCATCTACTGACGTACGCTTCAGCTGGGATGTGACCTAAGCACAGAAGAAGCAGCTGTCCGTTGGCTGTAGACTTTGGAGATTCGTTGAACTGTCACAGACGTTAAACGGTGATGAAAGTCCGTTATAATGGAAGTGTGACAGGAATTACCTCACGCTGCACTGCAAATGTTCATAGATTGTACGTAGTCTTTTTGATCGTTCCAAATAATCTTGCTTAATAAGCTCAACTGTTAATTTTAGTCAGATTTCACAGTCAATATTTTTTCGTTTGACACTACGCACTTTCGTTCAGAACAGCCGGCTAGCAGCTACACCCCAATTTTTCTAGCAAGTTGCTCATTTATCAGTTCATACAGCAGTGCATTCCAAGTTTCTTGAACTACACAGATCACTTAACTCGCGCCGACTGACCTTGAACAAGTCTTTATGTATCTTCTGTAATCTTCTTCACAGTATGTTTTCGATGCTTTCAAATGTTTCAATAGCCAGTTTTATTTTGCTTTTTTGCTTTCTTTAAAGTTGTTTATGGATTTTCTCACATCATGTGCGCAGTTTCTTTATTCCCGCGTGGGTTCACGTGTTGGTGATCGCCGCCAAATTCTGTAAAGAATTCTCCTTGGACACGTTGTAGTGATGTAAGCAACTTCTTTATTAACTTCACCAACACAGGCTCCATGAAGTGCGGAGCGCACGATGCACAGCCGCTCTGTCAGTAACCAGCTTTCAACTGTCAACATTCCAAACTGACAGCTGGTGACAGGACACAGCGGTACGTTATCTGGGAGAGGACACAAGGGTGCAAATCACAACACGTTTATCAGGTTATTTTTTTACAAAACCCCTTATTCCATAAAGCATACACTGAAACCAGAATTGGGATAGATTTTTGCGACTCTGAAAGAACCAGTTGGAGTGGCCTCGCTTCTGGGAAGAAACGGATGAGAAACACCTAGAGGTGAAAGTGAAAGAAGTGATCTTAGTACCAGCAGACAGAGCAATCAAAGGCAGGACACAGGAAGGCCTGTTCATTGGAATAAGATAACATTGTTTCATCGGAAGAGGTTGTTTGGGGGACCAATTATGCACATCTCTTCATTTTGATTCAGGTTTTTCTGGTATTTTTCTTTTTGGCCAAAGTGGTTGATTTTCTAGCTCGATTAAGACCTTTTCCAGTCTCTCCAGATTCCAGAAATTCCTGCATCACTCACTCAAGCTTGCATGATGGCTTTCAGACTCATCCTGTTGTACATTTAGGCAACGTATCAGGCCACTACATAATTTACTTTCTGGAAACTGTTCTCCATTCCCTCCATCTCAGCCGAGGTGTCTGAGAAACCACCTTTGAGTTTTTTTATTGTGCTTCAGATGTTAAAATTTTCCTCTAAACCCTAATGAAATTATTGCATTTGTGGCTTGAGTTTAAAGTGACATACATGATGATCCAATAGTGTGCTTTGGCATTGCTATCATTTTGCTCCTGTCATCTTCTTTTCTTCATCTCATTGGACAAGATCTCCTGTATCTAATTTTCACATGAAGTGCCTAATGGTGTACCATTTGGCACATTTGAGTAATGACCTCATCTAGCTGATCCCCAAGTAAGACTCTTGTCTCACTGAAGGGACAGGTAGGCTTACAGCCAGGTTAAGTCTACCTGACCCTCTAGTGAGACAAAAGACTGGATACCAAGTCTTCTCCCCCCATGGCTTTAGATGAGTACGACTGATAATCTAAATACATGTTGTGAAAGTGCCTCAGTGGCTGACTGATTTACAATGGACCACATCATGTGGCAGGCTAATTGAGCTATTTGGCTTTGATGGTATGAGAGGTCAGCATGTATACATCATTGTTCTCTATCTGGTCCTTCTGTGCATCTTTTTTACACCACTCAGCCACTTTGCAGTTTAGGCCAAATTCAGATGTGACACACTAAAGAGGTGAGTCACGTAAGAGAGAAAGTTAGAAAGGATGAGACACACACCAAGCACTCCCAGCACTCCTCAGTGCAGAAATTATAAAATAGTAGAATTAGGGGGACAGTCTGGTCAGGCCAAGTGTACCTGCTCCTGCAGTGGGTTGAGCAAGCACGAGATGGGAAAAACCGGCAGGGCAGTAGAGGTGGGGGGTTGGAGTTAGGAACCAACAAGGCAAAGAAGAGGTGTTAATACTGCTTGGCCTAGATCACAGTTGAGGGAAGAGGTTGCACATCTAGGTACAAATGATGTTTTCACTCACACTATCATAATGAACATATGCATTATCTAACCATGTGTGCGCTCCCCCAAAAAACTAAAATTAAACGCACAGTGAATCACAACTCTTTGAATATATGTCTTTAAAAAAAGTCAGTAGTGTCTTCTTCATCCTCACAAACTTGATGTTACAGCCTGTGTGATTTTTACAAGTCCTATGTGTCACATTCATGTTATTCTAAGAACATTTGCCCAGCTCTGTCCATGTGGAGAAAAGGTCTTTAGAATTGAAAATCCTTCAAGAAAATCTTTCTGAATTAGTAAGATTTCAGGGCTTAAGCCACTTGAGGTACCTCTAGCTAAGTGTAGAATAAAAAAAGAAATCTGCTTAAAAGTTTTGAAATCAAAGTCGTCAGCCTCTGATGCACTTTGTGCTGATGACTATGGTCTTGAGGCAGCTAGTTCAGTAAAAGTGTGCAATAGGAATACAATCACTCACTCACTCATTTACTCACTTACTGAATCATTCCCTTGTCTCTCCTGATGGGCCCTCTCCATGTTGTTCAGCTACTTTGAAGTCATGTTTTATTAAAACATTGGAAACGTCGTGTTCAGCTTTATTGAAGACGATGGAGTAGGTCAAGGCCAGTAATGGCTGTTATAAACCTTCTTTGTCAACATTTCAAAGATTATAATTCTGTTTACCCGTTTTTAATTTAGAACATTCTACCCTCAGTGGATGAAATGCTCTATTAGCATTATAGCCCTTCTGCCTTGGACTATATTGATTGTTAAAGGCCCTCTCCCTTGTTACTTGCTCCTCCCTGAGGCTCTGGACTTTAACCCGGATTTAGGGTCTTTAACAACTGGTACAGCCCTTAGCAGTGGGCTATCATGCTATAATTTGATTCTATTCCCTGCATCTCTTTGGTGAAATATAGTATTTCACCTGCCGTCTTGTATTGCTCCTCAAGAGTCGCTGAGCAAAAATATAATGGAACCTATCGATGCTAACTTTATATCTTTGTGACATTCAAATTGTCGGGGGAGGAAGATGGCGTACTGAGGCCGCAACGGAGAGCAGGCACACGAGAAGCTCCCGTACACCTGATGTAGAAAGATCGGAAATATAGACATGGAGAAGAAGAGATATAGATATAGCTACAGAGATTGAATAAGTTTCAAAGGGCTTACCTTGTGGAAATTAGGGACGAATGCTGGTAGCAGTGGCGGCTGCTGCCGGACGGCTGTTGTTTGTGTTTCAGGTTGCTCGTTGGCTGATCGGTCCACGCTACTCGGATGGCCACTGGTCAAGACTGCCCACGGCTCCGGCTCTCCTGCTTGGCGGAGACATGGCCCCGCCGAAGACAGTAGCGAGAGGGGGCGAGTGGCTCTCCCTACAGTAAACCTGGGAGGAGGCTCTGCGGCGGTGGTTGGAGCTGAGGAATCATCAATGGCAGCCCAGAGGACGAGTGCTTCAAAAGGTACTTCGAGAGTAGGTAAGCCACTGCTGAAATTCTTGCAGCCCGGCAAAGCCGCGGAATTGTTTTGAGCCGGCGAGTTTTCAGAGGAGTCAGCGGGGGACAAAATTGTGAACGCACCGTTGGAGGCAACACCAGCAAACTTGGGTGACAGCCAAAATGAGTGCCAAGATGTTGGGCCCGTAGATCCCGGGTGGGACCTAGACTGTCAGGGGTCAATAGGCTGTCTGCGTAAAGTGGAGCAAACCAAGGATACAACTTATTCATCTGAATTGCTGTCTGAGACTGGGAACATTGTTGCAAGTAGAACCGGCTGCAGAGGCGGTGAAGAACAAGAGGAAATCGGCACAAGGCCCGGGCGGGAGAATTCAGAAGGTAAAGAGCCGGTTGGACACGTAGGGGATAGCCTGGATGCTGGTGCATTTATTTCTAAAACTGACTACTCAGCAAAGTCGGCACTACAGGAGTCGCCTCATGTTAATAAAGGGTCACAGGAGATGCATGGTGTATGCCAAGGGAACAGTAACTCTATACTAGTCACAGCGACACACTCTAAACATGCTTCACATTTGGCGACCAACAAACCAGCAGAAGAGGCTCAGGTGTGATCTAGTTCGTCGAGTTCATCATCCGTGAAAAAGAAAGGTAGACCTAAGCCGACAATGGTCTTGAAGAAAACTTCCAAAGTATATGGTACCCATCAATATAACAGTGAAATCTCATGAAGTAAAGTTACCTCAGAGGGTAGTCCTCTGCGTAAGTGGGTCCAATCGAAGGGGGAAGTGAAATCACTAATATCACGGCTCTCAGGGGCAGGTCTTACAGGCAGCTCAGAAACAAGGCACAGTTAACAGCACCTGCATCACAGGTATTTAGCCCCGGGTCGCAGGGCTCGCCATCGACACCCGCTCCTCCTAGTGGGGGGGAAGTGGCTATTGAGAGGCAGTGTTCCAAAAACACACAGGACGGTAATGAGTCATCACTTTCCTTAATCCTACCGGCCCTACAGGATCAAAGGCTGAAAGCACAAGAACACTATGCGCAGGCTAGGGCAGATAATCTCAGTATACAGCAGGCATTAAATGAAGTGATGTGCAAGGTCGGGACATTAACAAAAGTGTAACAAGCAGTCAGGTCGGGTGGTAGTGAACTGTATTAAAGAATATAGGAATCAAACTAGGGTGAGCAGGTACCTCAGTCGTGATGATAGAGTGACTATTGTATGCTGGAGTTTCGGAGGCACAAAACACCACCTCTTATGGAGCTGATTAGGTGTATGGCCTGGAATGTATCAGGCCTAAATAACGGAATTAAGAGGCAACTTGTCCGGGAGGAATAAAAAATGTATAGACCTCAGATTGTTCTCCTTACAGAGACACATTTAGCTTATAAAGACCGCAGTCTTTTCAAGCATCAGGGGTATCAAATGATTGTATGTACAACTCAGAGTGCCTCCATAAGGAGAAAAGCTATATTAGTGGACAAGAAAATTGACTATATAATTATTAAGACCATGGCTGATCAACGTGGAAGATGGGCATTGGCGCAGCTCGAGATAAAGGTAATGAAGTATGGGGCATATTTACAAGCCCCTTGCGCCACTTTTGCGCCGCCGTTGCGTCACGCATGTGACGCAGCGGCGACGCAAACCATGCACCGCGTTGCGCTATATTTACAACGTGACGCATCTAGGGAGATGCGTCACGTAGTAAACCCCTGCGCCACATGAAACCTGCGTCAGGTTTCATGTGGGCGTACCGGCGCAGGGGGCGTTCCGGCGCAGGAACGCCTCGGAAAAGTGACGTAGTGAAATCTACAAGATTTCACGCAGTCACTTTTCGACGCCGATGCGTCAAATCCTTACGCCTGCTTCAAGCAGGCGTAAGGATTGACGCACCATGTTAGGGATAGGGAAGGTTGGAACAGTGCTGGAGTTGCGTCGCGCTTGCGACACAACTTCAGCACTGCGCCAACCTTCCGCCGGCAGATGCGTCACGCATCTGCTTATCTCTGCGCCACGATGCGCCGCATTGTAAATGCGGCGCATCGGACGTGGCGCAAGGGTAAACTTGAGTGACGCATTCTCCCTGGCGCATCCCTGCTGATATGCAGGGATGCGCCAGGGAATGTAAATATGCCCCTATGTGTTTTGCTCAATATATGGCCCTAATGTTGATGATCCCACTGTTTTTGATTTTTTAAATCTAGAATTTTTAGATTGGCAGGGGGAGCGTTTGATTATGGGGGACTTTAACTGTGTTGCAGATTATTCCATTGATTCGCAGAGCAGCTACTTCCAGAATGGGGAAGGTGAGGACTGAAATTTTAGAAATGGGATGGCTGCATTGCATAAGGGACGCTTGGCGGATACGATTCCAGGTTATACGTACTACTCTGCTCCACACAGGCAATATTCTAGAATTGATATGGCGTGGGTTTCGGATAATATAATGCTATCTGCAGATATGGAAGTGTGTCCCAGGATCACTTCCGACCATAATCCCATCTTATTGTCCTTTCAGGTTGAAGCCGTTCGTAAGGCAGCTAGGTCTTTTTCATTTCCACGTTATATACTCACGAACAGTAGGTACCTAGCCATTATTAACAATCATCTAGAGGATTCCTCACAGACAATGTCGGGACGGCCTCCCCTCTTGTGGTCTGGGATGCAATGAAGGCGTTTATAAGGGGGGGGTCACCCAACAATATATCTGGCAGCAGAATAAAGGCTACATGCAGAGCTGCTATTCAAGCACTGCTTGCTGTTGAATTACACCATGCAGATGTGGTCTGGCGAGGTGTAGCGACCAGGATCAACTGTATATCTCCCTAATAGATGCAGGGACAGTCATGAGTAGGTCATTAAGGGAGAAAACTGCTGTGAGCTATAATAAGCACTGGTCCCTACAATATGAATATGGGGAGCAAATTGGGAAGGTGCTTGCTCATCAGGTAGCAGACAGCAGAGCTAAAACTCAGATAAAGGCTATAAAAGGGATGAATGGTATTCCGCATACACACCCGCAGGCAATAGTTGACCAATTTTCCAGGTTTTATCAAAAACTGTATGCGCAAATGCGCTCCCAGATGAGGAAAGTCTGCAGCAGTGCCTCAAGCGTAGTGGCCTCCCGCTCTTGAGTGAGGAAGACTCGGTCTTATTGGAAAATGAAATTACGCACAACAAAATAACCGAGGCAATATCTAGCCTTCCCTCGAGGAAGGCTGCCGTGGAGGATTCCATACCAGCAGAGTTTTATAAAACGTTCAAGAGTATTATCGTCTCACCTTTGGGGGAGGTTATGCAATATATAGGGTCTAGTGGGAGGGTCCCTGAAACTTGGAATATGACAAATATAGTCTTTTTTCAAAAAAAAAAAAAAAGACAAGCCACTAGAGGAGTGCGGTACTTATCGACCGATTTCTCTCATTAACTCAGACGCCAAGATTTTTGCTAAAATCTTGGCTACTCGTTTGGCTCCAATAATGCCTGGATTAGTATCCAGCCAGCAGCAGGTTTTCATCCAGGGTCGGGATACTTACTGCTTATGTCAATACTGCAGTGGGGGCTTTCAATTTAGCTAGGAAGTCAGCAGTGAATCTGGGCATGGTCCTCTTAGATGCTGAAAAGGCTTTCGACAGGGTGGGTTGGGACTATTTATGGGCTACACTTGCAGCATTTGGTTTGAGAGGGAGATTTAGCCAATGGTTACAAGCGTTGTATAGTAAACCTCAAGCAAAGCTACTTTATGCAAACTTACAATCAACATCTTTTCCAATTCTAAGTGGTACCAGGCAGGGATGCCCTCTCTCTCCTCTGTTATCTGCCCTGTATATTGAGCCATTCATTCGGGCATTACACTCCAATTTACAAATTATACCGCTGACGGCAGGAGCAAGTCAGCTCAAAGTCACTGCTTACGCAGACGATATTGCTGTTTTTACCACCGACCCAGCAACTGTAATAAACTTTATTGAAGATGAAGCAAGTAAATTTGGCCTTCTTTCAGGCTATAAGCTAAATGTTAAGAAGACATAAGTCCTTCTCAACTTCCGGCCTGACAGACTCATAGCGGGTGTTTGCCCTGTAGCCACGTACCTAGGGGTGCGTATCTTGGCGCAGATCGAACGTATACCTGCATTAAACTACGAACCCTTGTTGGAAGCTACAGTTAAGTGGTTGAAAAGCTGGCATAAGCTCCCAATTGGTATAGTGGGGAGGTGCAATATTATAAAAATGAAGGTACTCACAAAGTTTTTATACTTATTCCGGTCAATTCCCCTTCATGTTTCCAATTCTTTCTTCAGGAAATGAGAAGGGGCATTAGGTAGTTTTATTTGGGGGTATAAAAAAGCACGACGGGAAATAGATTTTTTGCAGTCTCTGTTTAATCAGGGCGGGCTAGATTTTCTGGAATTTAAAATGTACTACTGGGCAGCATTTGTGGGATGTTTCCGCAGTCTCCTGGATCCTGAAACCCAAAATTTCTGTCATCGCTTGGTCTTTGGGGTCTGACTGTCGAATGTTTTTATACAAAGCTAATGACCCTAATTATTTCAAAAGGGTTAGGTTTAAGACCATCAGGGATAGTGTACATATAAGCCGAGCAATGTCTGTTAAATGTACTCTGTCGCTTTTCCATGACAAACTTCCATTATGGGGCAATCCCATGCTTCCGGAGATATTTCAAGATACTATCAGTAGACGGTGGGCTAGGTATGAGATTCACTGGGGCCGATTCTGATCTCGGCAGGTAGGGCTCCGAATCGGACTCGGCAATGCCGGATCCGATTCGGAGCCCTGTTTCCCGACCGAGTCGGACGTGCGTCCGGGCGAGCGAGTACGATGCGAACGTACGCGAAATCGCCGACCGACTCGTTCGCGGGACCCAACCGCTCTAACCGACTCGCACGGACACGACTCGCACCGCGCAATGGAGACGTTCCCCGGCTGGGTAAGTACGATGCGCGCCGCGAGCAGTCCGACCGACTCGCGCCGTCCGGCTCGAAAGAGCAGTCGGAGCCGCACTTTGGGGGTCCGTGTCGGACCCCCTGTACGCCTAGCCGCGCGAGTCGCACACAGGGGGACCCATGGGTCCCCCTACCTGTGCATGTACGGCGCGACCCGCTTCGACGCGTACCCACTGTAGGGGGCGCCTTTGTTCGCCTCGCACCCATTGAGTCAATGGGAGCCCGCGTACGCGTTGTACGACCGGCTCCCATTGACTTCAATGGGAGTCCGACCGAATCGAGTCCGATAGCATGCGAACGCATCGTACTCGTTCGGTCGGACTGCTAGGGTCCGATTCGGTCGGAAATCTCTCCGGGTCTGGCTCGGTCGGAGACATTTCCGGCCTGAATCGGAATCGGCCCCACTGTCTGGGGGATCTGTACGATTGTAACGGCTTTAGTACATTTGAAAAACTACAGCTTCTTTATAATCTCCTTGGTCATATGTTTTTTAAATATCTTCAAATTAGGGAATACTTTTTGAAACATTTAGCCTTAACGACAGTGTCTAGCTCTGAGATATGGGATTGCTTGCATGGGGAGAAGTTGAAATCAGCAATCAGTATTATGTATCAATACCTCAGCAAATTTAGACGGAATGGTTCTGAAAAGTTAGCCGCACGATGGAGCAAGACCCTGGGGTTAAATGTTACGCCTACAATTATTAATCAGGCACTAGGAACAATAGATGGGTCAATTCATTCTGTTAGCCTATGATTACAGCAGTTCCGTACAATTTTTATGCTTTTTTTACACCCCAGAGAAGATTGCTAGTTGGGCTAAGGGGGGTCAAGGAGGGGACCGGAAAAAATGCCCCAAATGTATGCTGCAAGCATAGTACATATGTTCGCCACCTGTCCAGAGCTAGAAACTTTTTGGCAGAAGATAGGCCATGCGATGAGGCAACGATTGGGGATATATTCCCCTCCCACAGTCATGGAAATTATGTTGGGTTATAAAGAAGAGAGCCAGGGACTGAGACGCCTTATTGGAATCTTATTGGTTGCTGCTGACTCACTGTAGCCAGGGCTTGTATTTCCCATAAACCTCCTTCTATAGTTGAATGGTGGGCTATAGTAAAGGAAACTTATGAAATGAAGAAAGCCCTAGCTCGGACAAGAGGAACCCGCTCCCTGATGAAACTAGATGCTATATGGGGGAGTTTGGCATTAGACATATAAGGTTAATAGACTAGACAGGGAGACCGTACATAATGTACTTGGGGGAGGAGCCTCCCGGAATTGGGAATCTAGATGCTAGCCTTAAGTCTATGATTATTATTTTCAATTGTATTGTCCTACGTATGCTTATATGTGTGTAGTGATGTACCTCTAATGAGTTTTTGATTTGTTATGACATTTCAAGTATAAGTTGTAATGAAGCTCCCTTGTTGACAATAAAAACATTTTTTATAAAAAAGAAAAAAAAGGAACCTATTGATGCTGTATATTGTTTCTAATTTACAAACACTAGTGCCTTATTGGATTGTTTAAAACTGCTGTGGGCAAAGTTTAACTTGCCCTATTTATTATCACCAGTGCTGATTTCTTTCCCCAGTAGTTATGGTCGAAGGACACCATGCAGCAAGGTTGTCAGGAAAAGGTGCAGCAGAGTAGCAGTGGATGGAGCAGAAAGGGGGTCTCCTAGAAGGGAATGGCTGTATGAGGCAGAATGCAGGCAGAGTTCAGATTTTTTGCGCAGTTTGGGTCATGGATAGAGGGGCTGGTAGATAACACTGAGCGTACTGTTTAACAATAGACTCTCATACACGTACAGATCTCTCACGAGACATTTGAACCCACTGTGATCTCTGAATGGAGCACTTTGCTTTGTTGCAACAGTTTGTAGGTGCTTGACAGCATTTGTATTCTAGCACACGTCACAAATACTGCACACAATAGGGTGTGCTTGTTTTTTTTAATACTCTTTTGTTAAATGCTTTAATGACCACCCATAGCGGGAATGGATTTTGTAGTGCTGTGTACAGCACAATATTTGATCACATCAAAGAATATGAATTAGACTCAACATATGTGCATTTACAAGTTGATATGTGTCCTGAGAAAAATGACAGAACTCATGGAGTTCACAATGCCTATGACAGTGTACATCACTGGTGTGTGTACTTATTCATGCATAAACACTCTACAGAAAATCAAGAGACAGGTTGCTAGTGGGTAATATTTCAAGCCTAAATCCTTCTCTTGTCAGGCAGATTAACAGGACCACAGCAGGAACTTGGCAGCAGCTTGCAGTTGCCAGAAGGTGGCAGTGGAGTGCAAGTGGCAGCATGTCAGGCTTGGGGTGTGGTGGCTTCAGGGACCCGGCAGCAGTCTATGACCTGTCAAGGTCCTGCCTATGATGTACCTGTTTTTGTGATTGATGGAAACTTGCATTGGGGCTGCTGGTGACGCAGCACCTGTTCTGCAGTGCCTCTGGTTGCGCTGTGCCTCTGGTTGTGCTGAACATGCCATATACAAGGACCCATGCTGGAACTTTTCTTTGTGTGAATGATGTTTGTATTGCTATGGCATGTGGTCTTCCTATTCCATTTGTGTGAGGGAAGCTTGCACTGCTGTATTCCAGATTCCATTTGATATTTGTGTGAAGGAAATCTCTGATGCCATCACTCAAGCTGCACCTGTTTTGTGTGTGAGGGAAGCTAGCATAGCTTTTGTCTAGGAGTTACCCATTTTCTCTGAGGAATGCGTACTCCTGATGCCAAGCCACCGTATTCATGCTCTGGATCATTGTATGCTGTGAGGGAACACTGCACTACTGTTTTTAAGAGCCTGGTCTGTGTGTGTGTGGGGGGGCATTGCACTTATTACTGTATGTGGCCGTGTTGTTTCAGTGCTGTGCATCAGTAGGGAAACTTGTACTTGAGTGGGTTATTTTGTACCTCTTTGTAAGGTGTTAGTGAAGATTGTGCAGAACGTTTTGATTGTTGAACCTATGATTGATTTCTGTCAATAACTGTTCTAGGATTGCAACTGCATCACTCATGTGCATGCCTTATTTTTAGGTATGGGCAGAGACAATTTCAGATTTGTGTCCATTTTCATGTATTAAAAAATATTTTGAATAAAAATACAATCATTCATATATGTAAAAGGAGCCTTTCATTCACCGATCTGGTAAATTTCCATTCACATTTTGCCTCCACCCAAAACTGCAAATGGCATGGACCAATGGTTCAGCCCACTTGAGCCATTGTCTCTCTTGCACTGTGAGCAGTGGCGGCTGGTGACTTTAGAAAGTCATGGGGATGAAAAGATTTTTGCAACTTTCACAGCTTGAGTGAAGCAAGTGACCATAACTGACCAAGGAGGGTTTAAGGGGTTTGGAGGTGAGGTATGTTCTCCCACTGAGAATGCTTTGAGATATTTTGGGCAAACAGGGTGTATTTTACTGCAGTTTTAAGTCTTGCTAACAGACAGTGCGAGCTGTCTGTTGGCGAAAAGACCTATTGTCAGCATGCAGCGGGCATGGAGCCCACCCATTGCTTTCCATAGGTTGGCTTCATAGTCACTCTCATTTGCTTACTTTTTTATGTTTTAGCTTGTATGGGTTTACCTCTCTCTGCTTGTGTTTGTGCCTCCGCTGGAGCATGGACACATTACTTGTTTCCTCCACTGTTTCATTTACAAGCACTACCTTTTTCTTTCTTGTTAAGCCTCCTTGAGAGTGTATGTGTTTATCAACTATGACCCTGGTGTACTACTCTCCCCTGCACTCCATGTTGCCTTCTGTCACCTGTGTGCTTCTCCCCTTCCTTCCTATGTTGCACTTGCCTTTGTGTACTACTTCCCCCACGTTGCTTTCTCTCCTGTGTGCTTCTTTCCCACCCATGGCAAGCTATGCTTTCACCCACAGCTTCTACCTCAACTCCCACCCAGCGTTGCTCCCATTCCCTCTGTCCTCTGTGTTGCACCCCTCTCCCATGCCCTCTGGGTTGCTTCCCGCCACCTGCACCCTCCCTGTTATTTCCCTCACCAACCATATTGTTCCTCCCACCTGCATCCTTTGAGATGCTTTCTTCACCTGCACACTCTGGGGCTCATTACGATGTCGGGCGGTATGCCTCCTCCAGACAGTCTGAATCTCCGCGAAGGGTCGGAGCCCTTCCGACCAACTCGGTCAGTTTACATTCCGACCGCCCGATTATGATGTTCGCCGTCGGAATGTAAACCTCGTGGTTATTCCAAATCGGAGTATTTGTGTCGGTCGGAACGGCATCGTATTCCCCTATGGACAGCGTTTCCGTCCTTGGGATTACCTTGTCGATTTTGAACAGCCTTTCCACGTCGGCCTGTCCGATACAGAAAGGCTGTCAGAAAGGGACTTTGAGGGCCCCTCGCAGGGCCCCCTAGGCCCCGCGGCCTACTCTTGATGGCTGAGGGGGTACCTAAGGGACCCCCCTGTAAGAACTTCACTGTGTGGCAGGCACCGTGCGGTTCCTGCGACAGGGTGCAGGGTTTTCTACACACCTGCCATTTCCCATATTAGTCTGTGTTATGGCCGGTTCTCGGGTGTAAAACGAGCTTCCGTAGGGAACAATGGGACTCCAACCGAACAGTGTTTGGTTGCATCGTAATCCGGGGTCGGAACCGCCGACCGCAAGTCGGTCGGTCCCGATTCCGAGTCAGTGTTGGGCGGAAGCTTTCCACACAACATCGTAATGAACACCTCTGTGTTGATCCTCCCACTTTCCCTATTTATTTTTTTGATTTACCAATCCAAATTGGTAAATAAAAAAAAAGTTTCATGTAAGTTTTTAGGCGCACATTCCTGGTTCACGCACCTTACATAATGACATGGACACCACATCCTGGTATCTTTTTTTGTTTTTATTTCTTTGTCTATGATGAACAGCATCAGGGATACAATACACCATGTCTAAAAACCGCTGGCAAAGCCAGTAGGTCTCAAAGGCAAGACATATAGGCTTTGCCAATGGTTGTTAACACAGAATTTGTTTATGAACCTGGATGCTTAAAATGCACTTCTCAGTGGGAGAAATGATAACATGTGGCACTGAGCCATGTTGGTGCAGAGGGTCAGGTTTGAATGGTTTCTTTTATTGCATAAGTTCATTCGCTTGGAAATAAATTATAATAACAGGAGAAATGGATCGACACTGAAGGACGTTGACTTCACATTCACCAGGAAGGCAAATGTAACCAGAGAGATTTTACATCACATAAACTCACTAAACAAATCTATCTGTAATCTAGTGGTTGGGGGTGATGTGTAGACAAATTGTCACCCCTGTTTTAAACACTATACATAATTAAAGGATGGAATATAATGATCTATACTGCTTAATCGTTAACTTGCACATTCATTGCCCACACCCTAGTCATTGAAAACATGCTACACACTGGTATAGACATAATAAAAGGCTGATTCAGGTGTACATAACAGAAGTGCACGAGTGACGACCAGACTAATTTTTAGTCATGTTTTTAACAACAGAAAATGGTAGCTTATGGCCTTTATACGGTGTGATGAAACTGATTCAGGGAGTGATCCAAAATTATAAAGGGTCATTGTCTCCTCATTCTCCAGGCAGACAAATGTATACAGATGGGCTATACTTTACATGTCGATTGCAATTCTAATATCTTAATGTTTCTTTTCAGCTATAGGGGCTGCAGGGGGTTGATCAGATTCATCCTACATAAAAATATTATGACTTCACTTCTTTTTTTTAAAACATTGCTCCTACATTCCAGATCATTGTTTTCCTAACATTACATACTTTTTTGTGCTATAGGCTTGTCTATTATGCAGATACCTTTAGTGCCGTGGTGCTAAAGTCCTCTTCCTCTGATCAAAAGCTCCCGCACCTCACATCCGCACACACACACACATGCACACACTCTCTCTCTCACTTAAACACACGCATGCATGGGCACTCACATCAGTGCCAGTCAGTCATCCAGTACTCTCCTGTGCTGCAGTCAGTTGCAAAGCCAACAGAACCTTCCCTGCAGCAGAGTGTATTTGAGGACTGACTGACGCTGACTGTAGGCCAAGGTCCAAAGGAATGGAGCAGGCATGACAGAGGGGACTAAGTACCCTCACCAGCACTGCACGAGTGGGTGATAATACCACGCCTGCACAGAATTATTCCATGAGGAACATGTCAGCAGTGAATTCCTCCTATCCCCTTGCAATGTTAAACCAGCTAGGTTCAGGGGCTTATTTATGGGGAATTGGGTAGTGCAGTGCCGCAAGTCTCCGGAATGTGCTGCCCTACTCCAATGTGAAAGGGCAGGAATGCACCATATTTATGCAATACTGTGCATTTCTGTTCTTTCCCCCAGCACTGATGCACAATGGGCTGCCTAGTGCCAATGCAGGCACCCTTGCACAATGGTGCAAGGATGTCTGCGCTGAAAGCAGTATTGTTTTTGTACAGGAAGGGGCACCTTCTTGCACAAAAACAATCCAGAGAGGTGTTTTCCTCTTTCTATGTGTTCTACAGGATGTAACACACATGGAAAGAGGAAAAATCGAGGAGAAATAAAAATATATCTCCTCGGTATACCTACTCTGGGGAGGCGTAAGGTTTTGAAGCTTCCCCAGGTTTACGTGATTAAGTAAATCTGGGGCAGTGTCAAAATGGATGTTGCATGGGAAAACCCATCGCAAAGCCCATGGAATGCCTCCCTGGTGCAGAGTAAGGCAATACAGTGACTTGCGCTGCTTTGTCGTACTTTATATCTATGAGGCCATTCAAAGCCATGCAAAGTGGCTTTGCGTGGCCTCATAGATATGGTTGAGATGTTTGCGCCGGTGGAGCATCAGAAAAAGTGATGCTCCAGCAGCGCAAGCCTCTCATAAATATCCCCCTCAGTCCACAAGGTTCAACCACTCCCAAGTTCATTCTTCATGCCCACCCTGCCCCCCAATCCTTTGCAATATATGACCCCACCCTGTGCTACATCAGTCAGCCCCCAAAGGCAGACAATGAAGAGCTACTATATGCAGTCCATGCCCTACATCTAACATGGGTGCCCTGGCTTGTTCCTCAAGCGTGATAGTGGCTCTCTTCTGGTGCATGTGCAGTTGCACTCCTACAAAAAACACTGGGGTACATTTACAAAGAAGTGACGGAGCGCAGCATTAGCCTTCTTGGCTTAATGCTCCACCACTTCCAGAAATGAAGGGCTGCACCGTATGTGTGCTGCTTTGTGCAGAACACATAGAAGTTGCAACTTGTCATTTTTAAAATGATTGTTTATGTGCAGGAAGGTGTCCCTTCCTGCACATAAACAATCATGCATGGCTTTTTGCTGTTTCTATGTGTGCTGCACAATGCAGCACACATAGAAACAGAGAAAACGAGTAGAAATAAAGCATTTCTCCTCCTTTCACCATGTTAAGACCAGATTTTTTGGTCTTAATTTTGGCACTGCCTCGTATTTACGCCACCCTTGTAATTAGGGGGTAGCATCAAAATCAATGGGTGTTGCGGTGGAACGCCCACCGCAACACCCATTGCCTACCCCATTCACGCTAAGTGTAGCGTGGAAGGGTGCCTTATTTACAAGGCGGTGGTAAGCCACGTTAAGTGGCTTAACCCTGCCTTGTAAATAAGGTGAAGCCCATATCGCCACAGGAACGTCTTTAAAAATGATGTTCCGAGGATTGGGTGGCCAAGATGGCGCCGAGGTAGGACGTGCCTTGATGACTCTCCTGCCCGCCGTCGCCCTAAACACGGCTTTCCGGGCCTCGATCGGGGCTGAAGCACTACCGGAGTGAGAAACAGAGCCTCCGGTACAGCAGGAGGCTGCGGGAACCCAAGAAACTTGTGCGGGGGAGCCTGGAGAGAAGCGCCCTGGGCAGCAGTGGAGCGACGATGCACAGGCCGCGACACGCAAACAACGCCCGGGTTTCGGAGGTACGCAAGCACCGCTGCCTCATACACCAAAGGGCTGAAGAGGAGGGCCACGCTCGAGGGCAGCCATAGCGCAACACTCCCCCTCCACCGCACAACCGCAGAGGTGAGCAGGAATACACGGCAAGGCGCGAGGCCCCGAAAATTAAAGACAAGGCGCGGGGCCCGAACAATAAAGATGCTTTTGGAGTGGGGGACGGCCCACAGAGACGGAGCGGAGCTGCGAGAAGGTCCTCCCGGGACCTGCCTTCCATTTCTCCCTTTTCGCCGGGTGGATCGGCCCAGACCTAGCAGCCATTAAAGAGGGGAAGCGGCAGCCGAAAGAAAGTGCGAGGTTTGCGGCTAAAACCTGCGTCATGGAGAATGGCCGCCCTACTCGGAATCGAGACCCTTCATTGTCGCATGTTGGGGAGCCAGAAATAAGATAGGGTGGCTGAGGACGAGAGAACCCGGGAGTGAAGGGCCTCCCTCCAGGATAGGGAGTATGCGCACGTACAAAGCCTGTTCCCAGGGCCTCTGCATCAGGAGAACACGAAGGGAGTCCACGACCTGCCGAAGCAGGGAGGAGCCCCCCAAGAAGTCAACGGGCCCAGAGAGCACCGAGACCCACAACCGCTTGCACACCTCTCAGCCACAGTTCGCCAGGGGCAGCGCTGTTGCGCCAGCTAGGGAGGAGCTCTGCCTCCATCACTGCAGCTATGGGATTCCACCCGCTTTCGGGGTGAGAGGAGGCATTGAGACCCAGGTGGATATTTGTGGAAAGCGAAACAAGAACCTACACCACAACCATGGCGTCCGGGCACCCTAAAAAAGACTGCTCAATCAAAGAACTACTATCACACTCAGGGGTGAGCATGCCCGAGGACACAAACCTGCAGTCAGGCACACTGGGGGCCCAAGCTGACCAATCTTCAGAAGAGCCAGTGACGCGCACATTTATGGAGGCACTGTTCACGTCCCTCCAAGATGATCTCCACTCCCTAAAACACGAACTCTTCCAAGAAATCAAGGAGACCAGAGGGACATGGACGCTTTGGGGGAGTGAGTTTTGGAACTGGAGGACAGAGAAGGTGGCTGAGAAGAGGAGACAGAGACGCTCCAACAGGAAGTTCTTCGTCTCCCGGAACAGCACATCGACTTTCAATCCCACCTCGAAGACTTAGAGAATCGTTCCCGGAGGAACACTGTGCGTATAAGGGGAGTGGCGTCCAAAGCGGAGGAAGAGGACATCTTTGGTTTTGTTCGTGACCTTTTTCATCATATTTTGAGTGGCCCCCCAGAGTCCAGAATTTAACTGGTTAGAGCCCACCGGCTGGGTCCCCCCAGGCAGAACACTTCTAACCCATCGGATATCCTTGCTGGCGTGCATCACTTTCAAGTTAAGGAAGAGATCCTGAGAAAATCGCGCAGCATGCACCCCATTACTTTTCAGGGCCACTCCCCAACCCTCTTTCAAGACCTTGCAGCCCTCACTCTGCAAAAACGCCAATCATTCCGCCCGGCGACAGCACACCTCCGCAGCTATGGAATTCCCTACTCTTGGGGCCACCCCTTTCGCTTGATCTTTCGCTGGGAAGGAAAGCTCCACCAATTACGATCATTAACAGAGACATGCTGTTTGTTGGGAATTGAGCCCCTGGAGGAGCAGCGGGCGGGGGGGTCTCCACTCCCCTCCCAAAGAGAGCGGAGAAGTGGTTGGCAGAGAGTAGGTCGACGCGAACTTCAACTAAACCAGACCCGGAGGAGATCGCTAAGGGCCAACTGGCAGCTCTGGAAGCAGTCCCATCAACTCTGGCAAAAATCGAGGAGACCTGATCACCGGGCCCAACAGTTGCATAACCTGTAGACATGGGAAGGGGCGGCAGGTGGGGGGAGTCGAATCATAGGCCACATTTTCACCTCCATTGGACTCACCATGCGGCCACGTCTGGCCACAGGACTATCTGTAAGACAGAATTTTCAATTTTTGTTACTGTTGTTGTTAATCTGTTTCAGGAGGGTTTTGTTTGGGGCCCACACTCACCTTCATAGGGGACGCTCTACTTTTTACATAAGACCAGTACAATGTGTTACTATGTTCTACACAGCTTGGGGGGGGGCAGGATCGGGATGGGCAAAGCTGGTGACCATTTTCTGCCCTCATGACAGGTAGTTTGCTTAAAATACTCACACTCAACGTGCGAGGCCTCAACAACCCGATTAAGCAAAGGGCAATACTCAACTACTTTGAGTCCTTTCGGGCAGACATCTGCCTGTTACAAGAGACTCACCTCCTAGTTGGGGACTGCCATCGATTGAAGTCAAGGGCCTTTCCACAGCAGTTCTTCTCATCTGCCCCTTCTAAATTAGCAGGAGTGGCAATATTGGTGGCCAAATCCTTTCGGGGAGTGGTCGAGCAGAAGGTCGAAGAGATCAAGGGCAGACTTCTCATACACAAGTTTTCCCTAGCGGGCGGTCATTAGTGGTTGGCTCAATTTACGCTCCTATTGAGAAACAAGAGGGGTTTCTACATAATGCCCTGGGGAGGGCGCTGAGAACTGGGGATCACTTGCTGCTACTGGGGGGACCTCAACTTAGTATTTGACAATTCACTGGATAGATCAGCACAGAGACATGGCCAGACAGGGGCTCTGTCAAACGAAGGGCAGGCACGGCTACATGAGCTAGGAGTGGTGGATCTATGGAAGGCCAAACACCCACAGTCCAAGAAATTCTCGTTCTACTCTAATGCACATAAAACGTATGCCAGGCTAGACTATTTCCTGGGAACTCGTGTAATCCTCTCACTCACAAAAGACGTAGATATTCACACAGCCACGCTGTCTGACCACGGGGCGGTCGAGATCTCGCTGCCTCTTCCCCCGGCTATCCCTCCCGCCAGGTTCTGGCGCTTAAGAGACTCCATGTTACATCGCAAAGAGGTCATAATGCAAATCCAGCACTCACTTAAGGACTACCTCACACACAATGATACCCCTGAGACATCACCCGTGGTATTGTGGGAGACACTTAAAGTTGTCACCAGAGGAGAACTCATTGCAATATCTTCAGCAGACAATAAGACCTGCAGGGAAAAGAGAGAGGATCTCACCAAACGGACTATAGAGCTTGAACTTATACACCAGCGTACGGGTGCCCCTAGGGTCTGGCGCCAACTAACCAACACTCATGCTCAACTGGCAGCATTAGATACAGACAGGGCAGAATAAGCCACCCTGCGCCACTCTTACTACTTCGGGGGAGACAAATGCGGCCGCCGCCTGGCTAACACACTGTGGGCCAAAAGACAGAATTAGGGTATCTCAGCGATTTATTCCACACAAGGGGACCTAGTTTCCGACGGTCCGGACATAGCGAATGCTTTTAAGGATTTTTATGCGCACCTATATAACTATCAATCTCTAGACGCAGAGGCTGGATCTCAATATCTCAGGGAGGCTAGAACCTCCACGCTCACCCCTCGATGAGGACATTCGCATTGAAGAGGTTATATCGGCCATCGCTCGCCTTAAACTCACAAAGTCGCTGGGCCCTGACGGGTTCTCCGCAGCTTTCTACAAGTCCTTTTGTTCAATAATAGCACCTAGCTTGACAAGACTTTACAATTCCTTTTCCGAACCGGGGGCGATCCCAGCTCAGATGCCCAAATCGGGTAAAGATAAACTACGCTGCAGCTCTTATAGGCCCATTTCCCTTTTGAATATAGATCTGAAATTATACACTAGCATTATAACTCACAGGATTAACACATTACTTCCCTTTCTAGTGGAGCCGGACCAGGCAGGCTTTATCCCCTGCAGACAGACTAGCGACAATACTAAACGTGCCCTACATATCATAGAAAAGGCGGGTAGGGCTCAAGGGGAATACATGCTCTTAGCGGTCAATGCAGAGAAAACCTTTGACCGGGTTCACTGGCCATACCTAGAACAAGTTCTAAAACACTTTGTGTTTGGGGACAAATGTAGGATGCGCATTCTAAATTGCTATCAAGCTCCAACAGCAACAGTTTGCCTCAATGGATACACTTCCACCCCCTTCCCAATACATAGAGGCACCCGGCAAGGCTGCCCTCTATCCCCGCTGCTATTTGCTCTACACATGGAGCCTATGGCCCAGAGGATTCGAGACCATCCAGACATCACCGGAGTACCATTCGGAGGTGACAGTCACTCCATCAGCCTATACACGGATGATGTACTGGCATCCCTGGTGAATCCAGCCACTTCCCTTCTGGCCTTTATGGGGGAGCTGGGGGCCTTTGGGGCGGCATCTGGGTTTCAAATAAACATAGATAAATCTCAAGCCCTCAATTTTTCTGTGCCCCAATGCACAGAAGATCACCTTGCTTCCCATTACCCTATCCAGTGGGCCTCTGAGACAATTCCATACTTGGGGATCAATCTAGCCCCTACGATTCAAGCGACAGTAGATTGCAATTACAAGGCGCTTTTTCAACAAATCCGACATGATCTCGGGAGGTGGAAACACCTCCAAATCTCCTGGCTGGGATGGATAGCGGCCTGCAAGATGACGGTCCTTCCTAAGATATTGTACCTCTTTCAGACCCTGCCCCTCTCCCCACCGCAGGGCATGATCGCCAAACTCCAATCAGAACTAGCACATTTCATTTGGCAGGGAAGGAAGCCACGCATGAAAAGATCCTTGAGCTACCTCCCACCCGAAGCCGGAGGCTTGGGTATCCCAGACCTACATCTCTATTTTAAAGCGATGCAACTACGATATCTAGTGGAATGTGGCCGCCCAGAGTCCGAGAATCATTGGTTTTTCCAGGATCGAGCGATCGCGGGCACAGCCCTTTGGAAGATACCATTTCTTCCTAAAGCACACAGGCCCCGATCTATCCCCGATATATCCCCGATAACCCGGACAACCATGATTGCCTGGGACCACACTAGCATCAAAATGGGTCTGACCACTTATCCATCCCCGCTGACACCCCTATTCAAAAACCCCGACTTCACTCCGGGAAAACCACGATGAAAAGATTTGCAACCTGGAAGTTGTTGGCCTGCCGCTCCATGGGCCATTTCTTCGACCCAGAGGGCATACTCTCCTTTCCCCAAATGCGCGAAGAATTTGGGCTCCCGGAATCCAAAAGATTTCACAAATTACAACTTAGAAATTGGATCACACACCCTTCAAATTGCTCCAACGCGCAACGCCAATTAACCCAATACGAGAAATGGCTCTTGGCAAAATCGACGGACAAAGGCTTGATCTCTGAGCTATATGCTATCTTACTCCAAACACATATACACACATTTCAAGTGGGACGGGCAAGATGGGAGGAAGAACTAGGGCGGACCCTGAGCACTAAGGACTGGGAAGGCATAGCTTATAGGGCCCGCCACACTGCACATAGCATGGAACTTACAGAGACGTTGACAAAAATTACGACACATTGGTACTATACACCAGTCAGGTTACATAAAATCAAACCCACGCTAAGCTAGAGCTGCTGGCGAGGATGCAGAGGCAGAGGGTCGCTGATACACTTATTGTGGGACTGCCCCCAGATCCAGCAATATTGGACACAGGTCATAGATGACATAGACAAACATCTAGACACGCAGCTCCCGCGATTTCCACCCTATGTGTTATTAGGTCTCCTGAATCCACTAACATACCCCTTAAAATCCACGCGAGGCCGGCAAATAGGCATGGCGCTGAGGACAGCCGCCCAAGCCATTCTAGCTCACTGGGGCACTGCGCTTATCCCCACGCATACAAATTGGTTACACAGGATATGGCACATACTGGGAATGGAGAAGATCACAATGTTATTGGCAGGGAAGGGTTCTGGATTTGTGGAAATATGGGGCCCATTTGTGTCACTACTGTCGCAGGAGTTCCGCGAATTGATATGCCCCAGATATCTCAGACTAATGCGTCTTTTAGAGGCCACTCAGCCCGAGGGGCCTTCGGAGCAATGAACAAATCCGCAACTATACAATGGTTTTGTTTCGCACGGGGGTGAGTGGGGACGGGTGGGGGGAGTTGGGAGGCAGAGCTTTGAAGGGTTTTTCCTTTATTCTTTTTGTATTAATTTCAACACCAGCACGAAATAATATTTTGGATCGCCCCTTCCGGGGTTGCTCACCCTTGAAGGGTAAAATCTGCTGCTGTAACTGTTTGTTATATTTGGAAATGCTAATAAAAGATTTAAACCATAAAAATTATGTTCCTATGGTTATAGGGGCTAGTACATATGTCCCACAATGTTCAGGTTAACAATATAACCAGAGAGCCCTCTGCACTGAGCTTCTGATGCAATTTCCCCTCTGTCCTCCTCACCTCCCATGAATGCTGGATAACCGACTCTCCCTCCATACACCCCAGCTGTGACTAACTTTGAGTGAAGATGCCATTTTTGTCCGAGCACATGTGCACATTCACCTAGCGAGTACAGTGCCAGGGTTGATTGGCCAATCCGGCCAATCCGGCCACTCCCTCCTTTCATTTCTTTTTTTAAGTTGCTATATTTTTTTACTTTAAACTTTTAATTTCTGTAGCATATGATAGTAGTAAAACAATTGCACAGTTGCCAAGGCCAGGCCTACTGGCTTTGCCAGTGCTTGTTCTAACTGAGAGCCCTCCTTGATGTGACAGTGCTCTGGTGCTGGGTTGTGTGCACTCTACAATCAGGGTAATTGAAACAGATCAGAGCTCCAGTCATGTTGACCTGAATGAAGACTCGAACAATGCAAGAGGACGGATCTTCAAGTGAGTGCTCTCCTTCCGTCGAGCACATGGGACTATTTCGGGCACGTCAGCATCATTTATTTGACAACACTTTGATTTGCAGGAGAAAAGAATCAGTCTGTGACTGCAATTTCATATTTTGAAGCACAATCCTTTATTATAAATAATGTAGCCGAACCAATTTTCGCAAGCAGCCCCAAATTGCTTCTAGTTATACAACGATCCATTCATGCACATATACGTGCATTGTTTTGGAAAGGTTGTTCATTCTGTAAATTAGTTTTTCATGATGTTCCTTATACACATTTTCCAAATTACTGTTCCCGCTGCTTTGGGCCCCACAGTACTGTAGAGTGACAGATGAACATAATATGTGTCAATATTGATTGTGCACCGAGAGCCCATCCTTGCAAATGGCCGCGGAATACTAAAACCTTGAAAATGTTGATTTTCTCTGTAGAGTTTCGTTTCACGGGCTTTAACCGCCGGGCGGATTTGCGAGCCTTATCAGCCCCTCTTTCATCTGCCGTTTTCGATGGGGCTGAGAAGAGCCGGGCTGTCTGGACAGAGGAGAACAATTAAGCCATTCAGCCGTTCCCATTCATTACACCACATCTGTTTACATGCACTGTGTCCACTGCTGAACGCCTGGGTCCTCCCACCTCCATTTCATCTCACTTCACTCAAGGCTGAGGGTTTGGGAAGCTTACGTTTTCAAGGTCTGCTTTTCCAATTTACTTTAGAAGACTCAAAGGTGAAAGGCTGCTAAAAAAAAACACTGGCACACTTTTTACTCTGTGTGGTGCGGGCTGAATGGAAAGCGAGATTAACTGGAAACTATCCAAACACAGCTCTTAGAGGAGAAAGTTCCAAAGCCTGAACCATTTTCTACATATAAGGGGATCTCACTGATTATCCCATTTTTAAGTCTTTCTTTTTCCTATTTGCCTGCATTAATCTATTACGCTATATGTAACTGAATGGTAAATATATTTGACTAAGCAGTATTTTTTACTATGAAATTATATAGGAGTTGTCAGGGAATAATGCACTATAAATGCATCTTTTCTGCAACATGAAAATAATTTGGCTTGAATCAAGCAGTTTTCACGATATATGTCAGACCTATTTGAACAGTATGTATTCTGCCATTAGTAAAGAAATCCTGCTCCTTTTCAAGTATTCTGTCACAAACTGGAGCCTGATGTGGATTGTTCAGATTTATCAGCAATGGGTTTATGGTTCCTATAAGCACATTAATCATGGACAGGTCTGGGGTTGGCTGACAGACATGTGAAGATGATGAGCCTATCTATGCTTTCCGGGCACTCTGCATTTAGGGCAGATGTAGTATTCTTTCACGCAACGCAGCAAGGGAACTTGCTGAGCTGCGTTGCGTGAAAGGGAGATAGCAGAAATGTGCTATATTTACTAAGATATGGTGCACTTCTACTTTCTTGTTGCTCTGTCGCACTTCAGGAAGCTTAGCGCCAATGTAGGCACCCTAGTGAAAGGGTGCCTGCGTTACGGGCAAGATTGTTTTTGTGCACATAGGCATGCATTCCTGCACAAAAGCAATCCTTAGAGGCATATTCCTCTTTCTATGTATGCTGCAGAATGCCGCACATGCGGAAAGAGGTAGCAATGAGGAGAAATGAAGATATTTTCCCTTCTTAGGCCTCTCTCGGGTGGGTGTACCCTTTTAACACAGACCCAGGTTTACTGACTTTAGTAAATCTGGGTTTGCATCAAAATACATGGTCAGACGCATGGGAATGGCCATGCTCCACCCGTGTAATGCCTACCCGATGCAGGGTAATACAAGGGAGCCCAAGGTGCTGCGTTACATTACTCTGCAGCTGAAAAGTGATGGAAAGTCGTGCAAATCTCAATTTGCGTGGCTTTGTAAATCTGGCCCACAATGTGGCTTAGTAAAGCTGGCCCATAATATGCAAACATCAGACTGGGCATGGCATGACACATGGAATGTCCTTGTCTATATGTAAGTAATATTTAAAATGATCAGCCCTGTTTGTGCTCCAGTGCAAACGTACGGAGCGCTGTCCCTAAGTCCAGTCTTAAAATAAACCCTAGCCACTACTCCCAAGCAAGACTCTTTGTGAACCATCTAGTATTTGTTACTGCTAGTTTTTTTTTTACTTCATAAAGGCGCAAGGGAACTTTGCGGAAATTGAAAATAGATTTATGGCTCCCTAAACAGTGAAAGTGGAGAAGCAGTGGAGCTGTGACCGGCAAAGAACTAGGGCCACTGTGAACAAGGAAACAGAGGCTTACAGTGAATGGCCAGACTTTCAAAGCCCCGCCCTGAGGTGATTGAGACACCCTGCCAAATCTGCTGGTAAGTTGGTAGAAGGAACAGGCAGTAGATCAGAAGATAACATGGTGGGTTGAGAGCCAGCACCTGTCACAGAAACATGTAGCATTGCCCAGGGATAGGCATTTGCAGAGGACACTGGTTGTGCCATGAAATGCTGTGGTAGAAGGAAGGACTGACAGATAGGCACAGAACCCCCGATCTACGAAAGGTCCCAGGGTCAGCACACAGGATAGAAGGAATAAATCTACAAAATATTTGCACATGCACAGGGAAAAAGAGGAGATACATAAAGTTATGCCAATGAAGCGATGAGTCATGCTCTGTTTGGTTCATTGATTATAAGCATTAACTATAGGCTGCACACAGGCAATTAACGATGTTGGCACCAAACACTTTGGCACTAACTATACATACTAACTATACACTGAATAATATTTCAATGGTGCCGTGATTTAAAATAGCAGACCACTTTGAGGAGACCATGCACCAGGGCGAAATAACGCCCAGACCTCAGGCACTGCAACTGCATGATGAATGACACATTAGAAAGACAAAGATTAACTGAATCATGCACAATACTGAAAATGGAAACACTAAAGCAAGTATTGCATGACCTGGATATCATTGACATATGAAGAATGGGTGCTGATATGATGTCAGTACACAATAGTTATTATATATCCCTTCCTGCACATAAACAATGATTTTAAAAATGATGAGTTGCAACTTCTATGTGTGCTGCACAAAGCAGCACACATAGAATTTACAAATCGCCAGTTAAAATAGTTTATTTGCAGGAAGGGACACCTTCCTGTACATAAACAATCATTCCCCACACCGCAGGCACCCTTGCACTATGGTGCAAGGCTGCTGCGTTGGCACTGGGCAGCTGAAATTGGCACCAGCGCTGGGGGAAATGGAGGTCTGCACCATATTGTTGTAAATAAGGTGCAGTCCTGCGTTTCAGAAGTGGTGGAGCGCAGTGTTTAACCAAGAAAGCTAATGCCGCTCTCCATCACTTCTTTGTACATATGCCCCATAGAGAGAACAAAAAACAAGGAGAAATAAAAGTATTACTGCTCGTTGTTCCACTTTAACGCTTCCTTTTCAAAGATGTTTTTGGTGCTGCCTCAGATTTACAGATCCTTGTAAATCTGGAGCAGTGTCAAAAAGCAATGGGTGTTGTCTGGGAACGCCCACAGCAACACACATTGCATGCCCCTTTACCGCAGAAATCTGTGTGAGGGCCATATTTACAAGGTGGCATTAAGCCTTGCAAAGTGGCTTAGCACCGTCTTGTAAATATAGAGCAGGACATTGCGCCACCAGAGCGTCGGAAAAAGTGACTCTCCGGTGGCGCAATGCCCTTGTAAATATGCCCCATGGTTTGCAGAGACAGAGGCAGAGAGACTAGACAAGAGGCTGCAGGGGACAGTACCATGAAATTCCCATGATTTCTACTTCAAATTGAACATAGCATGGATGATTAGGCATGCATTATTACTTTGGCAAGGCAATAATGAAAGCAATATTGCAACTTTACCGAAAGCCTCCCCCATACACAGTAGAAGCCTCTTTATAGGACTTATATGAATTCAACAGAGCAAAAAGTGACTTTTTGTGAATGACATTTCTTACAAATAGGGAAGCACAAGACATGTTTGGAGTTACAGGCACACAATTCCTACATTACAATAGTTCTAGTAAGACAGGAAGGGACACATGGATGCAAATCACAGATGAACCCACACTTCAAAATATAACATGTTATCTAATATGGAGTCAAGCAAGAAGCTGGTTCCACACTTATATAAAGCAATAAAAGAATATATACAACTTAAGGCCAAAAGACCCTGGGGCATAGACCAAGAATAGAAACTTACAGGAGTGGAATGGGTAAAAGCATGTAAGATCGAAAATGACACATTCCACCTCCTACACAGGACTTACACACCATCAACAATGCTAGCTAAAATGGATAATACTAAAAGAATCAACTTCACTAAGTGCAAACAGAGCAGAGCTGCGCAGACTTCCTACACATGGTATGGAACTCGCCAAATATCACAGCACACTAGAAAAGCAAGGGAGTAACACAGCCCCCTGCAGCCCCTGCTGCTCCTGCAGGAGGGGCCCAACCATTCAAAGGAGGCCCCATTCAGCCCCGGGCCAATGAATATTTGTGAGGCATGGGACGCCACTGTGGAAAAGTGTAAAAGAACATTTTGAAAGAATCGTTAAAGTGAAAACATCCTACACCCCTAAAGCAGTGCTTCCCAAACTTTTAGAACCACAACCCAAATTTCAGAACACCAAACTTTTTGTGACCCACCTAGCTTTAATGGACATGAGGTGGGGTGGATTTTTAATGAAATAACAGCAGTTGTTTGTAAACATACTAACATTGACCGCACCCTTTGATATCGGACTGTGCTTAATATATTAATCTGCTCATAAAATTGGCATATGGTGAGCTGTTTTAGAGTTTGAAGTTGGAACACTTTTCAGAGCAGGGTGCTAACCTGTGGCATCTGTACACTAAAATCACAAGGATCTGAAAACTCCTGGTGTCAATACCAGTGATTTTAGTTAATTGAAAAACATCTTCTGCAGCAGACTATCGGGTAAAACCTCATATAAATGTTTGTGTTAAAACGAGACCCAATGTTGCAATTTGGGCTCTCTCTCTATAGATATGAATATTACAGTGTTATGTAGCACAAACATGGCACAAGGACATTTGAGCACTTAACATGAGCACCAGATTACACAGATTACATTACACGAGGTCAGATTAATTTTATTTTAAGCACAGGAAATTAAGTGATTTGCCCACAATCAAAGAACGTTGAGCTAACAAACTCCAGGACTAGAACCTGGTTTCCCAGAACTAGTAGCTCTGGCCGTTAGACCAAATCCATTTTTCACAATGTATGTGTGAATGTCATGCACAAGTGGTATGGTTGTCTATGCTCACATATAGTCAGGGCCACTGGAAATATGTGATTGTGCGGCTGCAGCGCTTCTTACATAATTATTGGTTTGCCACATAGGCCATCATCTGCTGCACAAACTGTAAATTTTAACACAAAAAATTGTTTCTAGCTCAAGCAGTTCAAAACTTACTAAAAACGCAGCAACACGTGTTGCTGCACGGTAGAAGGCCCTTTGAAAAGGTTGGCTGGTCACCTTTTTGTTGCTTATTTTATATTTGGGTGTTAAACTGGTACTAATATGGCCAAACAATGCCCAAGCAGTGTGAACAAGTGTAAACATGACAAAATAATGAAGTAATACTAGGATTAAATGTGCTGCATTATGCAGCATAAATTGCCTTTTCTTGCAGCATAATTTACTCAACCCTGTCGCATAATTTAGCCCTCCCCTGTCACATAATTCTAGTGGCCCAGCGAATAGTAAGCATATTCTCGGTCGAGCAGCAACTAATACTGAAATGTTCAACCGGAGTCTTGATTGGGAATAATTGCTAGGGTTTGTTTTAACCTGGGCTGAGGGACATAGTTTAGCACAATATATTACTTACATATAGACTTACATATAGACCAGGGCTTTCACTGTGCACCAAAAATCAGTTTGCGATCCTCCAGTGGATCCCAACCCACAGTTTGGGAAACACTGGTATAGATGACATCTCCCTCAACTGGATTTTCTCTTACCTAAACAGCAAATCATATATGATTCACACACTGCCTTTCTCTTCAAATTCGTACTGCATAAAAACAGGTGTTCCACAAGGATCATCATCTCACCTTTACTGATTAACATGTACATGTACTAAATCCTATCAACAGTTTCCAACTCACCTACTGCATTACGCAGACAACACACAGATAATTCTCAGACTGGTAACCCTATGGACCTGGAAAAATTCAAAACTTTACACTGACTCATACCCATAGAAACAATGGATGAGGTGGAATAACCTCAAGCTGAATCTTCATAAACTGAACCACTGACTGACTTGTGGCAAATGGAAAAACTATGACACAATATCTTTATGAATGATATTTCAACAAGAGAGACCTATGGATCACTGGGGACCTAGTGTAATAATTATAACAAAAACACACTGGTCTCTAGTAACAATACTTAGATGCTAAGAACCAAATGGCAAATAAAATTTATTCAAAGGAGATTATGAAAAACTATTTCAACCCACATAGCCGAATAGTGAATATTGGTGCAAAATAAATGTGCTTGGTGCTCTCTTTAGAGGTGATACACTTGAGAGGGCGTGGCTAGCGCCCAAGGAGGATGGCCGCGTCTCCGTGACTCGCCTGGTGTCGCGGGAGCGGACGAAGGATTTAGCGACGTTTCGCTAGCGAGGGGAGCCGCGAAATTGAGAATGCGGCAGTCGGAAACATGAAGGTAGACAACGGAGGATTTGTCAAGCCATAAAAGGCGCTTTTCCTTCACCTGCTTCATTTTTTCTTTTTTTCTCAGAGCGATGTGGCGCCCGCCATTTTGAAATCATTCGCGGACTGAGAGGAGCTTGTTTCTTTCTATTTGGATACTCTTCTTTTGGCTTTTTTTTTTGTTCACAAACCTCCTCTTTCACAGTGAACTGCTAGCAGCAACGTTATGGCTAATTGACAGTATCATGAGGGCCCTTTATTTAGAAGTTTAACCAGAGCTTTTACCTCTGTGAGTCTGGTGCTAGCGGCCATTTTATCGCGCCCTACGGCGTCTAAATGATTTTTCCTGCAATGCCTTGTGATGTGTTGCCTTTTTAAATAGATACCGGTCTACCTGGACTACCCTATTCAGTTTGCACATCGGCACTGGTATCTAAGAATTCAAGCAGGCTTCAGTCATAATGGCCCTGTTTGTCTTTCTACTTTGTTTCTTTACTCCTTTCCAATGATACCTTTGGCTTGCAGTGTACCACATATATATCCCACTGCTTTTCTTTTTTGCTGTCTAGTGCCTGCGTCACTTATTAGTTGACTCTGTGGAGACTCTCATGTTTGACCCAATAATTTTTTGTGCTTAGTCATTAAGCATATTTCTGACAAGTATTTGGGGGCATATTAGCAAGGGCTGGCGATATAATTATCGCCGCTTTAGCGTCCGTTTTTGGGCGAAAAGCGGCGATAATTATATCGCAATATCATCAAGGACACGCTAGCGCGTGTTTCCTTGATGTAGAGCCCGTTTTTTCACAGCCTCGCATCGCTAATGAGATGCAAAGAAGGCGTGGCTGTGAAAACAACACATGTTAATATCGTGAAGGCAGCTTCGCGATATTAACAAGGAGGTGCAGCGATAAAAAAAATCGCGCTACCTCAGCCTTAACTCAGGAATTTAACGTCTGTTAAATTCCTGACTAAGGCATACTTTTAATGGGAGATGGATTATGCTGATACGACCACAGGGTCGTATCAGCAATGTTATCGCTGTTTTCAATGGAACATCGCTGGAAAACCAGTGATGTTCCATTGAAACACCGCTATCGTTGAAATATTATCGCCATAGCGCTATGCGTTGTAAATATAGCGTTATCATGGCGATAATATTCAGCGATAGCCAGCGATAATATTTCTATCGCTATGTACGGCCAGCGATAATTATCGCTGGCCGTTGATAATATGCCCCTTGGATTTTTTTTTTTGGGATGCTTTTTATGGGCAGTGACTCTGCAACACATTCCCTCTAGCTGAAAGTTTACTAGTTGGAATTTACGGCACTCAATACTATTAGCGCCAGTGATCCCAATCGCTCATCTGCGGTTCTGAGGAGATTCCGGTTCAGGCAATTCCATTTATGGGCAGGCTGAAAACAGTAAGGTCGTTGGTGGTACCTACAAATCGTTCTCTTACTGCTTATTCGAATCGCTACGCCCACCTTGCTACAATGGATGATTCCTTGAATTCCTCTCCTAAAAGTGCTTCTGCTTCTTCTTCTGTCACCACCAAGATATCAACCAAACGGTTGAAAAAGGATCCTCCCTCTCCGCCAAAGCAACCCACGTCAGTTTCAATGGATCTTCTTCTGGAGGAGATCCGTGCATTGCATCCATTTGAAGAAGAGACAAACTCTAAAATACAAGCTTTAACAGACGGATGGGCAAAGATGGAGGAGAGAATCACTAAGGTTGAGCAAAGTGTGGAATCCTTGGGCTCAGCCTGCACTCAAGCTGATGTCCTTAAATCTCAGGTCACATCTCTGCAGAAGCAGATTGAAAACCTTGAAAATAGAAATAGAAGGAATAATCTCCGCATATATGGTTTGCCGGAGGGTTCAGAAGGTTCTGACCCTATAGCTTACTTTAAAACGTTCTTGCTGACGGTACTGAACTTACCAGAAACTACTATCCTGAACATTCAACGTGCCCATAGGCTGGGCCCCCTTCATCCGACGTCATCCAGCATGCGAAAACCAAGAGGAGTCATACTATATTTCCTTGACTACACTGATCTTCTTAAGGTATTATCCGCAGTTAGGTCCTTGAAGCGAATTTCATCATCAGGCAATCAGCTTTTTTTCTCGCAGGACTATGCAAAACCTACGGCGGACAGACGCAAGGAATTTCTGGCCATGAGGCCGGCTCTACGTTCTATTGGTGCAAGATTTGGCTTATTTCACCCATGCCTGTTCAAAGTGACTTTCAATAATAACACAATCACTTACGAAGATCCGCTCAAGCTTAAAAGTTTCCTCAACTCACAATGCCCGGAAAGGATGGACTTTTCCAATTCCCGCTTCAGATGAATCTTTTCTTGTACTGTTTCTGAGTTATAGCCTTATACACTTACTTTGTTGTATCTCTCTTATAGTTCATAGAGTGTTTACCAGTTTAAAGATTGACTTCTTTATCTTACTAGATTTTTACTGCCCCATACTGTAATTTAGTATTCTTATTTTCTAGAAAGTTAAGCTAAAGTGCTTTTTACTCAACAATGCTTAGATTGCTCTAACCAATTTTTTTCCCCCACAGGTTCCTGCTCCGTATTGTCTGACTTATCCGTCTTGTTGTCGTTTCTCCTGAAGTCTTCCCCGCCTCACCTCGTGAAGTCTGGATGTGTCATCGTTCCATGTGGCCTCTTCCCCCCTCACCCTCTATATGTTTTGGGTTACTTCTAGGAACAGTTTTCCTTCTTCTACTATTTCTAACAGCAATTTCTTTCTTCTCTACCTTTCTCTTGTCTTTTATCTCTAACTTATTTCTGTATGCTATTTCACTTTATCTTTTTTCCTTCCTTTGTCTTTTCCTACTCGCTCACTTGTATTTCCTTAATTTATTCTTGCCTTATTATTCTTTTTTCAGTCTTGCGTATAATGTCTCTTTTTCCCTTATATCTCAAATGTCACATGTAAACTTATATCTTTACTTTTACTCCCCTTTCTTTCCAATAAGATTGGTTGATTTTGCATATAGCTGGTCTGTTTTTTGGTATATTTATTGTTGTTTGTTTTTTTACATTGATTGGTGCCTTTTATTCATTTTTTCATTTATCCTATGTCTTTAAACCTTGTTTCTTGGAATGTCAGAGGTTTGCATTCACCTATAAAGCGGCAAAGGGTGCTAACTCATCTAGCTAAATTGGGGGCGGCCATAGCCTGTTTACAAGAATCCCATTTAAAGGCAGAGGAGTCAACAAAATTAAAGAGAGGATGGGTTGGGGAGGTTTTTTATTCACCAGGAGATGGCAAATGCAATGGAGTCCTAACCCTTTGCCGAAAATCGCTCTCTGCTAAATTACTTTCACAATGTTCTGATGAAGATGGTAGATGGTTGTTTACTAAACTTTTGATTGGTAATGCTCCGGTTTCTTTACTAAATGTCTACGCCCCTACTGCTGGAGACTCCTCTTTTTGGTTATCTTTAGCCCAACAGATCACAAATTGTATTGATGACAATTTCATCCTTACAGGCGACTGCAATCAAGTTTTTGACCACTTTTTAGATCGTAATTCAATGATCTCTTTTGCCCCTCATAAAGCTCATAAGCTCTTCATACAAACTATTAAACAATACAAGCTTATAGATGCTTGGAGACTTTGTAACCCCACTACCAAGGAAATGAAATGAAATGAATTTGTACTTGTAAAGCGCACTGCTACCCTGAGGCATCCTGGCGCTGAACGCATACCGCTGTGGAACCCTTCCTGGCTTTTCCCTGTGAAATGTCCACTCCTGGGCACCCCCAAGGTGAAGCCAGGCATCCCAGCGCTGGTGGGGCCGTTGTGGAGATTAAGCAAGCTATTGCCCAGAGTTGCAGAGTGGGACCCATGATTAGAATAGGCACTGAGGCGAGAATTATCAGGTCCGAGGAAGTTGAGCCCAAGACCCGCCGAGGCGGGAATTGAACCCTGGTCCCGGGCCAGATCTCTGCATCAGGGTCTGCCGCTCTAACCATTGAGCCACACTTCTCCACTATTACACTTATTACTCTCCAGTTCATCATACCCAATCAAGATTAGATTATTTTTTCATATCACATAATGTATCCCAATCATTAATGGCAGCAGATATTGGGTCCATTCTAATATCTGATCACGCTCCTATTACCATGCGGTTAGATATTTTACAGAAACCCCGTACACCCCATAAATGGCATTTTAATAACGCTCTTCTTTTAGATCCAGTATTCACTTCCTCTTTTGTCTCCTTTTTTAATGAATACTTTTTGTTTAATCAGACTGATGCTTTACCTTTTCATGTGGTATGGGATGCTTTTAAAGCAACAGCTAGGGACTTTATTATTGGTTATGTTTCCAAAAACGTAAAAAATCGCAAGAACTCACCACATCCCTCTTAGCCAAGATAAAGAATTTGGAGCATTCTTATTATTCCTCAAAATCAAAAGATTGTTTAACAGAACTTATAAATGTCAAGTTTCAGTTCAATAAGGAATCGACAAATAGTGCTTCAACATATTTATTAAAGTCCAGTGCGAAGTTTTACGGGGGACAGAACGAAGCTGGCAAAGTACTAGCTAATTATTTAAAAGTTAAGCATAACAAACTCAATATAAAGTCTATTATGGATGAGCAACAAACTTTGAAATTTAAAGATGATGAAATTTTGAGCGAATTTTTTCAATTTTACAAGGCACTCTACACATCAGAAGTCCCTCCAATGGAACATCATACTTCTCAGTTTTTATCTGGTATCCAACGGTCACCTACTTCCCACCCAGATTTTACTATTTTAGAATCTGACTTATCACAAAAGGAACTCTCTTCTGCATTACAGACACTTAAAAAGATAAAGCCTCTGGCACAGATGGTTTTACTGTTGAGTTTTTTACACACTTTGCACATTTATTAATTCCCAAATTGCATAATCTATTAAATTCCTTTTTAAACTCAGGTGAATCCTCAGGCTCTTTTTCAGACGCTCTCATTTGTCTCATTCCCAAGGAAGGGAAAGATTTAAGATATTGTAAAAATTTTCGACCCATATCTTTAGTTAACGTTGATAATAAAAAGAATTCAAAAACTCTGGCCTTGCGTTTGGAATCCCACTTCCCTGACTTGCTGGGAATGGAACAATCTGGATTTGTTAAAGGTCGTCTTATCACAGATAACACTCGTTTATTTTTTGATATTTTATCTAAATCCTCCCATGTCTCACACTCCTTAGCAGCAGTAGCTCTGGACGCAGAAAAAGCGTTTGATAGAGTAGAATGGACATACCTTTTTCAAACTCTCAAATGGTTCGGCTTTGGACCTAAAATAATTTGCTTAATATCAATTCTATATTCAAATCCAAGAGCTGCTGTATGTGCAAACGGCACTATTTCTTCTTATTTTAGTTTGGGTAGAGGTGTTCATCAAGGATGCCCATTATCTCCGTTTCTTTTTATCTTAGCCTTTAGAACCTTTTTTGTCACGGATTCGTCAAAATAAGGACATCCATGGATTTAATTTTAACGATTTTCAAATTAAACTGGCGGCATATGCCGATGATATATTACTATTTATTTCACAACCCCAGTCTTCTCTCCCCGCTTTCCTATATGAAGTAGATTCCTTTGCGGGGGTTTCTGGGTATAAATTAAATAAAGATAAATGCGAAATAGTACCTTTGACAAAATATACTTTTAAAGCTGATTTTGTAATCTCAAATTTCACATGGAGCCCTCAATACATTAAATATTTGGGTTTACATTTTACTCCCTCTATTTCAAGTACAATTTCACGCTGCATGGACAATTGTATACAGAGAATAACCTCTTTAACCGCTAAATGGCACCCTTTATACTTATCTTGCTGGGGTCGTCTTGACACCATAAAGATGATGCTATCCCCTATAGTTCTTTATACAATTTCCAATCTCCCAATATCCATTCCTTTAAAATTAAAAAAAAAGTAAACTCTCTATAATCCTCTTTTTTGTGGAGCAACAAAAGGTCACGCATGTCCTTATCAAAATTGATTCGTCCTAAGTCAGAGGGGGGTGTTAATTTCCCTTGCTTCTCTACATATCAAAAATCTTTTTTGCTCCGTCAAGCGTCAAGATGGCTCTCCGACCCTTCTGAGGACTGTCCTCTTTGGGCTAAACTTGAACTTTCTTTTCTCTCTCCTTTTTCATTTCAAGAATACCTCTCCTTCTCTCGCAAAACCACAACACCTCTCCACTCCCATAATTAAACACACGTCTAGGATTTTGAAACCCAACTCCCCATCAGACCCTATAAATTGGATTTCTTTTTCCAGATCCACAGTATAGCATAACACGATGATATTGATCCGTGGTAAGCCTTTTTACTGGAAATCCTGGAGGCAAAGAGGTTTAATTTGGATACATCAATTATATGCACAGGATCAGATTATGGGGCCGATTCCGATCTCGGCCGGAAGGGCTCTGAATCGGATTCGGCTTTACCGGATCAGATTCGGAGCCCTGTTTCCCGACCGATTCGTACGCACGTCCGGGCGAGCGAGTACGATGCGAAATCGCCGACCGACTCGTCCGGGCGTCCCGACCGCTCCGACCGACTCGTTCCCGGGTCTAACCGCACCGACCGACTCGCTCGGACTCGACTCGCACCGCGCAATGGAGACGTTCCCCGGCCGGGTAAGTACGATGCGTGCCGCGAACAGTCCGACCGAGCCGCGCAGTCCGGCTCGAAAGAGCAGTCGGAGCCGTACTTTGGGGGTCCGTGTCGGACCCCCCTGTACGCGTAGCCGCGCGAGGCACACACAGGGGGGACCCATGGGTCCCCCCTACCTGTGCGTGTACGGCGCGAGTCGCTGCGAGGTGTACCCGCTGTAGGGGGCGCCCTTGTATGCCTCGCACCCATTGAGTCAATGGGAGCCCGCGTACGCGTTGTACGACCGGCTCCCATTGACTTTAATGGGAGTCCGACCGAATCGAGTCCGATAGCCTACGAACGCATCGTACTCGTTCGGTCGGACTGCTAGGGTCCGATTCGGTCGGAAATCTCTCCGGGTCCGGCTCGGTCGGAGAGATTTCCGGCCCGAATCGGAATCGGCCCCTATGTCTTTTGCGCAGGTTAGAGGACTCTTTGACCTACCAATGTCTTTCCATTCTAAATATCTTCTCCTGAAACAAGCTATTTTGACTGTTCATACCCAATACGTACCTCCAATTCCTCTTGCGTATCCTACATCATCCTCAGTTGACAAATTACATTCTCTTCTACAACTTAACCCTAAGGCATCTGTTATTTATAATTACTTACAGATCTCATATATTGTACGAGAAAAGACTAAGGTGGAACTTTCTTGGGAACAGGATTTGGGAGTTACTTGGTCCACAAGCACATGGAATAAAATATGGACTAAAATTAGAAAGTCTTCGAGAGCAGCCAATACTATACAGACACTCCTTTTTGTATATAATAGACTTTTGCTAACCCCGGTTACTTTAAACAAAAGACACGCTGATCTTCCAGATGCTTGCTGGACATGTTCCTCCCCACATGCAGATTTACATCATCTACTTTTCACATGCCCACCTGTCTGTAAATTTTGGGAGAAGGTGTGGTCTCAAATCAACTTAATTTTTCACTCCAATTATTCTTTCTCTGTCTCTCATGTGCTTTTGGGAAGTTTATCCTCGATGTGGGCGGATTGCAATTCCAATACGAAGATAGCAGACTTATTGCTAGCAGTTGCTTTTCAGCAGATAACTAAAAATTGGAAAGACTTTACCAAATTATCCTATCAAGCTTGGTGGTATGCCGTATGTTATAACCACAGATGAGATACCACTCTTGTGTATCCTATTCCCATGGCAACGAAACGCTTGAATCTATGGTTACCTATCACATTGTTCATTGATGCTAGTGCTAAATGCTCCTTCGCCCCGATTCCTGTACAACAAGAAGTTTCTAAACCTCCATGACTTTCCTTTTATTGTACCTATACATATAAGATCATTTTGAATTTGTATTATGATTCTTTATAAGACTCGTCCTCGACTTTTGTCTACCATAATTGATTTGTACATTTATATTAACTCTTTTCCTTCTAGGTAATCTAAAACTCATTTATGCATCCAACTATTTTGCTTCTAAGTTTAAAATTTGACTCATGTGACTATGGTGTCGATTCCGATCTCGGCCGGTAGGGCTCCGAATCGGATTCGGCTTTACCGGATCCGATTCGGAGCCCTGTTTCCCGACCGATCCGTACGCGCGTCCGGACGAGCGAGTATGATGCGAAATCGCCGACCGACTCGTCCGGGCATCCCGAACGCTCCGACCGACTCGTTCCCGGCTCGAACCGCACCGACCGACTCGCTCGGACTCGACTCGCACCGCGCAATGGAGACATTTCCCGGCCGGGTGAGTACGATGCGCGCCGCGAGCAGTCCGACCGAGCCGCACACTCCGGCTCAGAAGAGCTGTCGGAGCCGTACTTCGGGGTCCGTGTCGGACCCCCTGAACGCGTAGCCGCGCGAGTCGCACACAGGGGGGACCCATGGGTCCCCTACCTGTGCGTGTGCGGGGCGAATCGCTTCGCCGCGTACACGCTGTGGGGGGCGCCCTTGTCCGCATCGCACCCATTGAGTCAATGGGAGCCCGTGTACGCGTCGTACAACAGGCTCCCATTGACTTCAATGGGAGTCCGACCGAATCGAGTCCGATAGCATACGGACGCATCGTACACGTTCGGTCGGGCTGCACGGGTCCGATTCGGTCGGAAATCTCTCCGGGTCCGGCTCGGTCGGAGTGATTTCCGGCCCGAATCGGAATCGGCCCCTATGTATTGATATTTTGTCTTTTGTATTGTGACTTATATTTTTCTTAATAAACTTACTTCTGAACTTAAAAAAAGAGGGGATACACTTAATTGATATATTGTGATCAACAAGTGTATCAACAAACACATGAACAGCACGGCCCATTACAGCAAGTTCTCAAAAATCATACAGGGTCTATGTTTTAAAGTCGACGGTGTTTCGATCCCAATAAAAATAGCGGGATCATCATCAGGACTCAGGGGGATACAACAAGCCACAGAGAGAAATTAGGAAAGGTAATGCAGTTGCTAAAGGAGGGGGGTCCCTGTTGATTAGCCTCAGGAACAGGGTGGGTGGGACTGGCCTGAGCTGGAAATATGCTGGATACCCATAGGGGCTCCAATCGGCCTGCATGCGTGTGGTCAGGGTCTCAAAGTTGAGTGCCAGAAGCGCTTGTAGCACTGACTGGCAGCATGGAGTCCTTCCGGGACAATGAGTTCTCAAGGATTTTATCATACAAATATATGGTGCTGAGACAGAATATCGAGTTGGAAATGTTGACTTACACAAATATCGAGTCGGAAATATCGTGATTCAGAAATATCGACAGTAAGAATATCGTAGTCAAGAATATCGAATTTAAGGTAAGAAATATCGTTTTTAAAAATATAGAAGTCATTGATATTGATTGCAAAAATATAGATGTTTAAAATATCGATTTTTTTATTACTGTTATATATTTTAGTTTATATTTTAAATGTATGTGATGTATGTTTTTTTGTATAAGTATTGTTTATGTTTTTTAATATATGTGTTAAATTTTTTGTAGTTATGAATTTTATTTTAATAAAATTTTGCATTTTTCTGTTCCGTAGCGGGTTGTGGGTTTATAGGGGAATAGAGTGGGAAGTAATTTAATTATAATAAATTAATGATTTTTTTAAAATTTATTTAATTTAGATTGTATAGCATTAATTGTGGGAAGTAATTTATTTGTAATTAATTATTAATTGCTTGTCAATTAATAATAATTAATTAATTGAAAATAATTATGGTAATTGTGTAATTTGTTTTAGGTGCGGGTTGTGAAGTTTATAGGGGTAAAGGGTGGGAAGTAATTTATGTTGAATTAATTAATAATTAGTTGTTAATTTATATTAAATAATTAATTGATAATTAATTATGGTAATTGCGTGATTTTCTTTAGGTGTGGGTTGTGGGGTTTATGGGGTAAAGGGTGGGAAATAATTTATGTTTGATTAATTAATAATTAGTTGTTCATTAATATTATTTAATTAATTGAAAATTAAATATGGAATTTGTGTAATTAAATTTAGGTGTGGGTTGTGGGGTTTATAGGGGTAAAGGGTGGGAAGTAATTTTTTTTCGTTTTTAATTAATGAAAAATTAGTTAATCTTTAATATTCATTAATTTATTTATATTTAATTAGGGAATTCGTTTATATTTTTTGTGTGTGTGGGTTTTATTGTTATAAGGGTACAGTGTTGGGAAATAATTAATATTACTTACTTTATAATTAGTTGCTAAATACTATTAGTTTTTTAATTGAAAATAAGTTTTAATAGTGTAATTAATTTTTTTACAGTTTGATTTTAGCTGTGGGTTGTGGGGATTATAGGGGTAAAGTGTGGGAAGTTAAATATTTTTTATGAGTTTTAATTTGTTTTCTAATTAATAATATTTCTTTAATTGGTAATTAATTATCTTAGTTGAGCAAGTACATTTTGTTTTAAATTTAGATGTGGGTTGTGAATTGTGTGGTGTTATAGTGTAGGAAATAAAAAAAGTAAATTTATGTAATAATTAATGTTTTTGTTTCTAAATAATGTTTAATTAAAAATATTTATTTGTTTAGAAATTATTTTTTAATATAATATTTGTAGGTATTTGTTATATCTATTTAACATTATAATATGTTTTTTTAAAGATTTATATTAAACTAATTTGTATTTGAATTTTTAACATATTTATATATTTTGTTTTTTAAATATTTTTATTGTTGAAATTTTGTTTGTTTTTAATTTTGAACTGACTGGAGTGAGAATATTAATTGTTACTCCTCTGCAATCCAACACTTTCCCTACTGTTCCACTCACTGGAGTGGGAATAGTAATTTTTACCCCTCCGCTATCCAACGCTTTCCCTACTTTTAAAATTATTGGAGTGGGAATAGTAAATTTTATCCTGCCACTAAACAACACTTTCTCTACTGGTGCACTCACTGGAGTGGGAATAGTAATTTTTACCCCTCAGCTATCCAACACTTTCCCTACTGTTGCACTCACTGGAGTGGGAATAGTAATTTGTACCCCTCCGCTATCCAACACTTTCCCTACTGTTGCACTCACTGGAGTGGGGATAGTAATTTTTACCCCTCCGCTATCCAACACTTTCCCTACTGTTGCACTCCCTGGAAATTTGTTTGAAGATTTTTAAATAGTTTAATGTTTAATTTATAATAGAATGTTCTTTTATTTTATGTTATTGGTACATATATATATATATATATATATATATATATATATATATATATATATATATATATATATATATATATATATATATTTTTTTTGTAAATTGTTATATTATTTTAAAATTATAAAATAAATTAAAATTAATAGTTTAATTGTTTTAAAGTAAAATATATATGAATTATTATGTATTTATGTTTAACTTTTTGTATTTAAGTTTATTATATTTTTTTAATTTATATTAAATCCACTTAATTTTTTTATATTAATTTTATTATTTAACATATTTAATATTTATATATATATTGCACAAAGACTCCCTCCTCGTAAGTAAGGATACCAGACTCTCCAAAGTACTGCAAAATGTAGATTTAATGGCACAAACGACGCGTTTCAGCTTACGCCTTCCTCACGGTCTCACATCCATTAACTTCCTTCAAGATTTAAATACAAATTCATTAAAACAGAAAAGGGACTATGTTTTAGGCAAGTATCATAGTAAGCAAGAAAATAAAGCGGCCATTTTGTAACGGTATTCGAGATTCCATAAACAGTTGCTTTCTATGTCGCGTATTTACAATAAATAAACAATGTTGACATAATCGACAAATCATGATTGTATAATGCACTAATACTCATGCCCCTGCTCGTACGTTAAATAATTCTCTAAATATGAACATTTGAAAAATATAACAGACTCCTAAAACGCTGTATATAAGCGCAAAGGAACAAATAACAAACTGGCAGTCATCATATTGCCTATAGAGAAAACCCATTACACTACAGGCAACATGAATAATTCATTCTACTATATCCACAATATATGCCAATGACTTTGTGTATGATTGCAACTCAATACATTTCATAAAGTTGCATGCATTTGAAATTCATATAATGCCCCAATGGGCAATGCTTAAAAGTTCATACTGGTACAAGGCAATTTAAGTCATAGACTGCCACGAATCCAAAGTCCAAAGTCCTGCCCAAGTGGGCAAAATGAGGCATGACAAATTACAATAGATGCATCAATATTCACTAACCAACAAATAATGTGTCCCTGCATCTGCAAAAAAACAAAATCATTTAACATATTATTTACATGGAGATACTCAGCGCAAAGAAGCTATTAGCAAAAAATCACTTTATACATGTAGGTGGATGGCCAGTTCCTCACTTGAATTAAGGCCTGATGGCCCCAAAGTTTCGAAATCAATTATATATTTAGATTCAAGTTTCCTCAAAGCCACTTCACGATTACCTCCTCTAATATTAGTAGTCACTGCATCAATAACCATCATGCGTAAAAGATTTTCATTTTGAAAATGCCAATCATGAAAATGGCGAGCCACCGGATAGTGTTTATCATGATGTCTGATAGCCCGTACATGTTCTAAAACACGTTTTTTTGCACAATGAATCGTGCTGCCTATATACATTTTTTCGCAGCGGACACGTTCAGATGGTCGATTGAGGAAAATTGGTCAATCGCCATAAGCAACCTTGGAGCAGCATATGAGGACTTGAGCTTAGCGTGCAACTGACGTGAGCCAAGCTACAAGCACTGAAAGGAGAGACATACAGGAAAGGCGCCAGGTTGGGAAGTCCTCGCCGAGTTGTCTGAGAGCGGTCAACGTTGGAGGACGCAGATCGCTGACGGACGCGCGGTGAGTGTGTTTTATTGACCTTGAACGTTCTTTCGCTGTGTCGTGTTTTGATTCCTTTCAATGGCATAGAGGGGAAGGGAGCCGCTTTTATTACGGGATTTGACATTCCCGGCAGGAGCGGCGCACAGTACTGGATATATCGTTATAATGGCAGCAGGTCTTGATGCGAAGCGCAAAGAAACTGCAAATAAACTATTTTTTACACAGATGGGTGGTGCAGGAAGTGGCACGCCGTGTACATCACAGAACATTACGGAAGAAGTCAAAGTACAGTCATTTTATGTTCATTTGGAGAAATTGCACAAGAAAGAACTCTCCAAATGGTGGGAAGCGGAATCGCTCCAAAGGTACATTGAAGTTGGGCGTGTTCCACGAGGTTTGAGAATTTTCACGATTCCGACCTATGAGGATCCGGATCCAGAGATGCTTGAGGAATGGTCTGGTAATTCTAGCTCTTGTTCAATGACGATGATGAGAATATTAGTGAAATATGCCCTAAAAGACAGAAACAAACTACTGGAAGAAATTGATAAAGTTACTTCTGAATTGGAGAAATTGGTACCTAAAGAAACTGTAGAGGAATTTATGAAAAACTTGATGATCCGGATGAGTAAATTAGAAGAGGAAATTACGGCAAAAAAACAACGCAAATTTCTCCGGGACTTGAAAGATTATCAGGCTGGTCGCACCTTAACCTTTCAAAGAAAATTTGATCATCTATTTGAGAACAAAGGAATGGGGCAGGTGGAGAGTAAGGTGACACCGAGTGAAAGAGTGGAGGTTAGCGAGAGTGATGCTTCTGATGGAAGTTTATCCGACGTATCTGTATCAACCTTAAATCAAAGTACCAATTTGGATATGCACAAAAAAGAATTTTTTAAGACAATTTCAAGTGATAAATCAGGGCAGGACAGAACAATATCAAGAACAAGGGGTATACAGAGGCAGAGGACGAGGAGTCAGAGGAAAAACCAGAGGAACAAACAGGCAAAAGAAAGAAGGAAAAAACGAAGAAATAAAGCCCGTGGGAATGTTGACAAGGGGCAGGAGGGGAAAACCATGAATGTGGTTAACCTATCGGAAAGGATTCTGACACCGGATGAACAAGATTTACTTTCATTAGGTTTGTCATTTTGTCCTTCCTCCAATTTGAACTATACTCAGACAAGGATTGATTTGTTTTATTTTTCTAGAAAATTAAAACTTAAAAAATGGTTTGAGACTCAACCTAAAACCAAAATATCTGACAAACCAGTTAGCCTATTGAGTAATCTGAATACAGACGATGCTGAATTATTACACACTATAACATCTATGAATATGTTGGTTGATCACAATGATGACATCATTTTAAATCTTGATGGCTGGGACCTGGAATTTGATATAAATCCTGGCAGTAATCTCAAAGCAAAATCCACATTTACGCCTAATGTTCAATGTGAAGCGATTGATATTTTTGAAAAAGGTGTCTTAAAAGATTTGAAAAAAATTAGATACAAAACTTTACCAGTTTATAGAGAAAACATCTCTATATCACAGTCGTTAGCATTAGATGCATTGAAAACTGATAATAACATTGTAATCCGGCAATCGGACAAAGGCGGTAATGTTGTTGTATTAGATAAAAATAAATACTTGACTGAAGGATTACGCCAATTGAATGATAAGAACTGTTATGGTGTCTCCAATTTACAAGAGGTAATGAACTCTAACAAGAAATTTGGTGAAATGTTGGTAGATTGGAGGGAAAAGGGGCTTTTGGAGTGGGAAGAATTTAATTTTCTCAAATGTAGCCATCTAAAGTTACCCGTTTTATATCTTTTACCCAAATTACATAAGAATGCTGAGGATCCCACGGGAGGCCCATTGTTTCATCTATTGGGTCTCTGTTGGAACACACATCCACGTTCATTGATCATTACCTTAGGCCATTTGTAATGGGGCTACCTGCATACCTCCGTGATACTACCCATTTTCTGACAGTTATAGATGACATCCATTGGGAGGAGGATTATACCCTACTAACGCTGGATGTCCAAAGTTTATATACCAGCATTCAGCATGACCAGGGCATCAAAGCAGTACGGCATTTTTTGAAAACTCGTTTACTGTCATTGCTCTGTCACTCAGAAATGTTAGTGGATATGATTTATTTTTGCCTTACCAATAATTTTTTCATCTTTGATGCGTCAATTTATAAGCAGTCACAGGGCACAACGATGGGCACCTGCTTCGCCCCCAGTTACGCTAATCTATTCGTGGGCTGGTGGGAGGAGCAGGTGGCCGCTAGTGGAGGAGTTTGAGAACGGTGTTGTCCTGTGGCTGCGATTTATTGATGACATTTTCTGCATTTGGAGAGGAGATATTGTCTCCGCCAAAGAGTTTGTCAGGAAATTAAATATCAATTCCTGCAATTTGATTTTTACTGAAAAGATAAGTAAAAATAACATTGAGTTTCTTGATGTTCTGTTAGAGGTGGAGGATGGTAAACTCCATACGAGACTTTTCAGAAAAATTACAGCGGGCAACAGTCTTTTAAATGCTAAGAGTGCCCATCCATATAGCCTCATTTACAGTATTCCATATGGGGAATTACTGCGTGCTAAGAGAAATTGCAGCACAGATAAGGCATTTGTTCAGGAGGAGATCAACATGTGCAAACGTTTTGCAGAAAGAGGCTACAGTAATAAGATTATCATGCAAGCCAAAGAGAGAGTCAGTAGGGTAACAAGAATCGAGCTGTTACATCAGAATAAGCAAAAAGAAGACTGTAATAATCTTAGATTCATCACAGAGTTTTCAGCACAGGCACCAGATATTCGCAAAATATTGAAAAAACACTGGCATGTCCTGAAAACAGATGAAAACCTTACAAAATATCTTGACAGCAATCCCCAAATCACCTTCAAGAAAGGTAAATCATTACGAGATGTCCTCAGTATCAATATGGTAACTGAAGGAGACAAATCTATAGGTACAGGATGCACTGGGTTTTATTGTTGTAGATGCTGTAAAGCATGTAGGAACAGTACTAACTGTGCGACATTTCAGATACCTAATTCGAAGAGGATGTTTAACATTAAGAAACATTTGAATTGTAACACCACCTACTGTATTTATGTCCTCATGTGTCCCTGCGAAAAAATTTATATAAGCAGCACGATTCATCGTGCAAAAAAACGTGTTTTAGAACATGTACGGGCCATCAGACATCATGATAAACACTATCCGGTGGCTCGCCATTTTCATGATTGGCATTTTCAAAATGAAAATCTTTTACGCATGATGGTTATTGATGCAGTGACTACTAATATTAGAGGAGGTAATCGTGAATTGGCTTTGAGCAAACTTGAATCTAAATATATAATTGATTTCGAAACTTTGGGGCCATCAGGCCTTAATTCAAGTGAGGAACTGGCCATCCACCTACATGTATAAAGTGATTTTTTGCTAATAGCTTCTTTGCGCTGGGTATCTCCATGTAAATAATATGTCTTTAAATTATTTTGTTTTTTTGCAGATGCAGGGACACATTATTTGTTGGTTAGTGAGTATTGATGCATCTATTGTAATTTGTCATGCCTCATTTTGCCCACTTGGGCAGGACTTTGGACTTTGGATTCATGGCAGTCTATGACTTAAATTGCCTTGTACCAGTATGAACTTTTAAGCATTGCCCATTGGGGCGTTATATGAATTTCAAATGCATGCAACTTTATGAAATTTATTGAGTTGCAATCATACACAAAGTCATTGGCATATATTGTGGATATAGTAGAATGAATTATTCATGTTGCCTGTAGTGTAATGGGTTTTCTCTATAGGCAATATGATGACTGCCAGTTTGTTATTTGTTCCTTTGCGCTTATATACAGCGTTTTAGGAGTCTGTTATATTTTTCAAATGTTCATATTTAGAGAATTATTTAACGTACGAGCAGGGGCATGAGTATTAGTGCATTATACAATCATGATTTGTCGATTATGTCAACATTGTTTATTTATTGTAAATACGCGACATAGAAAGCAACTGTTTATGGAATCTCGAATACCATTACAAAATGGCCGCTTTATTTTCTTGCTCACTATGATACTTGCATAAAATATAGTCCCTTTTCTGTTTTAATGAATTTGTATTTAAGTCTTGAAGGAAGTTAATGGATGTGAGACCGTGAGGAAGGCGTAAGCCGAAACGCGTCGTTTGTGCCATTAAATCTACATTTTGCAGTACTTTGGAGAGTCTGGTATCCTTACTTACGAGGAGGGAGTCTTTGTGCAATTTTTTTTGGGCTATCCGGTAACCCGTACCAGACCGCCCTTCCGACAGCTTCGACATACCGGAAGTGGATTTGCGATATATATATATATATATATATATATATATATATATATATATATATATATATATATATATATATATATATATATATATATATATATATATATATATATATATTTATATATATATAATTTGATATTTTGTACAACTACATTTTTTACATCTATATTTTTTTCGATATTTTTGTTCTTACCTGTTTAAGTATAGGGAGTCGATATTTTTGCATTCTATATTTTTGCATCAATATTTTTTACTTCTATATTTTTAACATCAATATTTTGTCAGTGAACCCTGTTAGTCTGCAGTACTAAGACACAGGGGCCGATTCCGATTCGGGCCGGAAAACATACCGTCCGACTCGGTATGGGAATATAGTCCGACCGACACGTACCGGCGCTGCCCGACCTGGGTAGTACGATGAAATGCATGTGAATCACGACCGACTCGTACGGAACACAAGCCGAACGACCGAACCGCACGGAAACAAGCTATCCGGCCGGGAAACCACGCGAATCGAACCGACCGACACGCACCAGGAATGAACCCGAACGAAACGTACCCGCGAACTCCGACCCGCGCAGTACGATGTAATGCGTGGAAAACCAGACCGAGTCGCACGGAGCTCAAGCCGTACGACCGACACGCATACAAAAGCCAGCCGAAGGAAGCCAATACTCGGCGACCGACGCGTACGCCGCACAATAAACCTAGCAGAAACACAGCGTGAACGACTCGGAGAAGCTCGCACGAGACAACTGCAGCGTCCTACTCGGTCAGAAGAACGTCTCCTACATGCACAAAAAATACAAAGGAAAAAATACAAAAAAAGGGCCAAACAAGCAATGACAAAGTCAATAAATACAGGGGAAAAAAACATGGAACAAGGACACACCCCCAACTCCACCTATATAAAGGCCACAAATCCCTACCATGATCCTTTGCAAATTCAACTGACCTGCCAGCACAGAACACCATCAGACAGCAACCACAGACACACTCACAGCTCATCCATCACACAAGCCACACACCATTAGCACCTCAACAAATAGCACCCTCACATACACCCAGCAAAACCTACACTCACACACCCTCACTTGCACACACACACACATCAATCACCACCACCACCCATCACCATGCCCCCAAAGAAGAATCCAAAGTTCCTAGACAGTGAATTGGAAGTCCTGGTAGATGAGATCCTCAGGGTAGAGCCACAGTTGTTTGGTACATTGGTCCAACAGACCCCCATGTCGCAGAAAACCAAGATGTGGGAGAGGATCGTCGACAGGGTGAACGCACAATCACCATGTTTGCGCACAAAGGAAGACATCCAGAACAGGTGGTATGATGTGCGCAGGAGGGTCAGGGACCTACTAAAGAAGGATTACATCTTGAGTCAGCGCACCGGCAGTGGCCCTCCTGCCAAACCACTATACCTCAGGCCCTGGGAGGAGAAGGTGCGGGCCATCCTACCACCAGTGAGCGTATATGGACTATCAAACATCCCAGAGCCTGGTGAGTACACAACTAATATACCCAATATTGTGTGACAATACACACACATCACTGTCAAGGGGATAGTCAAACCATGCACCCTTAGCAAATCCACAGCAACCAAAAGATAATCACCCCAAGATTTGTCTGTCAGTCAGATAAACACAATACATGCCATCTCATAGTGATATGTAACTGTGTCATGATATGTACAAACCTAACTACAAATACAGCAAGGCAGTGGCACAAATATAACCAACAAACACAGTTAGACATTTTGCCACCACTAGAACACCACCTCACAGGGAAGCTCACTGAAAGGAATGAATTCTGTGTATGCTGGTGAAGTCAGTGTAGCCAATAGCATGATGGGAGTTGTAGTCACAGATATTGGTCACCCTCACAATTGGCCCATCAACACCACCCTGAACCATGCTCACATCACAGGGAGTGGAAAAGAAATGACAAGATGGCTGACACTGGGTACTGCTGTGGGGAGCACAAGGCCCTGCTGGGAACTGTGCACCAACAAACAGCAGGACACCACTGTCAGCCATCTTGCCATTGCTGTCACACTCACACACAGTGAAGTCCACTCAAAAGGAAGGAAGTATGGGCATGCTGGGAAGGGGGTGTAGGCAATAGCATGATGGGAGTTGTAGTCACAGATATTGGTCACCCTCACAATTGGCCCATCAACACCACTCTGAACCATGCTCACATCACAGGGAGTGGAAAACAACTGACAAGATGGCTGACACTGGGTACTGCTGTGGGGAGCACAAGCCCCTGCTGGGAACTGTGCACCAACCAACAGCAGGACACCACTGACTGACATCCTGAAAGCCAACTTGCACTCCCTGCAATGGAAGCACGTTCCATGGTGGGATATCTGGCTGGGTGGGAAGGAGGACTGACAGCTCTGACCATAGTTACAAGCAGCTTTTCTCACACACCCCCTTAACACAAACTCCACACAACTCACCTGGGAGAATGCAATGCCTCACACTCTAATTAAATATCCCACAAAGAACCACCACCCTGGGTTATGCTGTGTGAAGCACAGGGACACTCTTGGGACTTGTAGCCAAACAAACGCCAGGACAACACTGTCAGCCATCCTGTCAGCACAGGCACACTACCCCACAGGGAAGCAGAGTCAAAAGGAAGGAAGTATGGGCATGCTGGGAAGGGGGTGTAGGCAATAGCATGATGGGAGTGGTAGTCACAGCTCAACATCCCCCACCCACATGGCCCAGCAAGCTCACACTGAAGCATGCACACCTCACAGGCAGTGAAAAGCCACTTCAAAGATGTCTGACACTGGCCTCAGCTGTGGGGAGCACAAGGCCCTGCTGGGAACTGGGCACCAACAAACAACAGGACCACACTGTCAGCCATCTTGCCATTGCTGTCACACTCACACACAGTGAAGTCCACTCAAAAGGAAGGAAGTATGGGCATGCTGGGAAGGGGGTGTAGGCAATAGCATGATGGGAGTTGTAGGCACAGATATTGGTCACCCTCACAATTGGCCCATCAACACCACTCTGAACCATGCTCACATTACAGGGAGGTGAAAACAACTGACAAGATGGCTGACACTGGGTACTGCTGTGGGGAGCACAAGGCCCTGCTGGGAACTGTGCACCAACCAACAGCAGGACACCACTGTCAGCCATCTTGCCATTGCTGTCACACTCACACACAGTGAAGTCCACTCAAAAGGAAGGAAGTATGGGCATGCTGGGAAGGGGGGTGTAGGCAATAGCATGATGGGAGTTGTAGTCACAGATATTGGTCACCCTCACAATTGGCCCATCAACACCACTCTGAACCATGCTCACATCACAGGGAGTGGAAAACAACTGACAAGATGGCTGACACTGGGTACTGCTGTGGGGAGCACAAGCCCCTGCTGGGAACTGTGCACCAACCAACAGCAGGACACCACTGACTGACATCCTGAAAGCCAACTTGCACTCCCTGCAATGGAAGCACGTTCCATGGTGGGATATCTGGCTGGGTGGGAAGGAGGACTGACAGCTCTGACCATAGTTACAAGCAGCTTTTCTTACACACCCCCTTAACACAAACTCCACACAACTCACCTGGGAGAATGCAATGCCTCACACTCCAATTAAATATCCCACAAAGAACCACCACCCTGGGTTATGCTGTGTGAAGCACAGGGACACTCTTGGGACTTGTAGCCAAACAAACGCCAGGACAACACTGTCAGCCATCCTGTCAGCACAGGCACACTACCCCACAGGGAAGCAGAGTCAAAAGGAAGGAAGTATGGGCATGCTGGGAAGGGGGTGTAGGCAATAGCATGATGGGAGTGGTAGTCACAGCTCAACATCCCCCACCCACATGGCCCAGCAAGCTCACACTGAAGCATGCACACCTCACAGGCAGTGAAAAGCCACTTCAAAGATGTCTGACACTGGCCTCAGCTGTGGGGAGCACAAGGCCCTGCTGGGAACTGTGCAACAACCAACAGCAGGACACCACTGACTGACATCCTGAGAGTCAACCTGCACACACTGCAAGGGTGGCATGCTTCATGGTGGGATAACTGGGCTGGGGGGAGAAGGAGGGCCGGATGTCCACCAAATACCACCAATGCTGGCCATGCACACACCTCAACATTCACATTGAAAAGCTTCAGGTTGGCAGGACAATGTGCTACACCAATATCAACCTCTGACTGTGACAACTTAGGACAATGCAATGTACAGGCCCGCATCCAGAGGTACAGTCACAACTGTCAGGTGTGTGAACCATTGATGCCTGTAGAAACATAACATACATTGTGTGTCTCTTCCAAAAACAGGTGATGATGGGGACACAGCAGCAGACGATGAGGAGTCCCTGTCCCAGGCTCCGGGGGACACTGAGCTCACTGGTGTGGAACAGCCTCTGCCCTCCTCGGATGGCGAAGACCTACCTGGCCCCTCCGGTGTGAGTCATCATGCAGCACCAGCAGGACCAACATCTGCACCCCCTGCACCCACCCCTCCAACAACTGCCAACACACAGACCACCCCTGCCAACACGGACAGACCAAGGACCACCGATGACAACAGCACAGGGACCCCGGCCCAACGTGGAGCAACGGACAACGACCCCAGTAACAACCCCCAAGTGGGCCTACGGTCACCTGTGCGTGCCACCGCAGGTCCCGCACGTGTCGCCAGGGGTGGTGGGAGGGGTGGTAGACATAGGTCGCTGTTTGCAGAGGGGTCTGGACTGCATGATGACCCACAACTGGCACGCATTGCTGATGCGTACCAGAATAGCACCGGAGAGGTCAGCCAGGTAGTGGGGATCCTCAAGGACATTCAACAGCAGCAGGCTGCCCATCATGCCCGCTTGGACTCACACATGTCCCGTGTGGAGACACACATGTCCCGTGTGGAGACACACATGTCTGGCATGGAGTCCAAGTGGGACACATTGGAAGAACTGACAGCGGTGCATAGGGACATATTGACATGCCTCCGCCAGATTAGCACCAACATGGCCACACCTCCCTGTGTGCCCACAACATCTGGTGCTGCAACAACTGCAACTGCCACAGGGAGGGAGGATGACTCTGGCGGAGAGTCCTCTGCAACGCAGCAGCCTGCACGTGAGGGTCCCCCCGAAAGAAGAGGGGTCGTCCGAGGAAGGAAAACTGAGAGGCCGATGGCCATGTACATCCCCCAGGAACCCAACACCTGTTCTGGAAATTCTCCTTTGTGTGCAAACTGTTCACCCTGTCGAATGCAACCCAACTCTCCCACATGACATGGGGAGCTTAAGTTGGCCCAATGTATCAGATGACTGTGGACTTTACTCAGGACATTTCTGCTACCAAGACTTCCAACTCATCTGGGAACTTTGGATTCCAATCCCAATGTACAGCACCCACCATCCTGTGCACTATCCTCACACATGTATGGAAATAAACTCACTAATACACCATACTTGCCTCTGTTGTGATTCCAACGTGGTTTCTGTCATGGAGATGGTGATCTGCTAAATGACACTGTGCATGCTAACTGCTACAGCAAGTTCAACACCGTCATGTGAGTCATGGCGACGTGACACATATGAGGGAGACACACCACTAGGGCTACACAACACATACACACCAGGGCCATCAGACTCATCGCCTACACTGATGTTGCCAGGAAATACAGTGGAATGCACAGACACCACACCTATTCACAGTCTGTGTTAACTAGCCCACAGGTGCAGTAAGCACATGTCAGTCAGATGTGTGACCACAGACAACGCACATCCCAAAGTGAAGCACAGGTTTATTACACATTTGCAACATGTTGTTTCCACTACAGATGCAAGGTAATCCTACGTGGCAGGGGCCACACAGTCAACAAGTGTAGAAGAAATAAAGTCCAGGGGTGTGTGGCACATCACCTGTAGGGAAACGACTGCTTCCACCCTGGAAGTTGAATCATGGTGTCGGGGGATCACAGTTGACCAAACAACTCTGAAAGTACCCTGTGAAGGACAGACATGACACACAGTCAAAAGCACTGAAGAACAGGACAGAACTGCAATACTCATGCCCAATACATGTCACAAGATACTTACAGAAAACCAAGTTAGCATGTCAACACTGTTGGGGAGTACAGACTACCTGTAAGGACACATCGCTGCACGCTTCCAGTCAAGTAGCACATGGCCACACTCAAACAGCACCAGAGCACCACCAACACATATCACGCAAACTCACATCATTGGCATGACAACTCTCTGGATACTCACATTCAGCTGAAGAAGTTGGTGATGAGCTGTGTGCGGACATCACCATCATCATCATCATCATCACTGGCATCGTGGCCCAGGCCAGGATCCTCCACAGGTGGCGGATGTTGGTCATCGTCATCCAGGATGAGAGGCAACTCCTTCCGCACTGCCAGGTTGTGTAGCATGCAGCAGACGATGACAATCTTGCACACCTTTGCTGGGGCATATGGGAGGGCCCCTCCTGTCTTGTCCAGGCAGCGGAAGCGGCTCTTCAGGAGACCAAATGTCCGCTCGATCACTCTCCTGGTCCGACCATGTGCCTCATTGTAGCGCATCTGGGCTGGTGTCACAGGGTTCCTGAGGGGTGTCAGCAACCACGGCATGTTGGGGTATCCGGAGTCACCTACAGACAGACAATTGCACATTAGCTGAGTTGGAAAAGAGGGCAGAATACAACATAGCAGAACACACACAATGGTACAAAGTCAGTACACACCGACAAGCCAGGCACGCTGGTTCTGCATCTGTGACATCATCCTCGGGATGCGACTACTCCTCATCACGTAGGCATCGTGTGCCGAACCAGGGAAACGGGCACACACATGTGAGATGCTCATATCTGCAAGACATACCACCAGAGCATTGATCGAATGATAATGTTTCCTGTTCCTGTATGCCTGCTCATGTGCCTGTGGTGGTACCAAAGCCACATGTGTCCCATCAATGGAGCCAATGACATGTGGCATCCTCCCCAGGGCATAGAAGTCACTCTTGACGTCAGTGAGTTGTTGACGTTTAGGGAAATAGATGTACTGGTTCAGGCATCTCAACATTGCCTCCAAAACATCGCGTAGCACACGGCTGAACATAGTCTGTGACATCCCACCAGCAGACGCCACAGTGTGTTGAAAGGTACCGGTGGCAAAGAAGTGTAGGGCTGCCATCACCTTCACCTTGGGGGTCAGCGCTGTAGGGTACGGCCGGCCAGGTTGCAAATGTGGGGCCAAGCGCACTGCCAAATCCTCAATCAGCTGCCTGGTGAAGCGGTACCGTCGGATGCTGTCACGTTCCACCATCGTTGCAAGGTCAGGGAATGGTCTATGGACAGCTGGTGCCCTGCAGTGCATAGGTGAAGAAAGAAAGATTGTCAGTCACCCCACATATGTGGCATTGACCATACTCAATATCACATGATACATCATTACGAGACACAAGTACTTGATGTGTGTGCCGTTCTGTATGGACATATATGGCACCTACATGGCCATCATCTAACATCTCAGTTCAACATGTGTTGACAACAGGTTCCAGGTTGTGCTATGGGAAACCATTAGGCTGTGTCACAGTACCCATTTACTGCTGTCACGTACCAAACACACACCACAGTGACATGTCTGGACAGATGCGCCACAGGCATCACAGCTCATTGACAGGTAGATTCCCAGGGACCCTGTATTGCCACATGGACACTGGCATGACATGGCGTATCATGTACACGTCAGAAAAACAAACATGACTCCCACAGGTAGTGGCCCCTGTTGCCTCCGCAGGACAGACATGGACGTCTGTGACACACACACGCACAACATCAAAGTCCATGCACAAACAACGTGGATGTGGAGACTGTCTCCCATTGTGCACATGGAATCAGAGACATCGGAAACACAACATGCACACAGACTGTGGAGGGCCATCACTATTGTGGCAATGGGTCACCCTGTGACGTACATACCTTCCCACATGGGACTCTGGGGGTATGTGACATGACATACACATACACAACCTGGAAATGTGACCATGCCACATGCTCTGAAATGAACAGTTGCACATCACAGTGGTCATGTGCACAACACACAAAGGATCCTGTCCCCATGAACATGTGCACAGCCTGGGAGTGGCTGCCCCCAAGTGCCACCCCAAAAACCACATGTTGACCCCCATACACAGAAAAGGTAATGCAGCCTTACATGCCTTAGGATACAGTGTGGACAGGCTGTGGTGTTGTAGGTGTGCCCCAGAGTCCCTGACAAGTATATGTGGCTGGCATACGTTCACCAGTGACAAGCATGGTGACATATATTCGAGTGACCTGTACAGGGACGCGTTGTACAGCAATGGACCGATCGGTGTGCACGCATTGGCCATTGCATCTGTTGTGAGCGGGTACGCGTTGTTTCCCGGAATACGCGTTGTACAGCAATGGACCGATCGGTGTGCACGCACTGGCCATTGCATCTGTTGTGAGCGGGTACGCGTTGTTTCCCGGAATACGCGTTGTACAGCAATGGACCGATCGGTGTGCACGCACTGGCCATTGCATCTGTTGTGAGCGGGTACGCGTTGTACAGCAATGGACCGATCGGTGTGCACGCACTGGCCATTGCATCTGTTGTGAGCGGGTACGCGTTGAACAGCAATGGACCGATCGGTGTGCACGCATTGGCAATTGCATCTGTTGTGAGCGGGTACGCGTTGTACAGCAATGGACCGATCGGTGTGCACGCATTGGCCATTGCATCTGTTGTGAGCGGGTACGCGTTGTTTCCCGGAATACGCGTTGTACAGCAATGGCCCGATCGGTGTGCACGCACTGGCCATTGCATCTGTTGTGAGCGGGTACGCGTTGTTTCCCGGAATACGCGTTGTACAGCAATGGACCGATCGGTGTGCACGCACTGGCCATTGCATCTGTTGTGAGCGGGTACGCGTTGTACAGCAATGGACCGATCGGTGTGCACGCACTGGCCATTGCATCTGTTGTGAGCGGGTACGCGTTGTACAGCAATGGACCGATCGGTGTGCACGCATTGGCCATTGCATCTGTTGTGAGCGGGTACGCGTTGTACAGCAATGGACCGATCGGTGCGCACGCATTGGCTAGGGCCTGGCATGGCAACGGACGCGTTTTCAAAGCTTCAACGAGTCTGATGCAGTGAATTCAGTTGGCCAGCCACAACAATGTTGCAAATTCATGGGTGTCATGAAGTTGAACTTTTGAAGGATGCTGTGGGCGTGTATTAGTGGTGCAATTCCATGGATTGGCCAGATTCAGAAGATGCAAACGACTTGGACCTATCACTTTGGACACATGGGACAGTATCTGCCTCTGCAGCACACATATAATGCTGGCTGTTCCCCTGAGAGCTCACTTGCCTGCACTACATGCTCCAGGACGACATCTGCCACCAACACTGCTGCTGTCTCTGCATCCTCTGGCTACTGCAATGGCACGTACTGTGGAGAGAGCCCCAGCCTTCAGCCTTGAGGAGAACCAGGCCCTGCTGGACAGCCTCCTTCCACAGTACAGCAAGCTGTATGGGAAACCAGGGGAGCAGGTGAGTGTGCTGTCCACTGCCTTACTAATTGTGCATGTTGTCTGACTAGCAAGACTTACAGTGTGCACACCACTGGCTAGCATGCTCACTGAGTAGTTCTCACCCCCAAAGTGTGTAGTTACATGCACTGAACAGGTACAGTGCAGTAACAGTGCATTCCAACAAGGTTTACTTCCCATGCAATGATACCATGTAGTAACTGCTGGCAAACTGTTCATAGCCATCGTTGCACTGCCTGTGTACATCATATGCCCCTGTGATTGAGACATGTATATCCAACTGTGTGATGCACGTATATGTTGCATGTGTAGTAATGGCCTTTTCACTTTGTCATCCTCACAGGTTGATGCCCACCAGAAGCAGGAAATCTGGCTGACCATCGCCCGGGCAGTAAGATCCGTGGGGGTCTACAAGCGCCGGATCCGCAACTGCCAGAAGAGGTGGCAGGACCTTCGGGGCTGGACCCGGAGGATCGCAAGGGTCCAGCTGAAGCTGTCGCCTCCTCGCAGGAGGGGCGGACACCGGACCCTGACCCCCCACATGCTCAGGATCCTGGCGGTGGTCTTCCCTGACCTGGATGGGCAGCTGAAGGCCAGACAGCAGCAAGGAGGGGTGAGTCCATGACTGCACTGTGAACTTTGTCTGACATGCTATGTGCCCTCCTCTGGCCTGGTTAAACTTCCACAGTACATCAGTCTTGTGGTCCAGGACCCATGTCCCTCAATTGTGACATGCCCACTCCTCATCTGATACGCAGGTGTGGCCCTTACAGTCAGGAAATTGTGTCACTTGGGTACTGTGTCCTTGCATTTTGCTTCGCTCAAGGTGGGGGACAGCATTTGTTCCCGTGACTTTGTGGTGGGCTTCATGGGTGGGTCAATTGCTTACACGATGCCTAAGTTCTGACATGTAATCTGGGTGTAACTTTGATATGTGGTCCACTTGCTGATCTGAATCACCACATGTCCCTGGGGTATTTGGCACACCCCCATGCTGCGGGTGGGAACAATGTTTGGGCCTCAGGAGTATGTATATCAAGTGTGTCACACATGCTTAGCCACCTGCCTACTGTCCAGGGCTCATCCCTCTTTCAGGTGGAGCAGGACAGTCATGCCTACTCCAGGGCATACAATACACTCTGTACTCCCACTCCCGTGTATCAGCTGACATGTTGTGATCAGTGAAATGTTCCCTCAGGTGTCTGCCTCTGTGTCATTGTGCTGTGGCTTCGTTGTCAGGACTACTGGGATGTTTATCGTTTAGGGCTCAGCATGCCATCTGAGATGTGACCATGAGAGACGATACTTCTGTGACTTATAGGTGTTTGATCACTTGACTGTGCACACAGGTGTATGCGACTGTGAATTTCAGGCAGCTGTTTTTCATTCACAGCAGACTGTGAGGTGCTCAGGTTCATAGAGTTGTGTTTCATGTCTCCCATATGTCCAATTGGCATGACGTGGACAAATAAGAGTTCAGATGATGTGGTTTGTGGGGGATGGACATGTGCACTTGTCAGCTACATAACTTGCATTCCCCATTACCTAGGATTGTGACACAGTGCAGACTGTTGTTGGCTGGCTGCCATGCCCATGTGACTGGAGACAGTGATGTATGACTTTGCAGGCATGCCTGTGCCATGGCATTAAACTTCCTAAGAGTGATCCTGCAGGGGAGTGACATGTGCAACATGCACCCCATTGTGGCATTGACTATCCGGACATGGGTGCATCATGGTGTCTGGTGCTGGTATGCATCACATGCATTTCTAATTAGACTCTGGCCATCCCTTTATCCGGACACCTGTACTGACTCAGTGGCAAGAGATGTGATGTGTGCATGTTCACATACTTCACCGTGTTCTCTGCAATGTCCAACAACTGTGTACGTGGTGCATGTGTCCACACTGGGGTATTACCATCCAACAGGCACCAGACAGATGGGTGCAAGGGCAGGAGGGGTGTGAGTGCCATGGTTGACCATCAGACTGACAATTGGCTTCTCCTAATCTGTGTGAGGACTTTTGGCAATGTTCAACTGAGGATGCCAGGGCTTGCTCTGTAATGTGCTGTACTTACTGTGGTGTGTGCGGTCAGTGCAGGTGACTGATGTTTGTCTGTTTCCCTAATTGTTTGCAGATACATCCACGGCCACAGGAGGGGACAGCTCCATGGACCAGGATGAGCTGCAGAGCCAGACTGGGTCAGCAGCCGATGAGTGGTCGGAGGGACCCAGTGGCACGGAGGGCGAGGGGAGCCACACCGAGGAGTCCTCAGCACCATCCACCTCAGCTGAGGACCACAGCAGCTCGGAGGATGACTCCCTTGTGGAGGCGGGTGTCAGCAGCCACCACACCCCAGCTAGTATGTCTGGCCCCGCCACCACCACCACCACTGCCCTCCCATTGGCTCCCATTCCAGAGGTCCGTGGAGGCTCCCGTGTTCGGGAGCGTGTCTCCTTCGTGCCAGGCACCGCACCCCCTGCCCCTGTGTCCCCTGCTGCCCTGAGTGAGGAGTCTGTGTACCTACTTCGCCAGCTCCATGTAGGGCAGACAGCAATGCTGAGTGTCCTCCATGCACACACCACTCTGTTGACACAGCTGGTGTCGTTCATGGAGGGCATCTCGACGGGCATGTCTGCCCTACAGAGGAGCAATAGGTCCATGGACTCCTCCCTGACGGCAGCAGTGTCCCTCCTCCAACAGTCCATCACCCCTCCTACCTCTGCCCCATCCACACTTCCTGGCACCCTACCTGTCCCAAGCACATGCACACCTGCACAATCACCCAAACACACAGACACGAGCAGCACAGAAACACCCAAAACAAAGGCAAAACGTGCACACAAGCATCCTCAGGGGACTGATACCACACCCACAGGGGATGGGGAACAGACACACACACAGGCATCCACAGTCACTCCGCAGTCCTCAAAATCCTCTCCCTCCAAGACCCCTTCCCTTGCCTCACCTGCAACCCCACCTACAAAGCAGCTCTTCCTCTGTGACCTCGGCCTCTTCCCCTCCGATCCCGCTGATCCAGCATACAGGGGGAAGAGGAAGTCCACCCACACAGAGGGGAGTGCCCCTCGCCCCCGGACACCCTCCCCCAGGCGCAGACAGACTGAGGCCCCCATCCGCAAGTCCCCCCGGGCCCGGAAGAGCAAGACCCCGCCAACGCCCTGCAGGTCAACCACACAGTCTCCTTCCTCCATCCCTCAGGCACCCACAACACAGGTTCCCCCACCACACCCTGCCCCAGGTTCCCCCACCCACAGATACACCATCCCCAAAATGATGCGGCCTTCTCCACCTACCACTTGCTCTTCCAGCCCCACACCCCCCGCTGCACATGTTTGTGCCACTGGTGTGGAGACCGTGTCCTCCCCTCTGTCCTGCCCACCTTACCTGAACCCCATTCTACTCCCCTGGAGATGGGCACTGCAGTGGAGTCCACTACCACCCCGTCTGACTTGGGCACTGCAGTGGGGAACCTGTCCACTCCATCTGGCCAGCCCACTGGAGTTGTGCCGGCACCCACACCATCTGACTCATGCCCCCCAGTTGTGCCGGCACACACCATGTCAGACACCTCCACTGCAGTTGTCAGTGACTCTCCAGCACCAGCCACCCCTTCCCTGCCTCCTTCTGGTGAGCCCTGATCCTGTCCCTGCGGTGCCTGGCCTGCCCCCCGTATGCCCCTCCGAGGGGAATGTCCCTGGTCCGTAGCAGTGCAGGCAAGCAAAGGGTGACATCTGCCACTGTCACCCTGTTTGGACTTTAGTCATGGACTGGCCATTGGCCTTTGGGTTTTGTCAGGACTTTCTATTTTCAACTCACATATGCTGAATAAAGCTACTTTCAGTTCTCTAGTGGTTTTGCTTCAGATGTACATGATGTTGAGGATGCTAACCATGCCCTTGCTGCAGTGATGGTGATTTTTGATATCAGGTAAATGAAGTGTTACTGTGCAGGACCCCATGTGGTCCAGGGTGAATGTGTCCTATCCTGGTGTGTAGCCATGTCATCCTTTGCAGCAATATGAGGGTGTCATGTTTTTCATATTTGCCAATGGGATTCCCTACATGTTTTTGCAATATCACATCTGTGGCTTACACCCCTGCACATCAGATGTGCTTGCCATTGTTCAATTTGTCTATTTCCCTGACCGTGTGACCATCTCCACTGGACATGCAAGTTTGGGCATCAATGGGGAAGGACTCATCTGTGGTATCAGTGCAACTTGCTATACATGTGTATTTGATCGGTGCAGATGATTTCGGTGACACTGCCATGACCAGGCTGATGTGACGAGAGCCTTCATTTTGTGCTAATTGTTGACTGAGTGACCAAGTGTTCTGCTGACATGATAGAGCCCTGCAGAGACAACGTATGGCACAGCTTTCCTTACACAGGAGTGGAGTCCCCTCATGGCAGTGTGTAATTCCGTGACATTGCCTGAGCCCAAGGTGTGTGTTGTGTGAGCATGTCTGTGTGTGTTCACTTCCATTTTGCTACGCAGGCTGGGGTCCCTAGTGATGTTCCTGTTTGTGATGCTTGCTGAGTTGAGCAATGTTCCCCCCAAATCTTCACCCTGGGTTCTCTGTGATGTGGGTGCATGGCACATTACTGGTCATCAGGGTGTCATCCATAGGTGTGTTTGCTGTCAGGGCTGAGTTTGTGGGCAAACGCAGATGAGACACAGTCAGGATTCCCCTTGGCACTTGTTGGTTACACAAGTCATGTAATTTACAGTTTGTGTTAGCTTTCAGTGATTGTGACACGCTGTGTGTGTGACTGCTGCCACTCCTCAGGGTCAGAGCTGCAATGTTGGAAGTTGTCTATGTGTGTTCTTTGTGGGTGACCTTGGCTTCTTCATTGTTGTGTTACTGTGGCCGGGATCCCATTGGTTGGTGTGGATTTGACGTCATGCCCATGTACAGCGTACTGTGCAGTGTGTCAGACATTCACAAGTCTTGTTGACTGGCCATGTGTGATGGGTATCTCCACCTTAGTTCCCCCACCACCCCTGGGATTGTCATGGGTGCATGTGCAATGTCACCAGTCCATGTGAGCTTCACTGCTGCACATTGGTGGAGATCAAGGTGTGTGGTGTTGAGTGTATACAAATGAGAGTTGTTGCATGGCTAGACCTCTACCTCCATGTTGGCCTTGGCTGACAGGTCATGCTGATTGATTTGTGCTTGTTAGGTGTGATGGTAGTTAGTTGCTCAGGACACATGACTGTGGTTCACAGTGTGTACGACATCTACTTTTGTCATCACAGTGGGATTCTCATGCAGGCCAGTGTCACCACAATGTGGGGTCCCTGGGGGTAGTGCTGTGGTGGGTCTGTCTCTTGCTGTGTTAGTTGCTGTTCCTACAAGCTTGTGTGACATTTGTAATTTGGGCTCCCTCTCATCTAACAATGCCTGATTGCCCACATAGGGGAATCCGATCCATGAGTTACTTTTGTGTGGCACTGTATTGACATCTGTGTAATAGGGATTCAGGCCTCCTCATGTGTTGTGTGTTTGCCTGGGGACACTGGCACACCACCCCCATCACCTGTTGTGTTTGATATGCAGTGTGAGTCTGCCTGTTTGTGTTTGTGCATTTGAACCACTACATTGGCATTTCTTTAGTGTGCCATTGGCTGTATGTTGTTTGGTGGCTTTCCCCTGCTGTCCCTGGGACTCCTAGGTCATCAGTGAGCACAATGATCATGGTTTGTATGTCCCATTGCTGCCATGGAATGGTATTTGTTAACCTCACATCTACAGTCTCCACAGGAAATCTACATTTGTGTGTCCATTGGTGCAGATATGTGGGTCTGCATTATGATGGTCACTTCTGTCATTGTGTTATTCGTGAATGTTGACAATGTGAGCCCCCATGGGTGATGTTTGTCTGCACATGGCCAAAGCGATGTTTCATTGGCACTGCACTGTTTGCCTCACCCAATCTATGTTGCTATGGGACACAAGCACTACTATGCCACTGATGTGTTTGTTGTTGTGTGACCAGGAATCATCCATGCAGTTTGGCATTTGCAGCTTTTCCCATGACAACACTTACATTTTGGTCACTGTGGTGATGGGGCTTTAGACCCCATTGCCACAATGTTCAAAATGTGCTTCAGCTATGGACCCCACACTTACCTTTTGGTCACTGTGGTGATGGGGCTTTAGGCCCCATTGCCACAATGTTCAAAATGTGCTTCAGCTCTGGACCCCACACTTACCTTTTGGTCACTGTGGTGATGGGGCTTTAGGCCCCATTGCCACAATGTTCAAAATGTGCTTCAGCTATGGACCCCACACTTACATTTTGGTCACTGTGGTGATGGGGCTTTAGGCCCCATTGCCACAGTGTTCAAAATGTGCTTCAGCTATGGACCCCACACTTACATTTTGGTCACTGTGGTGATGGGGCTTTAGACCCCATTGCCACAGTGTTCAAAATGTGCTTCAGCTATGGACCTAACACTTACCTTTTGGTCACTGTGGTGATGGGGCTTTAGGCCCCATTGCCACAGTGTTCAAAATGTGCTTCAGCTATGGACCCCACACTTACATTTTGGTCACTGTGGTGATGGGGCTTTAGGCCCCATTGCCACAGTGTTCAAAATGTGCTTCAGCTATGGACCCCACACTTACATTTTGGTCACTGTGGTGATGGGGCTTTAGACCCCATTGCCACAATGTTCAAAATGTGCTTCAGCTATGGACCCCACACTTACCTTTTGGTCACTGTGGTGATGGGGCTTTAGACCCCATTGCCACAATGTTCAAAATGTGCTTCAGCTATGGACCACACACTTACCTTTTGGTCACTGTGATGGGGTGTTAAACCCCATTGTCACAGTGGTCATGGTCTGCTTGCATTGTGGAGGCCACACACATTTATGTGTGACACATGTGATAGGGGGTCACATTGTATGTTCAATGTCATGTTCAGTGTTGTAGGCATTTGACACAGACTACACATGCTTGTCATGGTGTTGGGGGGGGATGTATTTTTCAGACATTCTTTATGTTGGAGTATGCTGGTTGTGTCATGCATTACCCGTCCTATGAGTAGGGGTTGTGTGGGTGGTAGGCATCCAGGCCCCCATGAGTAGGGGTGGTGGTAGTGGTAGGCATCCATCCCCCTATGAGTGGGGATGGTATTAGTGGCAGGCATCCATCCCCCTATGAGTGGGGAGGGTAGTAGTGACAGGCATCCAGGCCCCCATGAGTAGGGATGGTGGTAGTGGTAGGCATCCATCCCCCTATGAGTGGGGATGGTATTAGTGGCAGGCATCCATCCCCCTATGAGTGGGGAGGGTAGTAGTGACAGGCATCCAGGCCCCCATGAGTAGGGGTGGTGTTAGTGGTTGGCATCCATCCCCCTATGAGTGGGGAGGGTAGTAGTGACAGGCATCCAGGCCCCCATGATTAGGGGTGGTGGGAGTGGTAGGCATCCATCCCCCTATGAGTGGGGATGGTATTTGTGGTAGGCATCCATCCCCCTATGAGTGGGGATGGTATTAGTGGCAGGCATCCATCCCCCTATGAGTGGGGATGGTAGTAGTGACAGGCATCCAGGCCCCCATGAGTAGGGGTGGTGGTAGTGGTAGGCATCCATCCGCCTATGAGTGGGGATGGTAGTAGTGGCAGGCATCCATCCCCCTATGAGTGGGGAGGGTAGTAGTGACAGGCATCCAGGCCCCCATGAGTAGGGGTGGTGGTAGTGGTAGGCATCCATCCCCCTATGAGTGGGGATGGTAGTAGTGGCAGGCATCCATCCCCCTATGAGTGGGGAGGGTAGTAGTGACAGGCATTTAGGCCCCCATGAGTAGGGGTGGTGTTAGTGGTCGTCATCCATCCCCCTATGAGTGGGGAGGGTAGTAGTGACAGGCATCCACGCCCCCATGAGTAGGGGTGGTGGGAGTGGTAGGCATCCATCCCCCTATGAGTGGGGATGGTATTTGTGGTAGGCATCCATCCCCCTATGAGTGGGGATGGTATTAGTGGCAGGCATCCATCCCCCTATGAGTGGGGATCTTAGTAGTGACAGGCATCCAGGCCCCCATGAGTAGGGGTGGTGGTAGTGGTAGGCATCCATCCCCCTATGAGTGGGGATGGTATTAGTGGCAGGCATCCATCCCCCTATGAGTGGGGAGGGTAGTAGTGACAGGCATCCAGGCGCCCATAAGTAGGGGTGGTGGTAGTGGTAGGCATCCATCCCCCTATGAGTGGGGATGGTAGTAGTGGCAGGCATCCATCCCCCTATGAGTGGGGAGGGTAGTAGTGACAGGCATCCAGGCCCCCATGAGTAGGGGTGGTGGTAGTGGTAGGCATCCATCCCCCTATGAGTGGGGATGGTAGTAGTGGCAGGCATCCATCCCCCATGAGTGGGGAGGGTAGTAGTGACAGGCATCCAGGCCCCCATGAGTAGGGGTGGTGGTTGTGGTAGGCATCCATCCTCCTATGAGTGGGGATGGTATTAGTGGCAGGCATCCATCCCCTATGAGTGGGGAGGGTAGTAGTGACAGGCATCCAGGCCCCCATGAGTAAGGGTGGTGGTAGTGGTAGGCATCCATCCCCCTATGAGTGGGGATGGTATTAGTGGCAGGCATCCATCCCCCTATGAGTGGGGAGGGTAGTAGTGACAGGCATCCAGGCCCCACGAGTAGGGGTGGTGGTAGTGGTAGGCATCCATCCCCCTATGAGTGGGGATGGTATTAGTGGCAGGCATCCATCCCCCTATGAGTGGGGATGGTAGTAGTGGCAGGCATCCATCCCCCTATGAGTGGGGAGGGTAGTAGTGACAGGCATCCAGGCCCCCATGAGTAGGGGTGGTGGTAGTGGTAGGCATCCATCCCCCTATGAGTGGGGATGGTAGTAGTGGCAGGCATCCATCCCCCTATGAGTGGGGAGGGTAGTAGTGACAGGCATCCAGGCCCCCATGAGTAGGGGTGGTGGTAGTGGTAGGCATCCATCCCCCTATGAGTGGGGATGGTATTAGTGGCAGGCATCCATCCCCCTATGAGTGGGGATGGTAGTAGTGGCAGGCATCCATCCCCCTATGAGTGGGGATGGTAGTAGTGGTAGGCATCCATCCCCCTATGAGTGGGGATGGTAGTAGTGGCAGGCATCCATCCCCCTATGAGTGGGGAGGGTAGTAGTGACAGGCATCCAGGCCCCCATGAGTAGGGGTGGTGGTAGTGGTAGGCATCCATCCCCCTATGAGTGGGGATGGTATTAGTGCCAGGCATCCATCCCCCTATGAGTGGGGATGGTAGTAGTGGCAGGCATCCATCCCCCTAAGAGTGGGGATGGTAGTAGTGGCAGGCATCCATCCCCCTATGAGTGGGGATGGTATTAGTGGTAGGCATCCATCCCCCATGGGTGTGTATGGCATTGGTGATAGCCATCCCGCCCCTATGGTTCTGCTGTTGCTAGTGTACGTCATTTCTGCATCCCTATGTGTGTGTGACATATTTCGGGTACGTGTCGTTTGTTTGTGTTGTGGGTATTTGACTTACCGTCTGCATCGTACGCGTCCGTACCGGTCCCGGTAATAGATGTAGAGTATTGGTAGGACCTGCGCGATGGGATTCATGGTTGGGTCGTCTCGTTCGGGTTTCTCGTGGCTTCGACTCATACTCGTCGCTGGCTTGTTCGTCTCGTCGCCGTGGATCGTCTTGTGGCGCGAATCGGAGCTTATGTGCAGCTCTCCCGGATGCTCTGACGTGCCGGACGTAGCGACGGGTTCGACGCGTACGGAAGGCGCATCGTACTCGTCCGGCCGGAAGGTGCTGTGTATTTGCTTCCGTGCGACTCGAATCGGCGTTTACGGATCCGGCTCGGGCGGGAACAGGAGCTGGAATTGGTGAGTACGGCTCGCTCGGAATCTGGGCTGTTATGTGCATCGTACTTGTTCGTTCAGACGACTGTTCGAATCGGTCGGGAAACACGCGTTCGGCTTGGTTTTTTTCCGGACGAATACTGTTAGGTGCGCTTCCGGCCGAGATCGGAATCGACCCCAAAGTTTATACTAACACTGTACTTTCACAAGCTGTCGGAGGTTGAATGAATATCAAACTTAGGAGCTCAGTTAGCTTTCATCAGGATCTTAATTCTCTCTAGTCCTTATGGTGTTCTTTTACACTTTGTCAGTGCTCATACATTGGTAAGCTTTTTTTAAGTTCAATTTTGGACATGATAGTACCTAAATGTTGGCTGGTTAATGACAGTTAAGTAGATACATAAGCAATTTCTATTATGCAAGGTTAATAAAAAACTGTAGCCTACAATAAAATATTATTGAATTAATAGCCGCCCCACAACAGAGCTCAGGCAGTGCCTTTTTTCAACAAATGAATACCATCTCTTTAAGTGAGTAAACAGAATTTACATGTGCTTTTGCTATACCTCATTGTCTAAGGTTAAGTTTTTCTTCTCGTAGCAGTAAACCAGTGTAATGGAGAACACGAATATGTTCAGCAATTGTCCTCTTTCAAAATCTATAATGACACAGTGACTCAAAGTTTCTGGGAACAAATGCTGTCCTCTAAAAAAGATCTTAAAGTCAGTGCAGACCGGCACACATTTTATACTGATCCATGTTGAAGATGGCTGCATTTTTGTTTGAAGTTGAGTTATTTCTAGAATCACATTGATGGTGACTTGCACAAGATTATGAAGTCCCATGGGATTTACATTTTTGGGCACTCAAAGTCCCACCCAACACCATCGGACCCTGTGCTGTCTTCAAAGCAGGGAAATATCTGTTGGAGTGGTCTAGGGAATGAAGTGTGAGCGGGACCAACACCAGCGGCCTTGACAGGGGCATGCCAGTTGTACTTTGGATTTGTTCTCTGGAAAATGATTAGTTTGGCTTTTGTTTAATTTATTTTCTGCCACCATATGTTGCTGAAGTTTGCAGATTGGTGAGACATTGTTACAGGCTGGCATGAGGACCAGATCATCTGTGTAGAACAGGCAGCTACTCTTCGTATATGAAAGGAGCAATCAAAGGGTTGTAAATTCTACTAAAGTGATTGCTAAATCGTTCATGTACATGCTAAATAAAAAGGCACATTGCGTGGGACCACCCCATAAAATCATTAATAATGACATACAGGAAAACTTCATGATTTAAGTAATTTGTTCTCTCGCTCTAGTCTTGCTTGGCATTATAAACCTTGAAGAAATATGTAAAATAGATCAATAGCCAATGCCTGTGCCAAGGCTGCCCAGGGGGGCCACGTAGGGGACCCTCCAACAGGGCGGCCGCCTTAGTGCCACAGGAAGGCACAGAAGTCTGCTGACTAGGCTCCCTGGGCTAGGGACCAGGGGGTCTGCTGGCCGCGTCACTTCCGGCCGTGGGAGGGGGACAGGGGTACAAAAGCCTTCCCCCGCCCACTGTACGGTCTCTTGACCACTACCCGTCTCGCTGTTTCCCACCCTACCGCTTACCCTGCGGACGGCCAAAGGGTAGTATGGGGAGGGGAAGAATCTAACTTATTGTTTTGTGTTGCAGGAGGAGTTACAGGGCGATCCAGAGTCTGCAAGGTACAGAAGGGTACTATATTGCAGCGGCACAACAAGGGTGCTAAGCCAAGGATACCCAGGGATGTCTAGCGGGTCCCCTGGAAGAACTACGGCGCCCCGTTAGTCCTACGGGCGGTTGTGGGTCTGAGCAACCGGGGGCTGCCTGGAACGCTCCGCCCACCTGTTGGGGGCGTGAGTAAGGGAGTGGACTGGCGGTCCACTGATGGGAGAGGTGGCCTCTCCCAATAATTGGTAACCACCGATTGGCGACGGCCACGGTGCAATTTGGCTTATCAGACGGGCAGGCGGCATAGGGGCTGGCCTGCCCTGGGATCGCCCGTAAGATAACCCACCATGTTGGCATATTGGTTATGCAAATAAACCTGCAGCAAATTTCTCCACTAAAAAGGTGTCGTGTGGTTTATTTATGTATGTTGCTGTATGAGAACTGATTGTTGCCGATATTGGCACTATGTATTATGCGCTGTGATTGGAGTTCTTCAGAGAAGTGTAGCAAAACTGGCTGATAGCAGGTTAAATAGTACAGCTCCTCTGTACCTGTTTAGTAACAGGACTCACTTCAATGGTCCCCCACCAAAACTTGCATCTATGAAACCAAGTGTAGTTTTTCTTGAAAACTTCTAGCATTTCTAGCTTTTCATGCTTTCCTCTTGTGTTTCCTCAGGCATTGTGCTGAATATTACGGAGGAAAATGTTGTGTGGGTTCTGTCCATTTAAAGAAGTGCTTCAACCAAAGATTAGCCTGTCCACTTGTGTGTTTAGAGTCAAAGAAAATTCAGGAATTTTTCATGTTTTTGGATATTTTTGGCAGAGGTCTGAGTTCATCTGGCCAAAAAGATGTAGGTATAACTAAAACACACACTGGTCCCTAGTAAAAATACTTTAGATTCAAAGAACCAAATGACAAATAAAATGTATTCAAAGCAGTTTATGAAAAACAATTTCAAGGCACATTGCGTCAAAGTGAATATTGGTGGAAAATAAATGTGTTTGGTGCTCTCTTTAGAGGTGATACATTCAAGTGATAAACCGTGATCAACAAGTGTATCAAGAAACACATGACCAGCATGGCCCATTATAGCAAGTTTCATCAATCATGTAGGGTCTGTGTTTCTAAAGTCAACAGCGTTTCTATCCCAATAAAAATGGCGAGATCATCATCGGGACTCGGGGGATACAATGAGCCAGAGAGAGAAATTATGAAAGTTAATGCAGTTGCTAAAGAAGAGGGTCCCTGGTGACAAGCCTCAGGAACAAGGTGGGTGGGAATGGCCTGAGCTGGAAACATGCTGATACCATAGGGGCTCCAATCAGTCCACAGTGGGAGGCACATGTGTGGTCGGGGTCTCAAGGTTTAGTGCCATTCACCAGGCTCGAATCAGCTCAAAATTGCAGATGCACTGGTAGTGCTGACGGGCAGCATGGAGTCTGTTTTGGACAATGAGTCTCCCCACTTGGAGAACTCATACTAACCCAAGTTTCAAGTCGTTTCCATCAGCTCAACTATATTAGTAATAACATTCTAGTTAAACTCAATATAATGTAATATTATGTTTTAACTCAAATCTCCGAATTCAGAAGACAGGTAAGTAAAAAATGTTCCATGTTATACTTAATGGACATTCCACAAATACATATCTGCTCATTGTCATATATCCTTGTTTTCAGACCACCTAGATGTCCTAACTCCTAATAGCTCAGATCAAATTACAGAGTTGTTAGTCTCCTATAAATTAAACTATTCCATTTCCATGGTGGTTCCAATTATATTTCTGTTGGAAATAGCCCTTTCTGCAGGGTCACCCCAAACATTTTTCCTTGCTCCTCCTCTTGTTTCTGAATTTGTTTTTGTTGGCTTAAGGGTTCTAGGCACTTTACCACTGCTAACCATTGTTAACGTACATGTGCTCTCTGCTTAAAACATAGTAACATTGGCTTATCCACAATAGGCATATTTAATTTATTTATATGTCCTTAGTAATGTGCACTACATGTGCTAGGGCCTGTAAAGTAAATGCTACTAGTGAGCCTGCGGCACTGATTGTGCCACCCACTTAAGTAGTCCTTTAAACATGTCTCATGCTTGCCATGGCAGATCCTGTATGTGCAGTTTTAAACTGCCATGTCGACCTGGCAAGTTAACCCTTTTGCCAGGCCCAAACCTTCCTTTTTAATACATATAAATCACTCCTAAAGTAGGATCTAGGCAGCCCAAGGGCGGGGTGCAGTAGCTTTATAAAGAGCAACATGTACTTTTAAGTTTTACATGTCCTAGTAGTGAAAAACGATTTGTCCTAGTAGTGAGAAACTCTTAAATTCATTTTTCACTACTGCAATGCCTATCTCGCCCGTAGGATAACATTGGGATTGCCTTATTACCTTTTATAAGTGTAATTCCCAATTGTGAAGAGATTGGACCCCCACGTTTGGTGGAATCACAGTTTAAATTCATAACTTATAATAAAGTCTGATTTTAAATTGTAATTCTGAAAATGGCACATTTAGAACGTTGGCATTTTTTTACTTTAACCATTTGGTGCGTGCTGTCTGTCTCTGAATAAACATCTGGGGTGGTTGACAGCTGAGCTTTGCGCATTTGCTCTATACTGCCACACAAAGGGAGATTAGATGTGACTTGATGGGCCATCCACATCCTGATGGGCCATCCTTGGCTGGATGGGAGGGAGGAGCTGTTCACAGCCTCACACTTACACCTGAATAGACTGTGTCCTGTCCCCACACAAAGGGCTGCGTACCCCCCTGTAGTGAGTCTGGAGCCAGAGCAGGAAGAGCAGGGACACAACTGGGTATAAGTATTGGACCTCAGACACCACCACTTCAGTACACTTCTGGACCTGTGAAGACTCTGCCAGGAAGAAGGACTGCTGTACTACTGAAGAACTGACATACTGCTGGACTGCCACTCTGCTAAACTGCTGCTTTGCTGGACTCCTGCCTTGCTGACACGCCTGCTGCCATCTTTGCCTGGGTGAGAAGGACTGGATATGCATCACTTGAACCCATATTGACTCCAAGGTTTTGCTGGCTTGTCTCCTGTTCTGAAGTCTCTGGGACATCAAAGACTTCCAACCACCCTGCTACAGCCCCTGGACTCTGCCATCTATGAGTCTTGCTCTGCCAAGTGGTGCCAACCTAGTCCTAGACCCTTGGAAGTGGGTATAAAGCTCTGAGCCACAAAAAGCCACGCATTAACACTATTGTGCGGTTCGGAACCAGCACATCTCCATCAACGGCGGCACATCACCACTGGTGCATGGAGCAACCATGACACATTGCTGCCACTGCAAGGATCATCTGCACCACATCGCCGACTGTGCAGTGCATCAACTCTATTTCTGGTGCACCTTTGACTTTGTCTGGTTAGGAACCGATGCATCGCCTGTGTCATGTGAATCTTCGACGACGCATCGCCTCCTCAGCTCCGCGCATCTTGTCCTCGACGTCGATGCAAGCACTCCATCGCAGTTGGCCTAAATGTTTGGATTTTACCCTATCTAGTGCGACCAAACAGCTCCGGTTGGCGCTTAATTCTTTTAAGTGCTACATTTCAATTTAGTCTTTAAAAATTCATGACACCGGTTCTACCTATTGGATTTTTGTTGTTTTGGTCTTGGTTTGTTCATTATATTAAGCTTTATTGCTCTAACCAGATGTGGTATCTTTTTGTGTGGTGTTTTAACTGTTTTACTGTTTGAAGTGTTGCACAAATACTTTACACATTGCCTCTTACATTAAGCCTGACTGTTTTGTGTCAAGCTACCAGGGGGTGATCACAGGTTAATTTAGGGGCTATTCATGACTTACCCTGACTAGGACTGTGGTTCCTGCTTGGACAGGGTGCATACCTCTGCCAACCAGAAACCCAAATTCGAACATTGGTGAGCAGAGGAGGGATAGGACTTGTGTTTGTGCAGTGCCATACAGTAATTGGTGTACACTACTATTACATACCAAAGACCAATTCAAACTCTTTTCAATTTTTGCTCATTGGCATTTTTCATTTTTTCCTAAAATCGTGTCTCCAGCTGGAGGATCTACATCTGCACCTGCAAAAATGGAATTTGAGCTGGGCAACCTTGAGGTTTATACTGTGGCCCAGTTCAAGGATTTCTGGAAAGTATTTGGGATTTATGCAAAAATCACCACCAGGAAGCTGGAGCTGCGAAAGACGCTAAGGGCCTGGGCAAAGGCTTGTGCTGCTTCGAATGTGAGGTCAGGAGAGGATGAAGAGTTAGATGACCCCTAGGGGGACTCTTCTGAGGAAGACATGACCCCTGATCTGGAGCATCCTGACAGGGCAGGGAGCATGGTCTCTGGTGGCAGCAATTCTTCAGTGCCCTCTGGAGACAAGAGGGTCCACATTCCTAAGGGTCTGGTGCCTGACTTTGCTGTGGGAGATGATATTGATAGGTGGTTTGAGGCTTATGAGATTGCCTTACATATGAACAAGATCCCTGAGGAGGATGGGGAGGCCTAGTCTGTGGAGGCATATTCCCTAGCGAGGGGAGGGACAACCTACTGGCCCTAGAGAAGGAGGACAGAATGAGGTATTTCCCCACGAAGGAGGCCCTTATCAGGAAATATGGTCTGTCCCCAGAAAGGTATAGGCAGTAGTTCAGGGACAGTCAAATCTGGCCCAACAGACCTGGGTGGATTGTGTTGATTCTTTTTGCAGGGCACAAGATCGTTGTGGGGAGGGAAGGGAAGTGAAGGATTATCATGGGTTGTACAATTTGGTTGCAAGTGAGCGCACGTTCAGTCTTTGTTTCACAGATCTGGACCAACACCTGATTGATGGTAAGCTCACTGAGCCCAGGATGCTTGCTATGGAGGCAAACCTCTGGATCAGCATCAGGGTCCAAAAGAAGGTACCTGGGAGTGACCACAAGAAGGATGGCTCAGGCTCCCCCCAGCAGAGTGAGGGGGAGGTTAAGGGATACACAGACAGGTCCATGAGTAAGGGGGGAGGAAAAGGTTCTCAGGCCCCTTCTGAGAAACAGGGATGAGGTTCTGTTGGGCAGTGACCCAGGGCACCCCATTTCCAACCTCCTGCTTTGATTGTTCCCAGCTTGGACACAAGCAGCTGGACTCTGTCTGTCCTAAGAAACCACCCACTGGTGGTACTTCTACAGGGGTGGTCAATGTTGCCTTCATGGTAAGTAGTCCCCAGGGCCAGGTCATAGACCATGCCATGATCTCCGTTAGCTGGGAGGTTGACTCAGGGGGTGAGTTGGTGATCCCTGAGGGTGGGAGTCATCACATCCACCAGGTCCATTGTGTCCTCTGCTCCGTGCATCTCATTCTCGACGTTGATGCAAACAAGGTACTTTGCAGCAATCCAAGGCTGGTCCCTGTATTTGGCCTGCGCTCCATCGTGGTCGGCCTGAACTTTTGGATTTGACCCGGCCTGGCACGACCACACAGCCCAAGTTGGCGTTTTATGCTTTTAAGCAATACATTTAAATGTATTCTTTAAAAATACATTACTCCAGTTCTACCTGTCTTTCATCTTAGGTTTCTGTTTTGGAGGGCTACCTTAATATTTGTAATGGATTGAAGAATGTCATTAAGATAACGTGAGAAAGACAGTCTTTTGGGTTTAAATAGTTTTAAGAATTTAAAAAAGTAAATCGTTTTCCATTGAGAGACTGCCAAGCTGGTTTCATGGAGGGGATGCATCACTGTTGGAGGCGATGGACCGATTCTGAGCTTGGGCAACATCCTTGATGGGACGTTGTCAAGAGGGCTGTGCATCGTCCAAAATGTCGATGTTGAGCCACTGGGCTGTAGGCATGCGTTGGCGTGATGCCATGCAGAGCCGGGAATGCGTAGGAGTTGGGGACGGGGGTGTAGCAGACTTTGGCGATGCAGTGTCTGAGACACATGCAGCAGCAGTGATTCGGAGGCGCTGCGTCAGCAAAGTGGGGCAGCATTGTAAGTCAAGGTTATTGCATAGCGCAGTCAGCGAGTGGTGTCCATGGCTTCGGTGCAGGCAGCGGCAGTTCCGAACAATGCTTCGCTGTCGATGCATAGGTTTCTTGGGTTGCAGCACCAACGACTCAATTACAAGGGCCCAGGACTGGATTTGGTACCACTTGGCAGAGCAGGACTCACAGCAGAAGAGTCCAGGTGCTGGTAGCAAGATGCACGTGAAGTCTTTGATATCCCTGAGACTTCAGAAATAGAGGCAAGCTCAACAAGCCCTTGGAGAACCTTTAAAGATGCAGGATGTAGAGAGTCAAGTCCAGTCCTCTCCCTCCCAGGCAAGAAGCAGCAAGCCAACACAGCAAAGCAAACAGCAAAGTACAGTCCCTCCTGGCAGCACAGCAGCTCTTTTTCCTGGTAGAATGTCCTCAGTTCCAGAAGTGATCTGAGTATATGGTGTCAGAGGTCCAGTACTTATACCCATTTTACCCATTGAAGTACGGAGACTTCAAAGAAAGGTCTTTGCAGAGCACAAGACCCTGCCCTTTCCTGCCCTGGCTTCAGACACTCTACAGAAGGGTATGCAACTCTTTGTGTCGGGACATACACAGCCCTATTTGGGTGCAAGTGTCAGCTCCTTCCTCTCACTCTAGCTCAGGAAGACCCATCAGCCTGGTGATAGGCCATCAGGATATGCAGGGCACACCTAAACTCCCTTTGTGTGTGACTGTCTAGAGGGAATGCACAAAACCCAGCTGTCACCCAACCCAGATGTGTATTCCAGAGACAGGCAGAGGCACAAAATGGTTAAAGTAAGAAAATGCCAACTTTCTAAAAGAGGCATTTTCAGACCTGCAATTTAAAAAACAACTGTACTAAAAGATGTGTTTTTTAACTTGTGAGTCCAGAGACACCAAATTTGCTTTTCCTATCTTTTCCCAATTGGATGTTACACTTGTGAATTGTCACAAGGCATCTCCAATGCTAACCTATGGGAGAGATAGTCCTTGCTGTAGTGAAAAACAAATTAAACAGTTTCAGGACATGTAAAACTCAAAAGTGCATGTCCTACCTTATAAATACACTGCAACCTGCAAATGGAGCTACCTAGGGCCTACCTTAGGGCAGACCTATATGTAATAAAAATAAAAGGGAAGGTTTGGGCCTGGCAAGTAGGTGATATTGCCAGGTTCAAAGCTGTGTGCACAAGCTCTGCAATGGCAGGCCTGAGACATGTTAGAAGGGCTACTCATGTGGGTGGCACAATCAGTGATGCAGGACAACTAGTAGCTTTTGATTTACAGGTCCTGGGCACATGTAGTGCACTGTACTAGAGATTTACCAGAAAATCAAATATGCCAATAATGGAGAAACCACATGGCATTACATTTTAGACGCAGAACACATGCACTTTAGCTCTGGTCAGCGGTGAAAAAGTGCACAGAGTCCTAAAGCCAGCAAAAACGAAGTTCAGCACACAGTCAAAAACAGGGGTCAGAAGGCAAAAAGTCAGGGGAAACCATGCCAAAAGATGCCATGTCTAACATTATTTTATATAATTTTTGTGCATATGTTCACCAATTATTTTGCTTTTTATAATTTAGTTGTGCAGCTGTTCTGCATTTCCTTCTTTGCTCATGTGGTACAGGCATTGGGTGAAAGTTGGGGCTAAAAACCATCAAGGTTCATGTCATTGATGCAGGCTCTGTATACTTTTTCGCTTGTTGTTATTGGCAGATAGTAGGAATTCTATCTTAGTGGCGGTTGAGCTTCAGGTAGGTACTGTACATCCTGGTGTGGTGCAGGCAGTGTTTGAGGCATTAGATGTCTGGAGCAGAAGAGACTTTCCGGCAGAGTTATTGTTGCTCATTGGTGAAATGTGGGGCTGTTAGTGATGAGAAGAGGCCCTAGTGGCACACTGTAATTTTTTAGCATGACGAGGATTATATGGAACCCTGTGGCACTCCACTTGTGATGGAGATCTTCTGAGACCTCAAGCTGCCCATGTGAACAACCTGGTGTTGGTTGGAAAGTTGGGAGGTGAACCATTGAGCTGCCTTGCCAGTGAATCCCATTTGGGACCTCAGGTTGTGGATGACAGTAGGGTAGACAATAGTGTTGAGGACATCTGAGAGGTCCAACAATATCAGAATGCAGTAGGGCATCTTCGTTGTCTATGACGTATATGGTAGATTTCCCCCTGCTACAGTGTAATCTGAAGTCAGATTGGCAGTTTTTCAGAAGATGGGTGTCATTGATATGATTTTGCAGTTGAACGTAGACTATTTTTTCAATAGGCTTGATGATGAAGGGTAGGTGATTGATGTCCCAATAGCTGTCGAGGTCATCAGGATCTAATGTAGGTTTCTTTAGAAGTGGAAGGATCTGGCCTGACTTGAGCACTTCTGAGAAGAATCTTTGGGTGAGGAAGGCATTGGTAAGAGTAAGTAGTGATGAGAAAGCTTCTCTGGAGAGAGCTTTGATGAAAGACCAAGGTAAGACTTAATTTTCTTGGAGGTGGAGTTGAGGAAAGAGTATAACAACGAGATTTGATAGAGATAGTGCTTTGAACAATGACCATTGTGAAATGCTGAAAAAAGGGGTGTCTGTTAAAGGAAAAGCTGGCTGTGCATTGATGTGCTGTGGAATCTTTTGCTTTTTGTCACTGAAAAAGAAGAGGTTGATGGCTTTGCATTTGTTTTGTGGAGTTTACGATCTGAAGGTCAGGAAGATGTTTTATGTAGTGCTCGATTCTCCTGAAGAGCATTATGCTTGTTGGTATAGTACTTTGTTTTCACTGATGTGGTACGTTCTCTGCATGTTGCATAGAGGGACTTCAGTTGCATGAGATTTTCAGGAATCCTGTTCTGTTTTTTTAATTTTCTTTCCTGTCTTTGGATGGAGCATTTGTCAGCAGTTGAGGAGTACCATGGTGTTGAAGGTTTTGGGTTATACTTACATATTATAATTGGAGCATGGGTGTTCACAAGGTTTTCTAGAAAAGTGTTGACGTCATCTAGAAGGGTGTTGCCATTTGACATGGCGTTTGTAGTGTGTTTTTTGGTTGACATACTGCACCATGTTTAGTTTGTGGAAGGTGTTTTTTTTTTTTTTTTAGTTTGCAGGGCCTGGGAGATTGAGGTCATGCATGAGAGTGACTTGGGTTTGTCAGATGAAGTAGTGTGGAGATTTGAGAATTTGATAATGAAGTCCCTGTTTTGCTAGGAAGGCCTAGAGATAACATAGAAGGTGGCAGGCTGAGTTGCAGAGAGCGGGAAGTGAGATGCATTAGCTACATAGTGTTAACTCTCACTTGCTTGCATAGGGTGTAGGACCATGAGGACCTATTGATGTCATTGAGTCCTCCTCCCCTCTTCTTAAGTGTGCAGTCACACAATGGATTCTGCAGCCTGTAGGGAAAAGGATGTCTAGGATGTCCTGAAGAAAGCCATCAGACCCATATGGGCGACACAGGCTGAAACATGTTGCCTGACCATTCACCAAGTGCATTGGACCTATAATCATCCAATCAAACACCACCCACTTTTTTAACCGTATCCCTCCCCTGTGAAAATAAAAACAAACTACACAGGAGAGAAGATATTTTTAATAATTTTTTATTCCAACACTCTTCCCATTCACGACTGTTGCACACCAGATAGTCTCCCTCCTGGTGGAGGATGATGAACACCTGGAGAACAGGACACACAGGTGCCAAGACCCTATAATGATTCACCGCTCTTAATCAAATAAGCGGAGAACCAAGATATACCGCTGTCGTGACAGTGTGGCTGAGGGTCTTCATCAAACATTTCCAAGAGACTCTGGAAAACGACCTAAGTGATTCATTCATCTTGATTATTTAAAAGAAAAACAAAACTGCACCAGAGAGGATGATAATGAACAATTTCCAGTAGTTAATTAAATAACCCACCAGAGTGCCGAGCCCTTAACCTCTGTGGTGAGTGGGAATAACAAGTGTTACCTGGGGCACATGTGGCATCTTTAGCATGAAGTAATGTCACGTTTTGAGACTCTGGTGATGGCAGGTTGCTGCACTGCTGACGCCCCTGACCACTACTGCAGTAGTGTCCACACTAGGCATGGAGTACATCACACAAGACAGGCAAAGCCTGCCCACCACATTCAGTGCAGATGCAGAGCTTCACAGGAGTTTCGCTTCGCCTAGGTCCCTGAGGCCCACGGCCCCAAAGTAATCCTGGTGGGGTGTACCCCAGGGCACTCCCTGGTGATGCTGGGCCCAGCTATGCCACCCACGCACAGCATGCCAGGGAAGAGAGCTGGTGTGCGGCCAGGAAATCTTTATCTATAGATATGTAGCATTTACAACCAAACTGGTCTTTAACCTGCTTCCTAGCCCCCCCAGTTTTGGACGATGAAGCAACTTTGACACAGAGCATATGGGGTAGCGGAAGTTACATCACGCATCATTTGACTTCTGACATCACACAGTTGAGCCCATTCGCCCCATCCTTACCCACCCAACAGCCTTCTATTGGAGGCCGAGGGTTTTACCGCAAGGACAACAAGCAGAGCAAAGCAAAGCAACACATGTCCTTCTTTTCTACACCACTACAATAACTGCGCAACTTGCGTCCAAAACGCGTATAGGTGAATCTTACATTTTAATATAGCAGTTGTGACTTTGTTTGTAATTACAGGCTTTAAAGCAAAGTGAGGCCATCAAGGTTTTGAACAGTGCTATATAAAATCATACGATTACATTTACAATGCTTATGTTTCTAGATATGACATGTAAGTATGCATATGCAAATAAACAATACCTGAACAGCGTGAGCGCAAAAAATTTAAAATGAATTGCTCTTTTTATCTCTGGAGATAATCAAACACGGAATGTGAAAAAACAATGTAAAATGGTAACTTCTTTGCAATTTCCACTTGCACCATGCCTGCAGGTATACCAAATACGATCATAATTAGAGAATCTACAGTACTCTTTAAGCAGACTGCATCGGCCCCACCACAATCGTATTAGCCACTTTATTCGCAGCAAAACGGTGTTCTAAATAACCAGGAGATGGACTTAGCAAGTAATAAAAAACACACATACGATCACACACTGAAATCAAAGCCCCTTCTTAATGCAACAATAATGCTGACTTATCTTATTTAGGATGCGTTACAAGTATTTGATCTAGCGCAGATCTGGCTTCAAGGAGCAGCTGCGCACTTTACAGATAACATTTATTTTTATCTGGAACATCTCAACATAGAACAGAATGGTGCACAGGGTTGGGCTGAGAGCCAAATACAAACCATACAGTCTGGGCTTTATAGCCTGCATTTTTTGTAAAGCTTGGATTTTGCAGTCTATACATAATAAAAAGTGGAACTTTCCAGTATGTGACTCGGTTTTGTCTTATCCGAATCCAGGAAAAGCTGTCACAGGTCACGAGCGATTTAGCACTTATGCTACCATTTAAAGTGAACGTGTGCAGCATTGCTGATGGCCAAAAGGGCAGAGTACTCGGGAACGGGTACTTGTACATGGTGCACGCTTTGTTGAAAGTTTTCCCGTATGGTCCATGTTGTTAATCGCTTTAAAAAGACAGCAGTCACGCAGGCACTAATTCCCTCACTGATCTCATTTGCGTGGATTGTAAGTAGAAATTTAAAATAGCGATTAACAACATGGACCATACAGGAAAACTTTCAACAACGCACGTAGCGTTAGAAGAAGCTCATTTGCTTTAAAACATGCAAAACTTACATATGCTTCAATGAAGTTGATTCACCACCCCTAAAACACATCTTTCCAAAACCCTGTGGCTAGCCAAACTAACAAAAGAGTCAGTTGAAAATAACATAAATACACACAGGAGAAACAAAACATGTGAAAGGGCCAGTCGCCATGGGCGCAAACAAAAACAACAAAGGCGGGACACTTGGGACAGTTTGAGCACCCAAAAGAAAACGAGTTTAAAAGACACAAAAAGCACTAATTAAAAGTGAGGGCGTGATGAAACCCAGCAGAGTAGATACAGCATGTCTCAGTTCGAGGCAACGCATGTGTGCCGTCTAGAGCTGAGAACTAAAAACTGAGAGTGGGGGAACAGAAGTAGGGATAAAGGAGGTTGGCATTTGGATGAAAGAAGTGGGAGATGCTGTAGCAAATAAAAAGAAAGCAATAGAAAGTGAAACGAGTGGAAGGAGAAAAATGGCAACGTTAATGGAGAGGAAACCAAGAAAAGAAGTGGTGGTAGGAGAGAAAAAGAAAGAGAAAGAATGAGAGAGGGAAAACACAGAGGGGGTAGAGTGAAGGATCGAAAGAATGGAAGACACTTGAAAAAACAGGGTGAGTGATGTGAGTATGGAGTTTGGTGTGTGGGCCCGCAACTGACAGAAGTAAGGGACTGTAAATAATCTGGTCCCTAGATAAGTTGAATTTTGTAAGCTGGCCCCAACGAGGTCAGTCATAAGAAGAGAAGTATTTGATGTTTCCGAGTAATTTCTGTCTGTCCCTTTTTTCTGGGATCAAGGGGGCTGATTACGATGGCGTACGGACTGGAGTCCGTCCGCCATCGTGGTGGTGACCGGGACCGTCCGCAATACATGCGGCGGTCCCGCACACCCAATTAGGATGCGACCAACGCCACCATGGCGCTCGCATTTTGCACTTTAACATTGCGGCGGGCGCTGCTGACTGCAGCACCTGCTGCGATGTTCAAAATGCATGTTGTGCATTTCACTGCACTACGTGGCAGGCACCACACGGTGCCTGCCACTTGGTGCAGTGCACAAACACCACACCCAGACACAAGAGGGGCCCGCAACGGGCCCCCGAAACCAATCTCCACCAGCTTTTCAATGGCGGTTTACCCACCACGGAAAGGCTGGCTGAAGACAGCATCCTAATTTGGCGGACGGTGCCTGCTAGGCACGCCACCATTTCATGGATGCAGACCGCTCCGCCAGGCAATTGGAACGATTGCCTGTGGCGGTTCCGTGGCGGACGGTCTTTGCGTCCGCCGCGGTCGCGGTCTGGATCCCACCGCCATCGTAATCTGGCGGTGGGAAAATCGCGGTTCGATGTGGGAAAGACCGCCACCGCCGGGCTGGCGGTGACGGTCCTTCCGCCTTCGTAATCTGCCCCAAATTCCTTAAAACTGATTGCAGCTGGACATCGCATTGTCTTGATTTTGTCTGGAAAAATATATTTTCCCATGGTATTATTATAAATAGTCATGCCTCTTTTATACCATATCATTAGGTGATTATTATGTGACGCTTTCTTGCTTCATTTCTTTTCAAACATGTAATCTATATAATGCTTACGAGCCCCAAACATGTAGAAATGCTTGCCACTGGCTGACAATTACACTTTTAAATGACACCACCATTAAATTGTACATTATTGTATTTTTCTCACTAATTTCTCTTGCCAATTTAAGGTACATCTTCTTATTACATAGATCCCACACAGTAGTTCTAAACCAAATAGAGGTACCTCTCATATAAAAGCAGTGTGAAAGCACTGCGATTCGTGACAATTCAGCCATTTGGAAAAACATCTGTAGGAGATATAACAAATGCTGAAAAGAATTACATATGAAAAAGAGCTGTAATCTATTTTTTTGCATTTTAGATGTATTTGTGTATTCTGACCGTGAAACAAGCTCGACTCTCTACATTGAAAGATGGCTGTGGCTCAGTTGACAGTGAAATTGCGCCAAAGGGCTATGCAAATGCAGGATCGGATATACTGGATCAGAATGAAAAAACATCCTTTTTTAGCAGCAGCTGCATGGTTGTGTGTCTTCTCGTAAATATTGTTTGCGGGCATTTGAAAAGTCTGCTTCACGGTGTGAATTCAAAATTGATGAACTAACGCTGATCAATTAATTTTGATGACATTCTAGCAGAAAACAGGAGAAAGTGGACCAAGCAATTCAGAAAAGGATTAGTTCTAAATGGTAAACGACATAAACATGAGAATCTGCTGTGAAATATGTGAATGAGGCCTGCGAGCAGGTGCGGTTTATATAGGTTAGGTTCATTCTTTTAGGCAGATGAAAGGCACAATCCTGCTGTAATTAAAAAGAGGCATTACTGTGAAAAAATGTGATATTTTCTGACTGCATGTGACCCAGAAAGCATTATATGTGAAGGTAGGACTGGAGAATAGTTTCCTTGGTGTATAAACTAATAGCACCCATTTTTTGCTGACCTGCACTTGTCATTTGCTAACAAAGTGACTTATAAACACAGATTTATAGCGGCACGAAGTGGATATCTTAGTGAGGCAGCAGAAGCATCAAAGTTCATATTTCAGGGAGATTGCATGTGTCAGCGTTCGCCTGAAAGAATGTTACAGAAATATCACCGTTTGTGTGAAGTTCATGTTGAGCTGTCATCAAGATTGTTAAATTGCAAAGGTACCAGGTATTTCAGTTCCTGTGCAATGGCGGTTACAGAGTACCAAGATACCTCAATTAGGTTACAGAAAAGTCACTGTTGTCCTGCTCCTACAGTTAACAAGCATTTGCAATGCAATAGGTCTCGCCTTTGGGACCTTATATGTATTTAGCTATGCAGCACATTAGCCTGGGTGCTGAAACATGTACTGTTCTTTAACATGGAAGGAAAGTAAGCACCAAACTGCGTGACACGCCAGGTATGGGAACACATAGAGAGAAATATCGCCTTTCAGCGGGAAATGGTATAGTCCAAAGCTCTGTTTTTAATATAAAATCAGGGCCTTCGGTGGTGATATCACTGAAAATACAAGATTTAAAAAATATATTATTGTCTACGGGTGCTCGTGGAAGACAATTTCTATGGACTGGAATCTAGAGAATGCTAAAGTGATTCTGGTATTTTACTGACCTCTGCTGGTCGTTTTCTATCAATAAAGTTAAAGAGAGGCAGTTGCCAGAAAAATAAAAAAAATAAAGTCCCTCAGCAGAAAGTAATTCTGGTATTTTACTGACCTCTACTGGTCATTTTTCTCTCAAGACAGTTAAATAGAGGCAGTTGAACAAGCAGAAACCAATTCTGGTATTTTACTGACCTCTACTGGTCGTTTTCTATCAAGACAGTTAAATAGAGGCAGTTGAACAGAAAAAAAGTCCCTAAGTGAAAGCAGACAAGTCCTAGGGCTGGTCTCCAGAGCCCACTAAGTACATACACATATAAGTATATACTAAAGTATATACAAGAGGTCTCGAATGCTTGACCTAATAAAGTATATACAAGAGGTCTTGAATGCTCGACCTAATAAAGTATATACAAGAGGTCTTGAATGCTCGACCTAAAAAGGGCGAAACCAGCCTTTGGTTTCTTGTTTACCAGTGGCTGAGATGCATTCAAGTATTCCATCCATCACTTTATTTTTGTACACGTCTGTGATCATAAAGTAGGGCAGCAGACTTCAATGAAATTTAATCCCTACCCATATTTTGCTGTGCCGATCAACAGGTTTCACAGGGGGTTGTTTTGTAGATTGCACCACAGGCTGCACCATTCAGTGTCCAACTCCGTTACTGGCACCAAAGTAAATTGAACATTTATGGAAACTTTTCTGTAGTAATCTCGTCGCCATGCTCTAATCATATTTTCTCTTCTAGGTTTCCCCCTTTTTTGAATTGTATATGCTGGTTTATTTAGGTGTACGTTTCAAATATAAATGCACATTTATTATTGTCGTTATTCATAGCAATGTAATAATTAAGCCTGCTGAATATATTCATTTTTTCCCTTTCCAGTGATTGTTTTTAAATAATGAGCAAGGCTTTATTCAAATTAATAGGATTCTTATTTTTAATAAACTTTAAAAGTGTAATCCTAGTTTCCTAGTGTTCTTGAGTGTGCCTATTCATGATAACAGGGTTGGGTTCCACTAACTATTCCCGTGAAGTCTTACAGGGCTGATGTACGCACCGCATTCAGGTAATGCAGATTGAGTTGTGGAGTGGTTGCAGTCCACCAGGTTTTCGATCTCATGTTGGTACACTGGCTACGTCTTCAGTGTCAGAGAGTCTAGAGACTCAAATCCAGGCCATGTTCTGGAAGAACATCGATAAAACGTGTCAGGCAGTTTGTTACATTCTGAATTATGACTGGAAGCTTAGAAGTACGAAGATTTAAAAGTTTATTAAAGTGTAAACTAACAGTGCCAGCTGTATTGTGCTTCCTTGAACTATCCATCCATCGAATGCCTGACAATTACAGCTTGTGCAACATTCCAAAATAGGGATAGAACGAGTGGTGGGCACGCGCGCGCCACAGCGAGACATGTGGTTTCAATTATCGCGCCCGTGTCTGGGCACGATAATTGAAAACAGATGCCGGCCGTGCGGGTAACCGCACAGAAAAGGCCATGACGCACGAGCGTCTGGTCAGCTTTCTGAAGCCCCTACAATAAGTCTCGCGCTGCGCGAGCAGTGCTACGTTCTGCAACGCTAGGCACGAGACCTAAAAAGGCATCAAGGTTAACCCTGGGCGGTGAACTACGCTACGCTCGTGGAGTTTGCGTAGTTTCGGGAACTTCACGATTCGCGTAGAGCGCAAAGTTGCCGAGCACTACGCAATTTGCGGCGTAGCGTAGCTGTTTTTCTTCTTCGCGCGCTCAATATGCGTTCTCGCGCGTGCGGTAACGACCTACCGTGATTCTGCATTCGACGACGCGATTTCCTATCCGTTCGCGGGCGCCACGAGATTTGGAATCCGGCCGCGCGATCCCGCGAGAGTGTGCGAACGCGAACATGTCATTCGGACGCGCGATCTGACTTCCGGCGGCAGTGTTGGTAAGATCGCGATCCCGAACACGAAGAAACTACAATCTGGCGAAGAATATCTCTCGAGCATCATAAAACCTTCTCGAAAATGATGATTTTGCTCCCAAAAACTCCTCAGATTGTGATTTGGCTGTAGTTTTTTGTGCAAGGAGTCCTTTTTCTTTTTTTACTTTTTTTTCCAAGAGGAAGGAAGTGCCCCTGAGTCTCAAACTTCCTGTCCAGCAGGCTCCTCCCAGTGCTTTGTCCATGTGCTGTTCACTTTCATTTGGATTTGGAGCTGGAAGGATCACTCTTTGTGTCTGTCTGCTGCATCATATCATTGGATTGGATTTGAGGACTTTTGGATTTGAGATTTTACAAGTAAATTGGAGAATTGGTGTACTTGTTTGTTTGATTGGGGCTTGTTTGTACCTACATTTTTGGGGATTTTCATCGTTTTTAAAATTTATTGTTGTGGCCTGTAGTTTCAGTAGGGGCCTAGTTGTTTTTCTTTGATTGGAATTTCAGCCAGTAGGCCCAGAGCCAGAGGTACCCATGGGTGCATGTTTCTGTGGTGTCTGTTGAATTTAAACATCATGTAGGGCATTGGATTGAATTGGTAAATGTGGTTTTTGTGGTGTATTTCACTTTTTGGGTGTGTGTTAATAAATAAATGCCTTTGTTGGATGTGTGTGTGTGCTTGTTGTGTAACTTTCCAACCTTTCAGTAGCCCTGTGGATTTTCGTTTTTGCATTTTTGTATTAAAGCTGTGTTGTTTAGCAGGCCTCCTTTGTCTGGTCAGTATTATAGGCCTGCTTGAGTTCATTGTTTTCCATGGCCTGTTGTGACTGTGAGTGACCACGTGGCTTGGGGCCATTTTGTGGTGTTAGTTTAGTAGTGTGCTTCTTTTTCCATATAGGCCTGCATGTCTTTTCTTTGTTCCCCTTGGCTTATGCTTGTTGTTGTGGGTGGCCTGGCCATGTGGTGGCGGCCATTTTGTGGGACCAGCCACTGTGCTTTTGACATAGGCCTCCAAGCTTGCGGCCTAGTCTGCCAGTTGGCCCAGAGGTAGTCATCATGGGTGCATAAAAACTGTTTCTGTGTTGTCTGTTGAATTTTAACATTATTTAGGGCCATGGATGGCATTGGATTGAATTGCAAAATGTGGTTTTTGGGGTGGTATTTCAGTTTTTTGGTGTGTGTTAAATAAATAGGCCTTTTCATCCAGTAGGTAACCCTGGGCGTTCAGCTCGCGGACTTTGGGCAAGTCCACACAGCGCAACAACGCAGACTTACACTTTTTATCTTCTTCGCGCGCTCAATATACGTTTTCGCGCGCGCGATAACGACTTTTTGTGACGATCGCGATGCCGAACACGCAGAATTTACAATCTGGCGAAGAATATCTCTTGAGCAGCATAAAACCTTCTCAAAAATGATGATTTAGTTCATTTTGCTCAAAAAACTCTCCAGGTTGTCATTTAGATGTTGTTTTGTGAACAAGGAGTCACTTTTTTTTTTTTTTACAATTTTTTTAAAGAGGAAGGAAGTTGCCCAGAGTCTCCAACTTCCTGGTCCTGTCCTTTGTCTTCACTTTCTTGTTATTGTGGGTGGCCTGGCCATGTGGGTGGCGGCCATTTTGTAAAGCCAGGCATTGTGCTTTTGCCATAGGCCTGCACTGTCTGTCTTGTCTTCCTTTTCTTGTTGTTGTGGGTGGCCTGACCATGTGGTGGCGGCCATTTTGTGGGACCAGCAACTGTGCTTTTGCCATAGGCCTCCAAGCTTGCGGCCTAGTTTGCCAGTAGGCCCAGAGGTAGTCATCATGGGTGCATAAAAACTGTTTCTGTGTTGTCTGTTGAATTTTAACATTATTTAGGGCCATGGATGGCATTGGATTGAATTGCAAAATGTGGGTTTTTTGGGGGGGTCTATTTCACTTTTTGGGTGTGTTAAATAAATGCCTTTTTTGCGTGTGTATGTGTTGTTGTTGTGGTTGTTGTCTAACTTTCCAAACTGTTTTTAGCCATGTGGATTTTAGTTTTTGCATTAAAGCTGTGTGTGTTTTATCAGGCATCCTTTGTCTGGCCATATATAGGCCTGCTTGAGTTCATTGTTTGCCGTGCCTTGTACCTGTGAGTGACCATGTTGCTGGGGGCCATTTTGTGGTGGTAGTTAGTAGTGTGCTGTTTTTGCCACATATGTTTGCTTGTCTTTCCATTGTTCATCTTGTCTTACTGCTTCCAAATCCATCCCCATTGCCAGCTCCCTGATGCTGCATCCATCCCACGTGATGCACAAATTTAGGCCAAACATGCTCCACTACATTTTAGTTTTTGTTCTTTGCTATTCTTATTCTTCCTGAGTGTACACACTACACAGTGCACCAGGAAAGCCCTGGCCTTGTTGTCAAAGTCTCATAAATGGCTACACTGTTGTTGTTCACTGAGTTTCTAAAATTTAATAATTGAGACAACCACACACTAAGTTATATATTATATTAGTTTGATTTGTGCTATTGTTTGACTGATGTTCTTCTGGCTTTTTTGCTTTTAGGTGCACAAAAGACTGAGGAGGAGGTGTGTCATCATTGCCCGTTGTACTGCCAGACAGACATCCTGCTGCTGTACACAACGTGACGTGTGACCTGACCAGACATCTCTGCAACTTGTGCAACTGAGTGCTGCTGACATCTGAAGAAGATGGGCCCAAAGAAAGCAGGTACCAGGTCCTCCAGTACCAAGAAAGTTGCTATTGAGAAGGAACAGAAGAAGGAAGTCACACTTAAGTCTGGTGTGCCGTCCAATACCTTTTTTTGGGGAAAAAAATTACGCCTGCAGCAGCGGTGTCCGGGGGCAAGCTGGGGGCAGCACCTCCGCATCAGTGGGCCCAACCCACCAACCCAGGCCCAAGCACATGAGTGTGGAAGAGGTAGCCAGCCTAATGGTGGAAAGCAGTGATGCTGAGCCTGAGATAAACTTATCGCTATCTCAAAGTAGTACCCAATCAACGCAGGAGGAAACACAGCAGATAAGTGGTCAACAACAACAACAGCCGCAACCACCGCCCGCAATAGTAGTTGTTGTTCCTCCCGAAGTAGGGGCAGTTCAGGAAATTGAGCCTCATGCAGAGGTAGAAGAAGAAGCCACTCATTCAGAAGATCCATTGTCTTCCAAATCTCCAGCAAGGAAAAGGAGGGGTAGTCCATCAAGTTCTTCGCCAAGCCCCCCTTCTGATGATCTAGATGCCACTTGGAAGCCACAAACTGAGTCTGAGAGGGAGCATCGTCCCAAGACCAAGCTAGGGAAAAGGAAGGTTCCAGAAAGCCTTACACTTATGGAGGTCGATGTAGAACAGCAGGATGATGATGATGAGCTAGTCATCACGAACATCACTCCCGGCCCGAGGAGATGGAGACCAACATTATTACCCTATGCAAAATCGCTGCGAGGGATGTAGCACGCATACCTCCCAGGGGTGGCTGGTGACATTTGAAAGTGGTGGGGCGTAACATTATTATCGTACTGCACTGCGGCGAGCGAGCGTAGCGAGCGAGCCTGAACAACCTACGGGGGTTTGGGGAAATTTTTGAAAAAAAGAGTGCACAAACGGTGCATTTTCAAGCAAATTTGAGGAAGCAGGAAGGTTAATAAAGCAATTAGTGCTGGGCCTAACAAACATAGATCAGTCACTGCACCTCCCCTCACTTCACACAGCTTTGCTTATATGTGTTTGGGATAAATGTAAAACAAGGTGGAGCACCTTCAGTTGGCTCAAAGATGTTGTGTCCCTTGAGGAGAAATCATTGGGTCAGCCAGAGAAGTCAAAATAGAACAAGTTGAAACAGCTGTCTGAAGAGTGTGTGGAGTTTCATTCTGATACCCTAAGAAAATCACAAAAACACTCAATATATCACAATTCACACGCCACTTCACAAATCTGCATATAAGCAGTCTGGGAGCTTGGAAGCTATGAGGACATACAATGACATACAATAACAAAACCACACACCACCCACCTACGGCACAGTGAAGGCCCTATAACGAAGCATACTCATGCCATTAATGTATCTGAATTGCTTTGATTTGCAATTGCATTTGCCATATATAGAACACCTCCTACTCCTGGCGATTTTGAAAGGTTATCATAGGCAGTGACACATGATCATTTTGCGATTTGAAAGAAACAAAGTAGGGCGCAGTGGGTGAAAGGTAGGTGCATGCATGTTAAAAGGCAGATGCAATTTTCACAATATTTGCACTGTACATTTCGCTGGATACACTGGTTCAGAGTTTCTCCTTCAGCGCTTACAAAAACACATTTACATTCCACCAAATGCAACTTCTGACACATTTTTAAAGCAAATATAATAAAGTGATGTTGTGCTCATATAATCCCAATTTTCTTGTTAACATGTATGCCAGCTTTAAATTATTAACATTGGTAACTGTAACTCATTAAAACACGACAAGAGATGTTTTAAAACAGTGTAGGATTTCGACAGAAAAGCTGCTGTGCGTCTGAAAACGGACTTTCCCATAATATGCCTTTACTACTGAGTGCCCAAAGAGCAGTTCTTTGTGGTGTCTTTCATGTGCTCTTCACAGTCCCCCTGTGTGTCTCTGAGAGTCCCTCTCACAGTCCCTGGGGGTGTTTCCCAAAGTCCCTCTCACAGTCCAAGGGGTGTCTCTCCAGTCCTCAGTGGTGCCTTCCAAAGCGCTTTCATGTGCTGATAACACTCCTCGGTGTATGTCTCAGAGTCCCTCTCACAGTCCTCTGAAGCGTCTCTCACAGTCCCTGGGGGTGTCTCCTAGAGGATCTCGGTGTGCCTCTTAGTCCCTCTCACAATCCCTCTCGGTGTGTCTCTCACAGTCCCTCGGTGTGCCCCTCACAGTCCCTCTCGGTGTGCCCCTCACAGTCCCTCTCGGTGTGCCCCTCACAGTCCCTCTTGGTGTGCCCCTCACAGTCCCGCTCACAGTCCTCCGAGGTTCTCCCACAGTCCCCTGGACGCCCACCCCCGTCTCCTTGTATCCTTTCATGTTCTCTGTCCCAGTCTGCAGCTCCTTCTCTCTTCCTCTTTCTATCCCCTAAGCGCCTAGAGGCGGTTCTGTTCGCACCGCTACGCTAGAAAAAGTTCTCCCTTCGCTCCGGCCCCTGTTTGTTATGGTCCCCTCTCCCTCACCCTTGCTGTGGCCCTCCTTCTCTACCCCTTCTGTCTGTCCAGCGCCTCTCCTGCCGTTACTCTCCTCGCAGCGCTCCCCCAGTCCCTCAGAATGTCACTCACAGTCCCTCAGTGTATCATTCACAGTCCTTCGGTGGTTCTCCCCTCACTCTTGCCCCTGTTTCTTATGGTCCTCTCCCCCACACTTGCTGTGGCCCTCCTCCTCTCCCCTTCTGTCTGTCCAGCGCCTCTCAAGGGCCCGTCTTGGCACAGAAGGTGTATATGTATGTGTGTTGCGAGTACGTTACACGACACGTGGCTGGCACCCCTGGGGTAGTTCAGAGCCTAATCACCATCTGTGATCAGAGTATATAATTAAGGATTTTTATTCCCTGGGTTACACGGGAGTGCGACCGCTTCTTTCGGCTTAAAGAGGACTCTTATTTCAGCACACGCGGGAGCCTCGCTCGCGCTCTTCATATACGATCAAACAATAAAGACATGCAAGGGAATTCAGAGGTCGTTCTGTCCAAAACCCTGCCATTGGAGAAAAACAAGGTATCTCTCTCTCTTTTATTCACATTTTCATAGAGCATAATTTGGTATTGGTTGTCGCAGTGAATTTTTTTAGGCTTGCTCAGTTTGAAAATGCATGGGTTTTTTTCTTTTATAGTTTCATATATCGCGAACTCGACCCGAAGGCTTTATGTTACATTCATTCTTTGGAAGGCACGGGGACATTAAATAATTTGCCGAGAATCACAGGATGTTGAGCCCAAGAGACTGGAACCTGGTCCCCCAGTTCCAAAGTCGGCAGCTCTGACTGTTATGCCACATCCTCTCCCCTTCATGTGGGACATGATCATCTCAGGTTGTACTACATCAAAAACAAGAAAAAGTCCAGAAAGCACAATTCTAAATATTCCTTAAGGCTCATTTGACCCATAATGTTTGAGTCTTAATTGGGCCACAAAGTCAGTTACAGAATTGGTGGATTCTCCCTTTCTCGCCACAGTATTGAAGAATACCATTAAGTAATCCATACATCCATGGGACACACAGGCTGGTCACCAGCGGAGACATGATGGAGAGATTCATTTCGGTGTCGGGTCCCAGTTGCTAATGATATATGCCTGACCTAATTAATAAGCGTTTCCTTGTTAGCACTCCATCTTATGTTACAATATAATACACATTGAGCATGCGAATGCTTGTATCAAGCATTACCATAAAAAAGGCACATTGAGCCATACAAACGTACAGCGCACTTGTACGTTACATTTTTAAACCAAAAAAAATGTTAAAAACGTAATCCATATATTATTTATTCACCCCATTAAACATTAGGATGCACCAAAGTGGCATAACTTAATCGCAATACCCAGACTCAAGTAAAAGGTGCACCAGAGATAGGAATAAATCTGTATACATTTATTACACCTCCATGTCTGATCATGCAACAGAAATTCCCACTTAGGCTGCTGCACAGCAAGACAAGACACCACTACTACCAAAAAAGATTTGAGTCTCCCTAGATACATCAGTTGTGTAATCAGAAGTAAGGAGTCTTGCACACTGCCATGTTCACAGATCGTGTATGTGTTAGACTACTGCGGTGGCTCGCAATACTCGCGGGGGGGGGAGATCGCGGGGGGGGCCGGGAGGGATTTAAAATGTAAAAAAGAAAACTTACCTCAGCCTGACCGGGTGACGGGTCCGCGCCGTCTCTGCTCCTCGGCCAGGTCGGTCCGCGTTGGCGCCTCCGAGTCTTCAAACAGGAACAGGCTAGAACAGCACTGGAGTGGCAACCCCTCTAAGCCAATACTGACGCTGCTCCAGCAGCGCCAGCATTGGCGTAGCAGGGGTACTCGCCGCCCGCCTGCCCATTAGGAGACCGAGGGTTGTGGCGTTGCTCAACCCTCGCTCTCCTAATGCGCAGCCGCCAGCCCCAGCAGACAGTAGTGCGCATGACTGGGCACGGCGAAAAAATTCGCTGACCTTCATCCAGCATGCGCACTGCTGCCTGCTGTGCGCTTTGCGCCCCCCTGGTCTGCTGCAGGTCAGTCACTCAGCAGCATGACGCCGGACCGCCCACCCCCTTCAGACTCTGAAGGGAGGGGGTGGGCCGGGCGGTCCGACGTCATGCTGACTGAGATTGTCAGAATAGCATTGTCGGAATGAAAGACAGTGGCGTGGGCGGCTTGTGGGGCTACGCCCCAGCGCCCTAATGGACGCACCGCCACTGATACCTCCACAGGTAACACCAACATGACCTACAGCTTCCATATTTGCATTAGAAAAGGCCCGGCAGCGACCTACATCCAGCACAACCACCACCTCAGTAGAAGTAGGTAGTGGTACAGCACAGAGTCAAATTCAACACACACCCTCCAGTTCATCCGGCATTGGAAGTGGCACCTCCAGCAGGAGGCAAAAGTTAAGCTCCCCAGTTTGGGACTTCTTTACGGTTAGCGAAAAGGAGGAGAACATTGCTATATGCTCCATTTGTAATACCTCTGTTAGTCGTGGTAAGCTTGGTACAAACTATGGTACCGGAGGCCAAATAACCCATCTGAAAAAACACCACTTGATCAGCTGGGAGGACCACCTTCGCGGCATAAAAACTGCAACCATTGGTGTTGGTGGGGATAAAGGAGTAGAAGATCCGATCACGGTGGAAGAGGAAGGACAGGGAGACATTCTCTCTGGTAGTGGTACACAAAGTCTCCCTGTCCCCAGCAGTGCAGTGTTAACGTCGCCCACATCTTCAGCAACATCTCAGTGGCACAAGAGTAAGAGTCAGCCTGAGACACCAAGGAGTACCACAATGAAAAAAATTGCGTTGTTGAGCCTAAGAGAAAGGAAAACCATGCAGCCTACCATTATCAGCATGTTTGGGGGGGAGGGCAGTACGAACGCAACCACCCAAAAGCACGTTTGTACAATGCGAAGCTGGCTAAAATGTTAGCACTGGACCTTCTCCCTTTTTCTTTTGTTGAAGGGGTGGGTTTTCTGGAATTTGTGACAACAATCTGCCCAAAATGGCATGTTCCCAGCCCCTACTATTTTGCTAGAGTTGCTGTTCCAGCACTACATCACAACGTGCTGGAATTGCTTGGAAAGCCTTGAAGCAGAGTGCTGTTCACAGTATCCACCTGACAACAGGCATGTGGACCAGTTGCCAAGCCACAGATTACATGTGCATCACTGCACACTGGATCTCTTTTGCGGGGGTTAGAGAACAGATATCTGCTGGTGTTGACGCTGCTGAGATTTTTCATGCCACTCGCAAACATGCAACTGTAGCCATGTTTGCCATGGAGAAATCTCATACTGCTGCAAACATTTTGGAAGAGTTTAACACCAAGGTCTTTGAGTGGCTGCGCCAAGAGGGCTTAAGATTGGTTTTGTTGCCACGGACAATGGCAGTAATGTAGTTAAGGCCATGGGCGATGGTGGCTATTTCAGGGTCCTGTGTTTGGCACATTGCATTAACATTGTTGTTCAAGACTTTTTGAAAAATGAATCCAAAGTCAGCAACTTACTGGCCACCTGCAGAAGAATATGCACACATTTCAGCCATTCTTTTAAAGCCCGGAAGCAGCTGAGGGTCATTCAATGTGAGCATAAAATGCCAGTCAAAGCACTCATCCAGGAGGTGCCAACACGTTGGAACTCAACTTATTACATGCTTGATCGTCTGTTTGACCTGTACATACCACTCAATGCTTATGTCATGCAAAGATTAGGGGAACCTACTGTGAGAGACATGACTGTTGAGATGTGTCAATGGGACCTCATTAAATGCCTGACTGAGATGCTACTTCCTTTTGAGATCTTCACACGTGAAGTCAGCAGGGAGGACTGTACTTTGGGCCAAGCTATCCCATTGTTGCACATGCTAGAGCAACAGCTGAAGGAGGTGTCTGAAATGTACGCAGGTGTGGATGACAAACAAGACGCATATCATTTGGCGGAGTCCTTAGCCGCTCGCTTATCTGAAAATACAAGGATTAAAAATAACATTGTGTCACAACAACATTACATTACTGCCACAATTTTGGATCCACGGTACAAAGTATTTCTGAACAGTAAGGCAGTAATTCCTTTTTTGGAAGTGGATGTTGCCAACTAAAAAACTTTGATGGCTGAGGAAGCCACTAACTTCAAAAACGAACGGCTGGCAATTACAGGCCCCCCACCCCAGGCTATAACAAGTACTACAGGGCATCCAGAGTCAAGTTCTACTTCGGAGCCTGAAGGCAGTGCGTTTGCCTCCCAGCAGTCACCGACACCAACACTACCAATAACATCAACAACAGCAAGAACAGGATCATCCACAGTACAATCAGCAACTGATTGGTTTCTACGGCAGGGGTATGGTAGGTCCAGTGCTGATGCAAAGGCAAAACAGGCCGAGCACATCGGAGCACCCCTGAACATTGAGCGGACGGTCCAGGCCTATCTGGATGACCCAACAGAGGTCTTCATGGATCGAAACCCATTGGTGTATTGGTATGGGAAAAGAAGCCAATGGACAGTACTCAGCAGGCTTGCGATAAAGTATCTGGCTTCCCCAGTCGCAAGTGTCTCTTCTGAGCGTGTTTTCAGTGCTGCTGGTGCCATTGTAACTTTGAAAAGGACCAGTCTCTCACCCAAAAGCGTGGAGAGGTTAACCATGATCCAAATGAATCAGCACTTTATACCACCGGATTTCAAAATACGTGAATCACAGCAGGAAGAGGAGAGCGGCTTGGATGTCGTAAGTAGTGGGTTACAGGACCTACTTCTGTCCGAACCACCAGAGTTTGAGGATGAGCTCCTCTTCCCTGACAACTAGGCTTTCAAATTGTTACTTTCTTCCTTCCTTTATTAGTCTGTGTATCTGTCTTTCTGGTTCAAATCAAATCACAACAAATCCATCACCACCGTCTTCTCTTTTTATTTCCCTATTGGAGTTGCACGTCTGTGCATTAAACTGTCCACTCTTCAGAGTCCTGCTTCATCTTCCTGACTCGCCCCTAATTACATTTCCATCAAGCCAGACATTGGAGTACAAGAAATGTTGCCTTTAACAGTCCCTCCATAAGAAGTGAAACGTGACTATAGCTATCCTCCGTTTTGTTTCCGAGCCGAAACTCATCACTGTCCGAAGGCTACCGCCTCTGCAGGCATCCACAACTCTTCACTGTCAGAACTTGGGCAGGCATCCAAAATTAAACTCATCACTGTCCGAAGGCTACAGCCTCGGCAGGCATCCAAAGCTCATCACTGTCAGGACAGAAGGTACTTGGCAGAGAAAGACAAGACTCTTCGAAGAAACTTGCTGACATTTGTGCAAATTCAATTGACCAGCAATGACCGCTACCCAGGCCGCGGCCCATCACAGCGCTGACCATGTGAAGCAACTTAAACTGTGACAAAGTGCCATAGATGAATAAGACGAAAACCGAAACAGCGACTAACACTCAAAATGAATGTGGAGTAATAATGAGGCCACTGCCTCGTTAAAAAAAACACACACCTGTCAGAACTAGGCATCTGATGATCTGACAGCCAAAGAGAAGAGCAAGACAGGTAATGATGGCATGCATTGGATGCTTGCTGACTCTGAGCAATTGCTGTTGTTTGTTGTGTTGATGTTGTGCATGAAGTCGAACTGTACTCTACTAGTTAATCTACAAAGTGAAAGTGACTCAAGTGACAGTGAATGTTTCCCTTCTTGTTGTTTAATAACCAAATTGTACTCCTACTACTGCAGGTTCAGGCCAATATCTGTTGCAATTTTTTAATATGGAATATGGACTTAATCGGAGTCACTACAGACTGAGTTGGAGTTGGACAACACGTACCACACCATGATGATGACCAATGACATACTATCTTTGCACGCAGTCAGTCAGTTGGATCGGAGATGATTGAAGGAATAACTGCGTTTCATGAAGTGGCATAAAAGGTAAACATAAACACAACAATTCAACAAGAAAGTAAACACAGCAGACCTACATGTCCATGTAGTGGTGGAGTCGAGTGTAGTCATATGACTGACAGCGGCGCATTGATTTAGTCACTTAATTTTGAAAATGCTAGGTTGCTGTATATGCCTTTTGTCTGGCTCTGTCAAAATTTAAGGTAAATGGAGGTTGGGTCATGGGCTGGTGCTGTGGTGGGCCTGTTCTTTCTGTCCTGTTGTTGTTGTAGCTTAATGCTGTAAACAGAATATACAAATACACGATATATCCAAGCCGCCTCAGTCTGAAAGTGTTCTCTCTTCTCTTCTTGGACTCCACCGTAATTGATGCTTTTTTTTATTCATTGATTTTTCAATACCCCTTTTGTTTTTCCATCTACACTTACAGGCCGGCCTTTACCCTGTGCTATACTGGGAGACACAACTCACACTTACCTTACCAATCCGCATCAGGCAGGCAGTGGCACCCAAGATTGATGTGCGGAGCGTCCATGGAAGATAGGACCAAGAGGAATGACGAGATTCAACTCCACAATTTGACCAGGATAATACAGTAACTTTAGTATCATTCATCATTCTTCTTTTAATTAATTTGATTCCTTTTTTCTCTTCAATCATTACGACTGTGTGTTGTGTTGTTGTTTGCTTGCTAATTGATCCCTACAACTATTTTTTAATTTTCTTTGCTATCTTTAAAAGTAAGCCCGGTACAACATGGAATTTGGGTCTCTGAGGGCATATTACAGGCAAGGCAAATTGCATAGAATATACTGCTGCCCTGTACTGTCTAATTGTCTAGTAGTAGTTAGTAAGTACTACTCATTAACCATCAAGTTATCTTCATCATCATGCATGCATTTCCTTTTTCTCCCTTTATAGATTTATTGGATAAGATCATGGTCGTCTGCCAAGATTGCGCTTTGCTTTTGTTGTGTCCATGCGTACTGTTTTTCTTTGTCAAACCTTTCCCCAAACCCCCCTTCCCATCCATTCATCAAGCCCTAACCCTCATCCCCCGGGCTGTGATTTATATTGAGGTGTGATGTGACTACATTAAATGTACACCAATTGATCACACGCTTGCTGGGGCAGATGTGGTGAAAGCAACACTAATTCAATTTCAAGGCAGGGCGAGGATCTTCTTCTGCTTGCCCACCCATGCTCAGTCTATGTGCAAGCCAATTTTTTTTCCAAAGGGACCGTCACCTAATACATCATAATTAATTGCCGGCATTGATTGGATTCATCATCAACATCCTACCACACAGCAGTAAGGGTTACGAATTACGATTGTGTTAAGTTAAGTGACTCACTCGACACAACAACAGTTTGTAACTTCTTGTACTAGGCTGTCCTCGCCACCATTATGTTTTATTTTACTTTAGCAGTTGCAATATTGTTTGTTTGGCAGTCTTCTTCTGTACTGTACTTTACTTCGTTCTACTACTCCTCCCACAGTCGCTCTCAGGCAAGTGACTGTCTCTTTTTATTTTTTTTGCAAATGCTACTGCCAGTGTCTACTACTACCACCACAACCATGGCATCTTCTCCATTCTCTTGGGAAACCATGCAGCCATCGCTGTGCCGAACTTAATCATCATCAATCACAGGTAAGATAAGTTTGGTGGGAGGTATAATGGACTAGGAGGAGAGACTGACAGTACTAGTAGGACAAATAACTCAGTGAGGGGTACCGCATCTATCTGTTTGTGTTACATCATCGGCAGATTATTTAAATCAAACACTGGCTGCGGCCCTGCAGCAGCAAGGAAACCATGTGACGTAAATTCGTAAAACAGTAACCCCCACAAAACATTAACATTGTATGTTTAAGTATAAATATAATTTATTACCCTAACAAAAATAAACTATCCCACACCTGACCCACCCTTCTCCCTAACCCCAACCAATGTCCAAAATGAAAAAAGTCCAAAGAATGTCCAGAAACCCCAACGCCCAATTCCCACCCACCAACAAAAGGAATAAAAAAGGGGCAATCCGACAGGGTCCTATTGTTCTTATATTCGGCGGGCTTTCAGGTGTGTGTCCACCAGGATCTTGACACGCTCCTCTAGTTGCTCCTCTAGGCGTGAAATCCGGAGGAGCATCTGGCGGCGAAATGCCCTGCAGTGGCATCCAGGGTGGGGGACAGCAGTGCTGGCTGATAAAGAATTGCGGCGGTGGGCGGCTGCCAGACCGCGGCGCTGTACCACTGGAGGTGGGGCCTGGCTGGGGCCCGGGGCATCGGAGGAGGCTGCAGCTGCTGCCGCCTCCTCCTCCTCCTCCACCTGAGCCACCAGCCGCCGGTACTCTTCACAGATGGCCTCCAGTTTCCGGCGCCGGGCCCTGGCTGCCAACTCCTTCCGGCATGGTTTTTCTTGGGAAGGAGTATCTATATCAAGAAAGAAAAAGAATATTGTTGTAACCAATACTCTTAGCAAAACAGTAACACAAAATTAATTCAACACATAGTGGCACAGTAGCACTAGCAAGAAGCACAGTACATAACATTTGTGGTAATAATCTATCTATCCTCCCACTTCCTCGGCCTCTAACATTTGTGGGAGTTTCAGGCATTATACTAGCACTATGGACTCCAGTACACAGTACACCAGTCTTCTTCTTATCTCTAGTTTAGCGAAATTACATAACCTGGTTGTAGCCGGCATGCCAGCTCAGTCAGCTATGCTTGCACCCAAGACAAACATACGAATCATGACGCAGACTCACGTTAGTTTTATTTACTACTGCCTGCAGGTGGGGAAGCTCGTATTTTTCTATTACGGGTGGCACTGGCCATACTCTCTCTGTTATATGAAGGGCAATTGCTAAATTTCACTTTCACAGTGCCCTGGCTATTACAAAAAGGCAGATTATATATCTGATATAATGATCATTGCTTATATATGGGACGACGGCATAAGGTCAGTAGCGGTCGGTGGTGGGAGTGCTGCCGGGCGGTGACGTGGGGCGGGGCTGGGTGGGGGGTAGTAAACTATGGATTACGGCCAATTACAGGTAAGTAAACATATAAATAAATAAAACTAATTTCGTTGCGTGCACTGCATCGCATTTGGCGGTGGAGTGCGCACAATGAAATCCGCTTTATTTATTTTTATGTTTACAGTAAAGTTACCTGTATTTGGCCACGTAATTCATTGTTTACTACCCCCCACTCTGCCCCTCCCCACATCAGCGCCCGGCAGCACTCCCACCACCGACCGCTACTGCATAAGGTACTTTGTTTTGATTGACTTTGTAACCAACAGATAGGCCACCCTTTGCAGGCTGGCTGACACATTCGAAAATAAATTAACATAGGTAGGGAGTGGTCCTCGGAGTCGAAGGAAGGCGCTTGATAACTAACTATACACAATATATATGATGTGCTTGTAAACTATTGTGAGTCAACTGTATTCTGAAAATACAACTTGTATTCCCATCGGCTTTGCTACTCTGGTGCGGTTTCTTTTACATTCCCTTCAAACTAAGACTCTGCATCCCGTGACAGTCTCCACCTATGCTGTCTATGATGAATACATACAGGCATCCATCCATTCTAAGTAAATGTCTATCATTCTTCTTAATCTCTCCACAAACCTTACTTTGTTTCACCAACAACCACCCATGCGTCCACTCCTTCCTTGCTTGCCTTGGCTTTGAGTTTCACCCAAACACCGCTGATGATTCTTGCTATCCACAGTATCCACCCATACTGTGTCGCCCACCCAGGCAGGCATCCATTCTTCTTTCACCTTCCACCCATCCTTCAACAACACATGCATCTGATTCCTATCAGCCACCTATCCATGCTTCCAACGTATCCTTCTCTGCCAGTCATATTAAATCTCGCCCGTCCTTCCTCCTTCCACCCTTCTTTCCCTTTTTGTTCAACACATCCATCAAGGTCATCTGATCTGGATTTTAGTCTTCTCCATAAAACTTTCACAGCTGAGTTGGAGTCAGATAGAAGAGGCCATTGGTTACTCAACTCACGCTGCTAATGCTATTGCTAATGCTAAGTAAAGGGTGTCTTCTTCAACCGTTGTATAATGTTCACTACAACTTCATACCTAATAAGTCTCAACAACAGTACAGTGAGTGAAGTGAACACCCTTCCAGCTAGTGCAATGTCAATAAGTAATGAATATAACTTACCACCGCCCGCCACTGCTGCTGGCTCACCCCTGTAGCTCCTGCAGGTGCCGCATCTCCTGCCCCCTCCGGAATGGTCGTATCGCCGCTGGCCCCGCCGGCACTGGTGGTCGCTGGTACGCCTAGAAAAAAACATGACACATTTTTAGATGCCTGTACACCTCCCCCTATTTATTCGTTTTCACTAGCAAGACTGAAAAAAAGTTAATACATACATATACAACATACATTACTAGTCCAAATCGGGTACTAGAGTAGAGTCAGTAGACACTAGTAGTGTTATGGTCCCTAGGGTCATTATTATAGTATACTCTACTCTTTTCAAAGTTAGCCTGAGCCATGCAACCATTTTTCGCTTCATGTCTTTTGAGCATGTTACCTCGCAGCTTGTTGTGCAGTAACAGTAAGATGCCTTTTTAAGCCCACATGAGCTCATACAGCTACTGTCTGAGCGTTGCGTACAAGAGGTCGAAAAACAAGCCACTTTGTTATGGAGTTTGGTTAGTCCGTATTGCTTAGCCATAAGTAACATGTTACACTTTTTGGCATGACTGAGAAATGCTTGCATTATACTATCTAACGCGCACCATTTTTCTCATAATAGGCAGAAGATTCCCTTCTACGAACCAGAGATTTGCAGAGCTTATGAATGATGCATGTAACCAGTACTTCTACGTTCTACGGTGAGGGGTCTCCCAGAATTCGCGCAGATCTTTTGTCTTCTATCATGCACTTGTAACAATGTTTCTTGTTTTAATCTTATGCATTTTGCTGTTGGAGCTGGCTGTAGTACACTGAATTTTATAGAACAACATACAGAGCGTGTTAGTTGAAAATAAAGCTTTTGAACTTACACATAGACTCTGTGGTATTTGGTGTGGTGGTGGTGGTGGACTTACACGAGTGAGTGAGCGAAAGGGTGTTATGTTCTGGGTTGTGTAATCATTGGGTATCTTCGGGTGGGGGTTCGGGGACCTAATGAGACACTATAGCTAGTCGTTCAGGGGATTGTGGGTTCACTTCTGACTGAGGTGTGAGGAAGGTCCAACCTCCCATCACCAACATCCTATTTTCTTGTGCATAGTTTTGTATGTGGCTGTGCAGAATCCCCACATCAGTAGTAGTATGTACTATATCCTATAAAAAATAGTCTAATATCTGGTTGGGCATTTTGTTTGTGGTAATTTTCAAAGCCTCAAGATTAAGAAGACTAGAAGAGGACAACCCAAAGGACTGGACTCAGTGGCTAGAGCTATTGGTCAATCTGAGTTTTATTCAAAACCGTAAAATAAAGAGTGGCAAACTGGGCAAGCTTAGCTACAGACAGACTAATAGTAGTAGTACAGAGAGTCATAGCAGAGGCAGTTAGAACTTAGAGGCAGGGATAACCAGAATTTAGAAACAGATAGTCAAGTCAAGATCAAAGAAGCTTTTGTAAAAATAGAATTAGGAAGTGGAACCAGAATTAATAGTTCGGAAAAAATAAGGTGCAGTAAAAGTTAGGGAAATATAATTGTTAATATTAACCACTGGAGGACTTACTGGGGCCAGCAGCAGGGCCCTCGGTAGAGGAGCGGTCCTCTGGTGGTTGTCCCGCCGACTCGGACCCCGTCTTCTTGCCCCTGGGTGCTGCAGATCAGTGATCATGTAAGATATAATAAAGAAAGAGACAAACATTAATGATTGCTGTGAAACAAATAAATTATCTAAAAAAACGCTCAAACGTTTTAGGAAACAATAATTGCAATACAATTGACCTATTTAATCCGATCGACTACTGGCTTGCGGGATTCACGGACCGTCTAATTATTTATGAACACTAATCCAGTGTTCCATTTTGATTGATTCGAATCCAGAACACTAACTAAGCCTAGGTACCACCTGACCTAGCCCACTTATTCCAGACGGGCAAATTGTTCACTAAGTCTGCATTTTCATTTTTTTTAGTCCTCAAAATGCATAGATGACATGGAGGACACATGCATAAATTTGTGCATACACCAAATTGTTGGTTGGTTGCGTCTGATGTTCTGCTACTGACTGACACTGCTAAGCCTACCACTCACTAAACAAACTACAAAAGGTTCTACTAAGGACTGGGGTAAGCAGCACTCAGTGACAGAGGATGTGTCACGCAGACCGCTAAAAAATTATCAACTAATACTAACTAAACCTAGCATCAATCCATCCACCACTATTTGACAGGAGGACAAAGGAAGGACTAGAGTCTCTCTAGCAATAGCATTACCTAACTTAAGTTCTCTAAAGTAAACTCTTACATAATAATAAGCCCAAGCGAGCGCAAAGTTGCAAACAAGTAAGAGTAGCACCGAGCACCTGTGTCCTACAATCACAGAAGATTTTGAAACGCAATTTACCTGCGATGTAAGCAGCAGTATTCTTGTTATTCGTAAAAAAATTATACACAATACTTATACTACTATATATATTAGCTACTCACCAAGCCCCACAACCTCGACACCTAGCAGGTCCAGCAGGTCCTGCTCCCGGACCAGGATGTCTGACCACCGGTGGGCCAGCTAGTTATGGGTGCGCCGGACCCCTGAGCAGCGAAACACTGCCCGGCGCACCTTTGCCCACCGGCGGTGACGCTCCTGGGTAGGGTACCCAGAGCCTGGCCTGCCGCCTGCTGCCAAGGTCAAGGGGAGGTGGTGCTGCACAAAAAACAAGGGCGGCCACCTCCGCCTCGCTAAAAGCTGCCGGGCTTGCACCCTGCAGGGCGCTGTCTGCCGCAAGGCAGGCGGCTCTGGGCGACGCGCCTTGCCCTTGGAGCCGTTATTGCTGCTGCTACCCTTCGCCATGGTTCTGGGGTGTGTGGGAGGAGGCGGAAAAGAAAAGTTAGAAGGGAAAAATAAAGTTAGGGGAAGAAGTAGGAGCTTAAAGAAGAAAGTAATATAAAACAGTAGAAAAGTAAAAAACACAGTAAAAAGTAGAAATAAATGCAAAATATAGACTTAGGCACAGAGAGAGATAGATAATAAATAAAAAAATGAAAAACAGTGTAAAAAACTAAGGATTGCAAAGATTGAGGGAGGATAGAAAAGCAGGCCCAGAACCATAGCATAGAGTGAAAAACAAGATGGCCGCGCCCATCACGACTGCGTGGGTACGTTCGCGCGATATTTCTCCCCGAGCACGCAAAAAGCGGCGCGAACACGTACGACGCGTTCCCGAACATGAAATGCGCATCGCGAGCACGCTATACGTGACCCGGAACAGGAAATAAGGCATCGCGAAGGGCGGGACAAGTGAAAAACAAGATGGCCGCGCCCATAGGCGACCGCATGGGTAAGTTCGCGAGATACTATCCCCCGAGCACGCAAACAGCGTCCCGAACACGCACAACGCGTTCCCGAAGAAGAAAAACGCATCGCGAACGGGCGCGACAAGCAACTACGCACACTCACGTAGCTCGCGTAGCGCTTCAACGTCTTCACGTAGCTTCGCGTAGCGCAACTACGCGAACTACGCACAGGGTTAATCAAGGTACTTAAGCTGAGGTTACAGGTATGTTACAGTTCATTTTATATGAAGCGTTAAAAGTAGGCAAAGCATTAGTGCAGGTGGTCTATGTACTCATGTTTGCGCCCACAATCATCACGCGAGTCTTACCCAGCCTCGCCATGTCCAGGGAGTTTCACACATGCTTCATCAATATTGGTATTATGAGTTGTTATAGGGTTCAGCATCTATAAAAAGACACCTGTGAGTGATAATCCGATCCGTCACCATATCTCCTGCCACATAATTTCAGGAGTTTTAAACCTGCGGTGATAGATATAACTGTGACAAGCATGGATTTTTAAGCACTGAGAATGATCTCCCTTAAAACGCCCATAAATCACATTAGTTACCCACACACAGATTCAAGTCCTTACATTAAACAGGATCTGCCCAAAGATATCTGCTATAAATACACATATTTCCTCCCAACATAAGATAACACTCAACTCGAGAAAGACACTAATCACGCAACATTACCTTGAACTACTTAGATGTCACCACCACAACTAACAGTACCTGATTAGCAACTTTACGATGCATACTTTGTAATGCATCCCCAACCCAAGCACATGCTATAGAACTCATTTATCTCATCCCTATACGCTTGTTAGACTTACTACTTACCATAGAGACATGACTGTCTCGTTCATTTACTTACTCTTTTTTGAGCTACTCATTCCAAGGGATGCTACCTGCAAAGAAAAGGAAGACCAAACAAAGCTTGAGTTCGGCTTGATCTAATATACAAACTGAAACAAGCATTGGCAAAGTCAATACGACTCGTCTATGCAAGAGCTTTTGGCTTTGCCAATGTGTTTTAGCCACATTGTACTCCAGCGTGGCTTCTGTTCAGCATGGCTAATGGTTATTGGCATAGCGGTGCATGGCATGGAGTGTCGTAGAGTGGAATGGCGAAGAGTGGAGTGTATTTGAGTGTCGTAGGATGGAGTGGCATAAAGTATCATGTATTGGAGTGGCGCAAAGTGGCATACAGTGGAGTGGCGTAGAGTAGAGTGGACTGGTGTAGAGTACCTTGGTGAAGAGTTTTGCAGAGTACAGTGGCATAGGGGGATGTGGAATATACTTCAGCAGTTTACAATGCAACATCGTAGAATGCAGTGGCGTAGATTAGAGTGCTGCATAGTAGAGTTCAGTTGCGTAGAATGCAGTGGTGCAGAGTGGAGTGGTGCAGAGTAGAGTATAGTAGAGTGTAGTGGCATAGAGTGTAGTGGTGCAGAGTAGAGTAAAGTGGCATAGAGCGCAGTAGCATAGAATGGTGCAGAGTACAGTGGCATAGACTTGTGCAAAGTAGAGTTTAGTATCATAGAGTGCAGTGGCGTGGAGAGGAGTGATCCAGAGTAGAGTGGTGTAGAGTGCAGTGGTGTAGAATGCATTGGCGTAGAATGCAGTAGTGCAGAGTAAAGTGGCATAGAGTTCGATGGTGTAGAGTGCAGTGTTGCAGAGTAGAGTGTTGTAGAGTGCTGTGGCATAGAGTGCATTGGCATAGAGTGCAGTGGCATAGGGTATAGTGGTGTAAAGTTGAGTGGTGTAGAGTGTGGTGGCATTGAGTACAATGATGCAGAGTAGAGTGTAGTGGCATAGTGTTCAATGGCATAGAGTGCCTGCTGTTCAGCATGGCTAAAAGTTAGTGGCATAGAAGAGCGTGGAGTGTCGTAGAGTGGATTGGCAAAGAATGGAGAGGAGTTGAGTGTCATAGAGTGGAGTAAAAACACAAACAGAATTCCCTTTCCTTTTGTTCTAAAAAAAGGACATCTAGATCCTATTCATTTCATTAGTCAAGGCCATACACAGAAATCACATAAACCAAAGCAATTTTTTCCAGGTTGCTAAATATTACAGTTGTGTGCAAAAAACATCTATAATGAAAATTCAAACATAAAAATGAATATTCGAAGGAATGTATTTTCAATTATCTTTTATTCAAATAGTTGTATAGTTTATGTTATCAAATGTTTATGCAAAATAAATAAAACCATTTATATTTAAAAACATACATTCATCATTTAAAAAAAAAGTACAATGTGTACAATGAAAAGAACACATGTCGACGCGGCATTTCGGTGTAAAGGTGGATCATCACCTTCTTCAGGACAATAATTCAATGTTTAAAATCTGTCAGGTTAGATGTCAACTCCTATTTATCTTCAAGGAGGTGTTGAGTCAATTTTTCATCAGGTTCTCGCTCAGGTAATGAGGCTGAAATTATACACTGTATGCGTGTTGTGAACAGGGCTTTCTCATTACTTAGTCTCTCGCCTGTTTCTGTCCATATACACAGGGATTCATCACTCACCCTTCCATAGGACTATTCACCAATGATTTTTATATCATAAGATCCCTCTTGGTTTCGGGTATTTACCTTTAAGGCAAAACCTTGTAGATTGAATCCAACACCTCTTTTTCTTTAGGGTTACTGGTTCCAGTTAATACAATTCTGGTCCAGAAGTATTTCGGATTTGTAGCTGGAAAGCAAGCATCCGTCTTGCTGGTCTGCCAATTCGAGTCCGAAACGCCGCGTCGACAGTTGTTCTTTTCATTGTACACATTGTACTTTTTTTTAAAATGATGAATGTATGTTTTTAAATATAAATGGTTTTATTTATTTTGCATAAACATTTGATAACATAAACTATACAACTATTTGAAAAAAAGATAATTGAAAATACATTCCTTCGAATATTCATTTTTATGTTTGAATTTTCATTATAGATGTTTTTTTGCACATGACTGTAATATTTAGCAACCTGGAAAAAATTGCTTTGGTTTATGTGATTTCTGTGTATGGCCTTGACTAATGAAATGAATAGGATCTAGATGTCCTTTTTTTAGAACAAAAGGAAAAGGGAATTCTGTTTGTGTTTTTACATACATACTCATCCCTTTTCTAAGTACTAGGGTATCTCCCAAAAACCTTTGTGATATCATAGAGTGGAGTGACATAGAGTGTCTTGCATTGGAGTGGCATACAGTGGCATACAGTGGAGTGGCATAAAATAGAGTGGAATCGCATAGAGTGCATTGGTGTAGAGTGTTGCAGAGTATAGTGACGAAGAGTGCAGTGGTGTAGAGTGCAGCTGCATAGAGCTCAGCGGCGTACAATGCAGCATCATAAAATGCAGTGGTGTAGATTACAGTAGTGCATAGTAGAGTGCAGTGGTGTAGAATGCAGTGGTGCAGAGTGGAGTGGTACAGAGTAGAGTGACATAGAATGCAGTGGCGTAGAGTACAGTGGCATAGAATGCAGTGGTGTAGAGTAGAGCAGAGTGGTGTAAAGTAGGGTGGCATAAAGTGCAGTGGCGTAGAGTGGTGCAGAGTAGAGAGGCGTAGAGTGCAGTGGCGTAGAGCAGTGCATAGTAGAGTATAGTGGCATAGAGTGGAGAAGCATAGAGTTCTGTTGCGTAGAGTGGAGTGCTGCAGAGTGAGGTATTGTAGAGTGCAGTGATGCAGAGTAGAGTGGAGTAGAGTGTATTGAATAGAGTGCAGTAGTGTAGCGTTTAGTGGTGGAAAGCGCAGTCTTGCAGAGTAGAGTGTTGTGCAATGCAGTGTCGTAGAGTGCATTGGCATAGAGTGAATTGGCGTAGAGTAGAGTGGCATAGAAAGCAGTGCTGTAGAGTACAGTGGTGCAGAGTAGAGTGTAGTGGCATAGAGTGCAGTGGCATAGAGTGCAGTTGCGTAGAGTGCAGTGGCAGTGAGTGCAGTGGTTTAGAGTAGAGAGGCATAGAGTGCAGTGGCATAGATTGGAGTGGCACGGAGTGGAGTAGAATGCTGTAGAGTGCAGTGGCGTAGAGTAGATTGTTTCAGAGTAGAGTGAAGCGGCATAGAGTGGAGTGGCTTAGAGTAGAGTGCAATGGGATAGAGTGGCATAGAGTGTAATTGCGTAGTGTAAAGTGGTGTAGAGTACAGTGGCATAGAATGTATTGGTGCAGAGTAGATGAGAGTGGCGTTCAGTGGATTGGCGTAGAGTGCAGGGGCGTAAAGTGGAGTCGTAAAGAGTAGAGTGCATTGGCGTAGATTATATTGTCTTAGAGTTTAGTGGCATAGAATACAGTGTTGCAGAGTGGCGTAGAGTGGAGTGGTGTAGAGTACAATTGTGTAGAGTAGAATGGAGTGGCCTAGACTGGAGTGGTGTAGAGTGCAGTGGCGAAGAGTGGAGTGGTAGAGAGCAGAGTGGAGTGGTGCAGAGTAGAGTAGACTGCAGTGGCGCAGAGTGCAGTGGCATGGAGTATTGCAAAGTGGAGTTTTGCAGAGTAGAGTGCAGTGGTGTGCAGTGGAGTAGAGTGGAGTGGCTTAGAGTGGAGTGTGCATGGTGTTGTAGCGCACTGCCATTGCAGACAGCACATTTTCAATTGAAATTAACATTACTATTTGAACAGACATACAGTTTTACTAATAAAACTATATATACAGTGCACAAATGATAATGTGTAGAAATTACATCACCTAGTATATTGATTTATTTTGGTCATATTAAAGTATTTGTTTCCAGCACACTTCAGAATTAACAAACATGTGCTTCTTTTGTGCTTTACTGATTCTGATATATTCTGAAATACTTGCACAGTTTATTTAAATGGTGTTGTGTGCTAGATAAACAACCATTCCTACCCCCAGTATTCAGAAAGATTGTCACATAAATCCTCCACTTTGAAGTCAGAGAAAGTAAAGTAAGCACCAATCTCCCTTGGAACACAGAGCCTGACATTTGACATCTCTCTTTGAATGCACAGCAACTGTGACAAGATAAGAAAAAGATTTACAAGTCTCTTTACAGAAAGGAGCACTCATGGAAGACTACAAGGAGAGGTAGTGTGAAAATGCTTTGCTCTTTGGGAGGGAAAAACTCAAGCTGGACAGCCTAAAACAAATAAAGCCAGCAAATACAAATCCAGAAAATGTGAGTTACAATCCACAAAGCCAATGGTAAGCATTGGGCAGAATGCATCCCCAAGGAAGCTTTCTGAATGTCTGCAAGATGTCTTTAGCAAACCACACAGCTGAGCTGTCTGGTAGGCTTCGACCTAAAAATAACTCATTCTTCAATCTTCCCCTCATTTCAGAGTCTATCAGTTACACTAGGCATCAAACCTACAGCCAAGAGCAGATTCCACATTATATCGAGCTCCTGGACACAATGAAAGTGTTGAAGATAATTTTTTGTGATATTTTAACATCTATAGTGCTCCTGTATAAGTCAGGGTTTGGAATTAGTAGTTGTGTGATATTAATCGCATGGTCACAGGTTTCCTGTGACATATTTCATCAGTAAAACCATGGCAAATTATATAATGCTAAAATGCGGAAAATATAATATAATATAATATAATATAATATAATATTTTAATAATAAGTATTGTATGTACATGTTTGGCATCATTCGTAGAGCAGAAACTTCTAATAGAAGGTATTTACTACATCCAATTACTACTTCATCCTGGGGTAAGGTCATTGATCAGGTGTTGTAGATACTCCTTGAGTTTGTGTATTCCCCCCTGCACTTTGCTTTGGCATGAATGAACATGGTATGTTTCCACATATGAGCCCATAGCTTGCTCAGTCCCTAGACATACTTGACACCATCCTCTTCCCACCTCTCACCACACATAGTCCGATCTTTGCAATTTTTTCACCTGCGGGTTGTAAATAGGAACATTAAACTGGGGGAATCTGGAATTCCATGCGTGATTTGATTTGGCTTTATTGTTTTTCCCCATTATATGTAAGTTAACTGGTAATGGCAATTTTCCCTACATAATAGAGTTGCATGTTATATAGAGATTTACGCATAGTATGAGCGTCTTCCTGCTTAGTTTGGTCACACTAAATGTGATCATTGATTACAGGTATTTCTTCCCAGAATAAATCCATTCTGATCAGAGTGAATCTCTGTTTATTGGTATTAGGTGGATAGCCATCACTTTACTCAACACATTATTGTCTAAGTTGAGTAATGACAGAGGGCGATAAGATCTTAACCTCAAGTAATCCCTGCCCTGTTTGGGAATAACCACGATCAGAGCTTCCTTCCTTAAAGATGGCAACTTACCATTCACCCTAGCCGACTCGTAAACCTGGAGCAAACGAGGTGCTAATTGTGAAGTATACACTGCTTAAAATCAATGGGTAACTCATCCATGTAAGGGGTCTTACTGCTGGCTATCTGTTTTATTGCCACTCTTACCTCTTCTAACATTATTGGCTCCACCGTGGCAAGATGTAATTCATTAATGGACAGTATGGGCACCTGGTCTAGGATTTCCCCAAGAGAGCTTACATCAGGTCCCGCAGGAGGAGCATATAGCTTTGTATAACAGTCTCCAAATGTTAGACTGCAAAATGCGTCTAGTCGACTTCTTCTAGAATTGTGCGAGTTAGGTTAGCATTTGCTGCACCATTTTGTATTCAGCCGCCATTTTATAACATGTTCGAAATTAAGCTTCTGTTTCATACTGCCTGCCTCAGCAGAAAACAGCCTAGATTGTTTTTCTTTATTATCCAAGGTTGAACTTCGCTGCACTAATGTATAGACCTTACTGTCACTGCATGCCTTTCCTAGTAGGTAGGCCTGCTCCCACTCTCAGAAGAGACGGGCACGAGCAGAGTAACCTTGAAACCAAGATAGCATGTACTCGGTCTCAGGATGGCAGCTCATCCTTCTGTACCACCTTTGTTCATCAGCTCTCAGACTGGAAAATTCCAGTCTGGTCTGGTTTTTAGGGATGCTGGAAATGTATATCTTGTCTTTGCATATTGGCGGGGGTGAGTCCCTCGGCAGCTATCTAAGGAGGCTGGTCGGACCGGACTCCGCTCGAGTGTATGACTGATAAATAACTTTGGTTTGTATTCTCTACTGTCTGACCGACTCTTCATTTGTATGGAAGGCTGAGAGGTGGTCACGAGTGACCCGGGTGGCGCTAATCGGGTCACTTCCTTCACAAACGCACTATTAATCTCATCTTTTGCGTTGACAATCATAGCTCTATGGTTACATACTGGTTCTATTGGGGGACCTAGGGCCATCAGATTTCAAAAGCCATGCAAGCATCCTACCTGAATTATCACCCTCGGCATGTTGCCAAGCAACGGACTCTCTATAATCTGATTCGCTCCGTTTTTCCAGCAGAGCTCTATGTTCCAATCCTGCCTTTGTAAGTCCTTGACTTGTGAGTAAATATATGTCAAAAGACAAATAGAGTTCTAATACGCACATAATATGTGTTGTGTAATTATGCTTGAAAAGGTTCTTGACTTGAACATCTGCCGGCAAGCTAACCTCCAGGTCCCTAAAGCGATCTTCTATGGTTTGCAACTCCTGTGTTAGCGTCCATTTTACCCTATATGCAGGTTTTATGCAAAGTCTACTTAATACAGTCTTAAATGCATTTCACGCTATAGTGGCATTTGATGCCGACCCCTCATTTTCACTAAAATACTGGTCTGTTTTTACCCAATACGAGCTTAAAATACTGGGTCCTGGAGGGCTTCTCTAGAAAGTCTCAATGTGGGCGAATCCTGTTGGAAAGAATGGTCCTTCTGAGAGGGCTATGATCAGATTACATGCAACCCAAACACTCAGTGTCATTCCCGCTCATTCCAGTTTCAATATTAGAATTGAAATATTCTGGTATGCATAGCTTGCAACCCAGAGTAAAATGAGTATTCCCGGGCCTCTAGGATGCATCAATCTCCACACATCAGTGACTTGATTATTGACCGCTTACTGTCTAAGATATCGGGAGGATGTTATGACTGAGCGCCTGGAACTGGAGGCATAGATTTATATTTCTCTGTGTCAGGGATATAGTTAACGTTGCCCTCCCCCATGTGCAGGCCCCTTGTGTATTACCAATTATAGATGATGTAAGACAATTCAAAAACGATCCAACATTCATGTTCCGGGTTATACACAGCAACAAGTGAAAGCAATTCATCATCCAACACTCCCTCAATAACCACTTTCCTGCCCTCTTGGTCAATTCTAGGAGATTGTGTTATGAAGGGCACTACCGGTGCCACCAAAATGAGTACCGCCCTGACAAAAGACGAGCAAGTGGTTCCCACCTCCACATCCCACCATCGTTTGTGCAATTTTATCAGCTCTTCCTCTGTGAGCTGTGTCTCCTGTGACCAGCAAACTGTGCGTGTTGACATTTGAAACAGGCATGTATTCTTCCATGTCAGGATGACTATAATTGCCTAACCAGTAAAACAGCACTATGAACTCCTGCAACAGAACTTTCCAACTTGGAAGTAGGGAAGAGCCAATTCACAATAATGCCATACACATTGTCCCATGTATCGATCAGCCCTCATACTCAGCACCTTGGAACCTGCCACAAGATCACAAAATGTTAAAGCACTCACTTACCCTCCTTTAGTAACATAACCCATGCAATTTTTTCACTCTGCGAAGAAAGGATATAAGAGCTCAATGTCAAATAATAAGTTCTGCTCTCATTGGAGTATGGTCTGGACCTCTTCTAAATTCAAACTCAACCTCTTCCTGTGCTGCATCTTCCGCCCAATCAGGCAACACCAAGTCAGACCTCAGCGGTACTATATCTAGGCTACTTAGATGTTCCACCTCTGCAAAGGTCATGGGTCTTTCTGTAGCCGCCTGTTCGCTCATGGGTTTACCTCTCAACCTTCTGATGAGATGACTCCTGTTTCTCTGTGACATCCTTCCACCATCGGAGTCTTGCCTATATACAGAAGAGGTTTCCCCACCTCATTCCCATCCATGACCAGGCGTCTGCAGGTGTTACAAAGAAGACAGTTTTATCACCATCATGAGATGAGTTGCGAATATTCGACTGGAGAAACCTCGTCTCAACATTCACAATAATTCACATTCTTTCTGGACTTCAATTGTGTAATCCGGAAATATGTAGCCTTTACGATTGTCTATGCTTTCAGGACCCTTACTTCTTGAGATCTGTAAGATATGGTCCATGTCGCGATAATTAAACAATCTTGCTACAAATGATCTGGAAGGGCACCATGAAGTAGCTTTCTGTGAGCCCTTTCCACTGTAAAAAAGTTGACTTTTTCTCTTCTAACACAGAATTTAACAACCAATCTTTAAGAACTAGTTCCATGCTGGGTCGTTCCACCCTCTCCGGCATACGTATTGTATGCACGTTGTTGCAGCATGATCCTTCTTCGGTGAGAGGATACACACTTCAACTTGTAAATCCTTGAGGTGTGTTTGCATGTCTTTCACAGACGGTCACACCGTCACCAAGTTAGATTCTTTGGTTTACATTCTTTCTGTAAGTTTCATATGGCTGGTCTGAGAAGACCCACTTAAATTGCCAGTACATCAATTTTGGGCTTTAGGACAGCTTTAACATCCAGTATTGCTTGTAAAATCGTGTCAAACTTCCCTGTATTTTCATGGAAGGCCTGTACCATGTTCATAACAGAGGATACTGCTCATCACTCTTGGCGAGTGGCACTGACTGTGTCCCCATTTAGCTTCCACTTTTGGAATTTCTTGGTTTCATCATAGTGCAGGTCAAATGTGAAAGTCCCAGCACTCCACTGCTCTATCACCAGAGCTACTCATCCGTGTACAACCACCAGGCACCAAGGTGACATACTTAGGATCTATATGCTCCCTTGTGGACCAGTTCACCCACCTAATGACCTTTTCCTCTTGCCGTCAGAGGGGATTGAATGCTCGAGGGGGCTGCTTGCCCCCTTCTTAATTCCCTCCGCGGCTTGCGGCCTGATCCCCTGATTGGGGGAGGCCGCGTTCCACTTGGGGTGACCAATCGCGGTTGCCCCTTTTTTCCCTGGCTTGCGCCCCGGGGGGGAGGTAGGCTTCCCGCCTCCGGGCAGCATTTGGCCCGGGCCTCCATTGGGTCCGGCTTTGTCTTCCCCGGCCCGGGCTCCATCCTATGATCAGGATTACACCTGGCAACACTTCATTCTTTCTTTTGTGCCAGGCTGCAGTATTGCAATGATTCTGCCGTTGTTGGGAAAAACAATTAGCAAAATCTGTCTAAAATGTTTATTTGTATCTGGCAGAACGCATTGTGCATTCACATGTCCCCGTCTTACAGAAGCAATCCAGATCTTTAGAGGTCAGTGATTCTCCATTCTCCCCAATTAGGCTTCTATTTTCTGTGCTGCATTCATACCTGCCCACCAGGTTTCCTTGGAGGACCGAGAAGTCACACATCCTAAGTCACTTTCATATATCCACCCTCAATTGGCATCAAACACAGGGGCACCACTCCTCATCCAGCAGCACAGAGCACACACACTGAGACCCGTGAGCACACCCGCTATCTGGCTCACCGGACCGCCCCCCGATGCAGGTCACGCAGCAGACAATAGTCCTTGACTGGAGTGTGTGGGCCGATACACTTCTCGAATCCAAGACTCCGCCTCAACAATCAAGGAAGAGGCCGCCCCTCACTTCAGCCCACAATGCGTCCTTGCACTGAAGTCTATAGCTGAGAACTACTAACTGAATAATCTCTCTGGCATCGCAGGTCCCGTAACGAAGGCGCGCCACCTCCAGGGAGGGGTTAGCACTTCAAAACACACTTGAGGGGGATACATTTTGTCCGCAGGATAATAAAGCGAGGAAATCAAGCCGAAGCTTGCTAATATGCGACTCACTCAGACACCATCTTGGCCCTGTACCACTGCCTCCATTTTGGTGCTATCATTGAAAATAGAATCTGATACTTCCCGCTGGGTTCACTGCTCACATGCTATAATCATATTTTCAAATACATACAAATGCCACTAAATAAGAAGCAGTAAACCCAACCAGAATTAAAAGAAATATGTATGAACAAAGTTGACTCTAAGATGGTAGCTGAAACACACGGCAACTACTAAAATAACAGCTCATTATCAAATATAAAGGAACTGACTGACTTATAAATTGACAGATCCCTAAAGACCATGAACCTAAATGCACATGAGAAGCTAAAACCACTAAAAGAGAAAAGCATCTACATTGTATTTGAACAACCTAAATAAAAATAAACTCATTTAGGCCTCATTCTTGTAAAAAAGTGAAGAAATACAGATGGAGTCCTATAACTCTGCCTTTTACACTTTTTTATCATTCATAAAACATAATAATATGGTGATCTATCTTTACCAGAGTGTTGCAGCAATTAGGCATAGACTGCGATGTTAAATGCGGGCGAAGGTAGGTTGCTTTAAACCTCTGCAGGAACTATTTTCTTTACATTTGCCTGATCATTCTTGGTACATGGTTTATCTGGACATTATATTAGAGCAACAATGCCATTTTAGATATTTTAAACTCCCTATCAAATATATTCATTTTGTTCTTTATTAAGAATTTCATTTGAAGAACTGTTCAAAAATATTTTCCATTTACATGAATTTTCAAGTGCCCTTGTTTGTAATCCTGAAGTGGAATTTACCTAAAAGATGCGCGTGTACTGCTTCAGCCTTGAATTCTCATTTTCACTTGTCTGCCACATAGCACCCACAATCAGCCGACAATTAGAGTGGGGCAACCAAACAAAACAGCAATTTTATGTTATTACACCACCACCCATATTTCACTTGGTAGCCACCTTTCTGACATATCTATGGGCCACAAATGCATGCAGTCCATACACACTTTTCTCTGTTGGGAACTGTGCTACCATTAACAAACTACCAACAGAGCATGCTTGCTACCTTATAATATTCTCCTTTCAATTATAATGGCGCTAAATCTAACTATAAAAAATGTACTCATGGAAAGGGGTGACGAGCATCTGTCTAGGAGGGTGGTGAAAGACGATGAACATTCAAGCATTTTGCCATCAGAGGATTTGTTAAAATTGAAGCCATGTTTTAGAGATCAATAGGATGATTCATTTAGTGGCTGCTATGCTGCATTTGCCACATGTTTTCAAACTGCACGTTTTAGGTCATCTTGCTGAAACCTCGTTCCACCTTATTGCACTGTTTCTGCCCATCTTTGTTGAAGCTTAAGTCCCCTGGGTGGTAAACCAAATTCCCGACTTCAAAATCTGCAGGTATTTTTAAGAAACCTCATTATTTGAAAACGATGTGATTCAGAGGGGAGGTCCTGTTAGCCAGCCTTTTTGGTCCATGTGCAACAGATGGATACTATAATTCATAGACTTCACCCAAACAAATTGGGTGGCTGGCTGTTCTCCAGGACAGAGTGCACCACTAGTCCTCAAAGAGCTTTATCACTCCACTTCATGCAGACCCAGCAATCCGTCCACTCCTGCACATACACTCAACCTCTAATTCATAGCAAGGTTTGTGGCAGGCGACCTGTGTGTTGTCAAAAGCAAGAAATGATTGGTTTGCTTGTGGCTTCATCTGTAATTTTTACCTGAAACTAAAGGAAAATGTTCATTAAGATTCTGTTCTGTTATCTGATACTTTTTGCTAAAATTGTTGAGTCTCTTTTGTGCCTTACATTTCTCAGTTGCTTTTTCTGTTGCTATTTTGAAGGAATGAGTATTTCTCGCTCTACCCACTCTAGCTATAAAATGTATTTGCCAAAAAGGTTTCTTTGACTTGTGAAGTACCACCCTTGGTGGTGGCCATCCCCCTGCTCCTGTCTGAAATCAGAGAAATGCAGTACTTCTTTGTTCCACTTCCAAACTCTGCCTCTTGCGACCTCTCCCTTTTGATCACAGTTGACGGGGACCATGCAAATTGTTAGTGCGGACTCCAATATTTCAGCACTTCAAAGCTTCTCTTCAGATCTCTCAGCTGGTGAGTCCCTGCCACGTGATATTGTTCTCTAGATCGACCCTCATTGCGGAAAAGCTGGTGCATCTAGGGACCGGGGCAAAACGGTGATTTAAACGGCACATAATCATCTCTGTAGCTCTGCTTCTTGTTTGTGACATTGCTGAAGTTCCCATATAAATCAAATGCTTTAAAACCATTAAAGCATTTTTATTTTCCATTTCTCAGTCTTATATTCAGTTTATTTGAGCATAAGTATGATATATTTTCTACTTTGAAGAGATTACAGTCCCCCTTGTCACCATCCATGACCTTACAGTGGGCAGCCATATGCCTTTCCTTGACCAGGCCATTATTCCCAGTTTGTTGTGTCTAGTTCCAACTCACAAAACTCTCAGCAGAACAGGAGGCATCCTTTGCACTTACCCCACTAGTTCAGACCATTTGGCCTGATGAGGTTGTTGCCTGGAAGGAAGCCTCACCTTTACACAGATTGGCCAATGTTAATGGCACAGCAACACTTGAGAGCAAAAGAGGCATTTCGAATGTCCATCCTCACCTGCCTGTGTTCGCCTCTGGCCAAAGGAAACTGAAGGGCAGCAACAAGCACAGCAGCAAGCACCTGACTGGCTGAGAGACTGGCTGAGCTGATTTTACTAAACATGGTGATATTTGTAATCACTCTAGATTTTGGAATCTAAGAACATTGTTAAATGTTCATCGTTAGATGACTGAAATCGAACTTAATTAAATTGCTCTTGAAACTGAATGTTTCCCCCCCAAAATGCAAATGCTGGTCCATTTTGTAGTGACTGGTTGGCTATTCTAAACTGCCACCATCTAAGGATATTAGAAGGCCCTGTGCACTGAGAGCCAGACTTTTCAACTCTAAGAAAAAGGTGTGCCTTCTATGAGGATTACCACCAAAATAGGGCACTGCTGCCTTGAACGGAGGCCCATCCACTGCCTAGCCTGACTGAAGACAAAGTCACTGAGAGCTGGCATTCTCACTCTCAGCCTCTATCTGAAGATGGAGGGAGCAGCTCAAGAAACTGTCTAGGTGAACATCTGTGCAAAGTGGCTTACCGGAGGTGCATTTACTCTGCCCAATCCCCTTGATTTCAACTTCTGTGTGCGTCAGTCATCGTGGGAGACTTCTTCTCAGCCCCTGCATAGTGGTCCATAACATCTTTCTAACTACAAGGTGGTATTTCAGCCCTCAGTGCCCTGCTTTGTTGGTCGTCCAAGCTCCACAGCATCTAATTGCTGTATGCCATGCTTGAAGGAATGAGGTGACAAGAGTGCTGGAGCAGCTTGTAAACCATAAACACCCATCCTGTTGCCATTCACATCAGGAACTTGTCTGTGTAGAACAGAACAACATGCAGCTGTACTGAGAACTTGGCAGCGTGCATCAGATGCAAATTTGGAACTTGACAGTTTACAGGGAAGGAAGCACGGCTCATCTGAGATTTTATGGCTGCATACATAAGAAGAACATAAAAAATAGACATATAATTTATTGACATGTTTCTATAAGTCCAAAATCCAGCTTGTTGGCTGCTTCCGGGAGCTTTTAAATCTTCTACACATACTTCGAGGAGAGAAAAGACTTAAATGATTATCTGCTTATGACAAAGTGAGATTAAATAAAATATAATCTTTCATTTTTTATTTACCGCCTCTTCTCCATCTTGAAAAGTCCCAAATTCCTGCATTGAGTGAGTATTTTTAATCAAAGGAACTATTAAACGAATGTCAGAAATTTAGGAATGACATTTGATGTCGGTAACATGAATGACCTTTCGGTCCTGGATTTTGCAATTATAGAATTTGCTAGCAGTCGAATTGGAACGTTAGCCTGGGCACAGTCTCCAAGTACATGGCACCCAGAAGAGAAAGTATGGGTGCACGCTGAGCTGGCTGTTTGAGGAAGGGGTACGAGAAAATACGCCATACTCAGTACCTGGATCATCACCTTTTCTCTTTCCCCAAGTGACAGGACCGCTGATTGGATTCCTACAACGTTCCATTTGAAGCAGAGAGGAATGCTGCCGTGCCGTGCAGTGCTGCCTTTCAGAGGTGCGTGGTAAGGCCTTGTTCTTTCACAGAATCCTCATTTGGTTCCCTCATGTCAGAATCCATTTGGACCGAACGTCCAGATGCTAAAAATGCAATCTTGTCTCTAAATTATTCTCAAACAGCCAAACAACACCTCATACATGGTAACATGCTTGTCGGTGCATTGTCCGTGGATTTCATTTATCTTAACTGGTTTAGCAGTAGGGTTGATTATCATCCTTAATGGATTACACAGGTGAGGCGCTTAATTGCTATAATCTCAGGTCCAAATACCCCTTGATAAAATGTCCTCACCTGAAATTGCTACTTAACCAGGGCACGATAACTGCTTCCCAGGCTTGAGACCTGCACATTTCTCTCTACTTTTAAAGGACGGAATGAAGGAAATGCTCTGTGAGGAATGAAACAGTTCACTAAACTGGAAACGTAAATCCACCACCCAGTCATTACCGTGTTTCAAACGGGCCTTGTCCCAACAGCCTGAAGCCATCCTGGACCACAACGTAGTGTGATTTTCACAGTGTCGGGCACCACCATAACCTTTCACGTGAGCTGCTGGTGGCCAGCGTCGTTGTTTCTATTCTTTGTTTACCATCTGGTTATTAATACCTCTCGTTGCCTAATGGCGCGGCACTCACCAGACAAAGCCGTGGTTCTGGCGCTCAGACGACTTGGATTCGGTGCCAGTCTGTGGGCGACTCTAACAAAGCCGGCATTCACCCGCCTTCAAGCACGATCGACATTTAGAAAACACACCAAGGGGGACACTTTTTAAGTGCGCGAGGGCAAGGCGAACAAATCCTGTTACTTATTAATGGCATCTTTCTGTGTAAACCCTCGTGCACCGGCCAATTTACATTTAGGTGCCTCACTCCCTAAGCTGCCAGAAAAGTGGCCTAAAAAGCGAAGGAAAAACATGTGGGAGTGGGAATTACGTTCGAATCAGTGGATCTCATCACCCTGATTAGCCTAATTAAACCATGTCACATCACATGAGTGTGACAGACCTCAACTGGATCCCCTCGCAGATGAAAACTTCCATTCTCCCCTCTTTCAAACATCTGAAGACTTTTTTCTTGTGTCTTAAATAAAAAAAAAAAATATGGAGGCTTTTTTTTTCTGTGAACGTTTGTTTTTTAAGCTACCCACACACACAAGGCCATTATGAGTGAACTCTACTTTTCCAGGAATGCTAAATTGTAAAATGATGGTTATTTTTTATTGGAGCACCTGGACTGCATAATTGCGGTATATACGTGTAATATATACGTTCATTTGTGGAGATCCCCTGAGACATTTCTGAGTTAACTACTTCAGGCTCCATATTGAAATGTTTTTTTCAAATCCAAGTGATAGAATTAATCGGTGATTATTAAAGCCAGAAATGTAAACAAAAATAAACAGTCAAAGGCATTTATGAAACTGCATAAAACAGATTCCGAATGAATAATCATAATAGTATGGTGTGTGGCCTATCACAGAGCGAAGCTGATGTAGCGCTCCAACATTAATATATTCCTGGGCTTATACTATTGATAAAGCAACGTTCTTCTATAACCACGAAGTGTAAGTATGGTATGGTATAGTATGGTATGGTATGGTATGTGCATTTATATAGCACCTAGTACGCCTAAAGAAGAGGTGGCGTGCATGACAATGAGTAACATGCTACACCCCAAGAGCCAAATGTTAGTGTTTAGTCAAGTATAAGGGTTGAAGTTACTCATGCAGTACACTTTAAATGGTCTTGGAGGCACCGCAACCTTCACAATGGAGATCATGGGCAGAGGGTTCCTGACCCTTGTTCTGCAGGCACTTTGGCAACTGCCATGTTAAGAGGTGGACACAACAACTTCAAATACGCTGGCCAGTGATGGAGCAGAACGAAGTGGAGGAATAACTCCATAGTATGATTTAAGCGCTCCAAAAACCAATGTGGAGTAGCAAAAGGAGTGAAGATTTCAGAACTGAGTCGTTCGAAGTGGCTGAAGGATCAGAATTTGCAATCATTGCCCCAGATCATGGAAAACAGAACCCCAGTGTGCGATGAGAGCAATGTAAGGATGCACAGCAAATATACAAGTTGAAGTGGTTTGTAACAGTAAAGGATTTGTCAGAAGCCTGGCGCAAATTACAAATATTCTTCAGGAGCTGTGGCTAATCAGTCCCCAGGGCTGCCACTGCACTGGTGGAGATCGAAGAGCCCTCAAGCGTCAGGTCACGGCCCCAGAGCATGGTACAAAAATAACGCCAGCACGTGGTGAGCAACCGCGGTCCGTGCAGGTAACAGCGGTGAGGCCGGGTAAGGGGGGATTTCGAGGGACGATGCTGGGGGAAAATCAAATAAATCATTAATTTTCCCTTGGCATCGTCCTTCAAAATCCCCCTTACCCGGCCCCACCGCTGTTACCTGCACGGGCCACGGCTGGTGGTGAGGACAAAGGGACCTGGACTCTTAAGGAAGTCCAATGAGACACCACTGTAAAGATCAACTTCCATGTGACACCAGACAATCAGGACAATGGTCCAGGAAAATGGGGAAATCCAGAATCTGCAGAAGAATGACTCTGAAAACAGGGACACTAACGTTGTGTGTGTGGGCTGTACACTCGCTGCATGTGCCATTGAGGTGTATACTCAGAATCTGTGTGTATGCTGTATGCAGTCATGCCTAATTATTTACACTGTATGTGCTTGCTCAGATGCGTAGAGCATGAATGACTAAATGCAAATAGGCAGCTGAATGAGATGGTGACAGATTCTACACCCTTCCTTGATGTGTGCACTGTATGTACTCTGTGCTGTGTCTCGCATGCACTTTGCCCTGATATGCGGAATATTGTACGTGCTATGTTTTTGCACTGTGCTCACTACATTTGTATATTCAATGGACACAATGAAGATATGTGTTTATTGGACATACTGGCTTTGTTTGTGTTGGATGCAGTGCCTGTAGCATGCACTACGCACACAGCCTAGTGTATGTTCAAAACCCTCTGTCTTTGTGTGCACTGTACACATTACATTTGTATGCACTTTATACCTTGCCTGTGTGTACAATACTTACTGCTTAGTGTGTGTAAATTGTACCTATTATCAGCGTGTGTCTTGTACACACTATATGTTTTTGCATTATTTTCATGGGCTAGTGTAGGCAATGGACTCACTGACTGGAAGCAGAAATGTCTTGACACTACTGTCGGCAGGCCTTGAAATTCACAATGCGCATTTACAACAGCCCCTCCGAACTGCTTGGGGATCAATATTCTCCATTATTTGTATGTGTGTATGAAGCAGAGGGCTAGGCCCAGAGAAAGAGGCTGATGTAATAGTCCTGGTAAGAAAGGTTGAGCTTCATCCTTTGGGGGACTGTTAGTGATGCAGCCTCTCCAAACAAAGAACTCATAGCAGTGGGCCCTGAGGGGGCCACATATGTAGTTTCATGAGACTATGTGCACTAGGACCCTTGTGGTTCTGTGCAGACTCAACCGAGGATTAACGCAACTTGCTGGGAGGTGTTAATGTGTGGATATTAATGGTTATGACGTAATGAGAGGGCAGTGTGTGATCGTATGCTGAGGAATAAAGTCATCTGCTACAGAGCTCCGTTTGTGGCGTATTCACTTCCATGAGCCTGGGCTGGGGAGAACGCCACATCTGGCAACAAGAGTGGTATATGTACACCGAAGAAACAAGACTGCTCTCCCTGAGAGTTTGCAATGGTACAGCAAACTGCTCATGCATGCCACTTGCCCCCCAAGTCACTGCAAAGCAGTCTGAAGTTGGCGTATGTGGAATCGAAGCCCTGCTCCAGCCCAGACATGGCCGTTGAAGTAGTTGAAGGCACTACAGAGGAGCACATTTGAAAAGTCCGCACCAATCTGCTGGTAAGGCCGAAAGAAGAGATACTGAGCCACATCATAGATACAAAGAGGTATGCAGTTCCTAACTGGTTCAGGGGGACACGTGGGCTAGGTGGTCATCAGTCCTCACTGGTTACAGGGGGAATGGGGAATTCCTCCTGTTGGAATTAGGGCCCTCACACACCCGGCTGGGTGTCATGCTTCATCATAGGGCATGCTCCTCATCAGGTCGGCGCTGCAATACCTGACAGGCTCCCTATGAGGGTGAAGGAATCAATGGAGGTTAAAACAGGATTTGGAAGTACCAGAGAGAACAATTTTAATCAATAGGGCTTCCAACCTGATGTTCTCTCTGGTACTTCCAAATCCTGTTTTAACCTCCATTGATTCCTGCACTCCTTCCATCTACACACTTAGGCCCCTCACCCCCACAGCACCAAACGGCAAATTGGAATAAAAGATCTCTGCCAAAGAGCCTCTCATAGGGAGCCCGCCAGGTATTGCAGCTACCTTCCTGAAACCACCACTGCCATGTAACACCGACATGAAGCAGAATATTGGCGCCAGATCGACTGCATGGATCGAGACGTTTGATGATTTCATAAATGCCATAGAAGAAGCAGATGATAAGAAAATCATGAAATACTTAAATAACCTTGCCGGTGACGGAGTAAAAGAAGTGCCGAAGAAAATCTTGCAGACCGAAGCAATATCCTACCGTCAGATCAAAGAAGCATTGGGAACCAAGCTCAAGCCAATGCTAAATGTCGACTATGAAAGGTACATTTCAATCAAGGGAGACAGCGAAATCGTGAATGATGGATGAGTTTGTTAAGAGACTTGACGTGCTTATCAAACACTGCAAGTTTTATGAGTTTAATGATGAAGAAGCCATACACCTTAGAGTCATCGGTGGCTGTCTTTCACACTCATTCAGAAGACGCATGTTGAGAGAGACGCTCAGTTAGGAGAAAATACGAATGACTGCAAGGGACAATGAAAGAGCAGATTGACAAGCTGTTGATATGGAAGCTGGAATAGCAAAAAGTGAATCAGCATTGGTAATGAAATGCAAGCAGAAGTACATTGTAAACTCATGCAAGTTGATGTCTCCAAAGAAGAAAAAGTTGTGTTTCGGATGTGGGTTTATATTTCCCAATGAAGGTAAATGTCCAGCCATAGGACAGACATGCAAAGGTTGTGGGACTGAAAACCACTTCATAACAGTTTGCAAGGCAAAGGAGAAACCAACTGCATCACAGCGAGAAGAGAAAATGGATGCCAGGAGGTTCCAGAAGCATTCTAGCCATGCCCACAATGCCAAAAAGTGACATCAATTACGACAAGTAGAAGCCAGACAAGTCGATCGTTATCAAGTTCATCCTACAAAGGCTCATCAACGTCATTATCAAGCGACAGCAAAGAAGATGGATGTGCGATGATGATATCGACCAAAGAGCGACATGCACTTGTAGGTTTGGCTGCTTGCAGAGAAGAACAAAGGGAAAAGACAAACCAACAAATGAAACCACAGAATTCATTTGGACACTGCCACAAGATTACAATAAAGGTAATTGGTTGCCCCATGCCCTTTATCATAGACAGTGGGTGGTACATCAATTAAAATCATGTCAGTTGAAAGGTTTAACAGCCTGTCTCCTTGGCCACGCCTCAGCCCGTTAAACACTGACGTGTGTAGGTAGGCTGCTGGCAAACCGTTGCAGAGTCTAGGGTCATTCATAGCAACCATGCAACATAAAACAACATCAGAGCAAGCACCAATCTACATTCTTCAAGGAACTTTATCCAGTGCATGTTTACTCAGTTCTGCCACTGCTGCTGACATGGGACTGATATCTCTCAGCTATAACCTCCACACTCAAGGTGAAATTGAGAGTTAGTTCCTTTCATTCTTTCATGGCCTGGGAAGGGTTTAGAAAATGAAAATGCAATTTATATTAACGAGGACATTTGCCTTGTTGCCCAGCGCACCACAGAGTTGCTTTTCACTTGCAAGAAGCTATTGAGAAAGAATTGGAAACCCTTTTGAAGCATGACATCATTGAGCGCTCCAATGGTCCTACACCCTAGGTCTTGCTATAGTGGTGGTGCCAAAAAAAGGACAGTGGATGTGCAGTGCACATCTTTGTTGATATGTGCCAGGTCAACAAAGCAAATTAGAGAGAAAGACATCCTGGTTCACACATAGCGGGCATGATCATGCAGCTGATTGGAGCCAAAGTCTTCTCCCGTCTTGACCTGAACAAAGGATACCATCAACTCGAGCTGGAAGAGAACTGTAGGTACATTACTTCTTTTTCAACTCATGTTGGTTTGTTCAGATACAAAAGGTTGAGTTTTGTAGTGTAGTCCCCTGCAGAAATATTTCAGGATGTTACACGTTGAATAATTCAACCTGTTACACATGCTTTGAACTACAGTGATTACATTCTGTTATGTGGGACAACGCTAAAGGAGCATAACAAGGCTTACACAAGTGTGCCAGCTACTTGCGGATGCAGGTCTCACTCTTAATGCAGAAAAGTGTGAGTTTCACAAGACCAAATGTACGTTCTTTGGGCACAGATTCTCTGATTGGGGAATGAGTCCTGACCCAGATAAAGTGCAAGCACTGTCAGCTACTTGCCCCCCACAAGATGTCTCCATGCTGCGATCCTTATTAGGCATGGCCAATTATTGCTCAAGGTACCTTTGTAACTTTGCTACTGTGAGTGCCCCATTGAGAGACTTGACAAAACAATGTGCACTTTCCAGTGGTCTCCTGAATGTGATTAAAGTTTCAAAAGAATAAAACATGCTATGGGAATGCAACAGAGATGGCCTATTTTGACCCCAAGTAACATACTGAGATCACAGTAGAGGTGAGCCCGGTGGGGGTGGGAGTAATCCTTGCTAAACATATTGGTCATCCGCATACTCAGAGACACATTGTGGCCTATGCCAGTCAAAGCATGTCTGACACAGAACATGCCTATTCTCAGCCAGTTAGTCTGGCTGTAGTGTGGTCCTGCAAACAATTTCATGTGCTTCTATACGGAAAGCATTTCACTATTGTTACAGACCACCAAGCATTGCTCACTATTTTTGGAAACCTGAAAGCCAAGATGTCCCTTCGCATTGAGAGGTAGGGGTTGCGCCTGCAAGAGCACGACTATGCAATTGTACACAAGCCAGGTAAAGATCAGAACCCTGATCATTACTTTTCATGAGTACCGCTACTCAGCATCCAAAACGACTGAGAAGTACATCAACTTCATTGTGAGGTCCAGCACGCCAGAAACCCTATCCGTTAAACAGATCATTCCTGCTACTAGTGCTGACAACAACATGCTTATCCTCAAAGACATTATTTTAACTCAGTCGTGGAAGAAGAGTACTATATCTTTTGCTGACAATGTTGAATTATAAAAATTCCCAAATGTACAGGATGAACTGCCTATTATCAGGGAAGGTGTTGTATTGAGAGGCTAGACAATCGTTATACCTGAGAGCCTAAGGCAGCAAGTCATTGAATTAGCCCATGAAGGACATTGTGGCATTGTAGCCACCAAAAAAGACGAGTGTGGTTCCCGCATCTAGATGAGCGAGTTGAGAGGGAATTAGAAGAGTGGAATCTTCTGACCAGGGTTTGCTAAGAGACGATCACTGTCAACTGTCTATGAGGATCACGACTAGAGAATGCTCATTGGCCGAAATTCCCCCAAAGTATCCTCTATGCGGAAACAGCAAATCCTCATGGAGAATAGAGTTAAAATTCTTGAAACAAGGGTAGGGATGCTGAGAACAGGGCCAAAAAGAACAATATTTGCATCATAGGATTACCAGAAAGTATAGAAGGTACCAATTTTAACATGACTGCAATCGTGGAATTGTGAATCTAGGATGCAGTGACTCCGGAGGGACTTTCAAAGCACTACGCCCTCAAAAGGGCCCCTTGGGTGCAGAGGTTGCCTCCCCTGCCGGGAACACCACAAAGGCCAGTAGTTTCTACGTTACTGTATTTCAAGGATCGCAACCATATCCTGGCTCAGGCCCAAATTAAAGGATATATAATGGTTCAGAACCACAGAGTCATGAGATTACCGGATTTCAACAAGGAGGTTCAAAAACAGAGGGCTTCCTTTACAGAGACCAAGAAGCGACTCCATGAGCTGGGGATTCCTACGGTATTTCAGGGCAGGCTCCAAGTCCCACGTGGTTGGGAGGCCCTGTTCTTTACCTCCCCACAACAGCTTTCGGACTGGATCGGTCGCCTCCCCCGGGGAGAGAGGGGCCCTTCCAGGAACAAAAAAACATCTACTAAACAACCCCCTAAAAAGAGGGTAAAGGGGGGGTGTGAAAGTTACCTCCTCCCCATTACAGGCTCGACAAGAGCAGAAAACAGTGGTGGAGGAAGTGGCGGTGTTCAATGGAGTGGGCTCACTCCTCCTTACCTTAAATACAGATGATGAAGGAAGAGACACGGAAACGGAGAAGTCCTCTGCTTCTACTCCTGACTCTGAAGTAGTTCTCCCACATGTCAAACCTGACACATCCAGTGATATCTTTTGATGTATTATTGCAAACTGCGATATTTAGTGGAGAAAAAGTGTGGTTTATGTATTGCGGGAGTGGCTGGTTCATGCTGCTATCTTGTAGTTTGTGGGCTCTTATTTTCTGATCTGGGTAAGGGTGGTGTGAAACACGGCAGGGAAGCAACTAGGCAGGCGCAACCCCTCTGGCCTAGTTGTATGGATGATATTTATTACCTGGTTTGGATGGGGGGTATGTCTCTTCTTGTCCGGGGGTTGAGGAGTTAGGAAGTTAAGTTTTGGGGGGCAGATTTACGAGTTCTGGCGCATCTCTGCAAATCAGCAGGGATGCGCCAGAACAGATGCGACATGCAATTCCCTCCCTGCGCCACCACAAATGCGTCGCATTTACAATGCGGCGCACCGTGGCACAAGGATAGGGCGATGCGTGTCGCATCCTGTGGCGTAAGGGCGGCGCATTGCTGGAGTCATGTCGCAAGCGCGACGCGGCTCCAGCAATGCTCAGGGGCGCCCTATGCCTAACATGCTGCGTCACTCCTTACGCCTGCTTCAAGCAGGTGCAGGAGTATTGACGCAGCATGGACGTAATAGTGACTCAGTGAAATCTTGTAGATTTCACTGCGTCACTTTTACGAGGCGTTCCTGCGACGGAACGCCCACCCTGCGCCGGAACGCCCACAAGAAACCTAACGCAGGTTTCATGTGGCGCAGGGCTTTACAACGTGACGCATCTCCCTAGATGCGTCACGTTGTAAATAAGGCGCAACGTGGCGCATGGTTTACGCCGCCGCTGCGTCACTGAAGTGACGCAACGGCTGCGTAAATGTGGCGCATGGTGCTTGTAAATCTGCCCCTGGGTTTTTTAGGTTTAGATGTCCAAATGGCCCCTGCCTTCCTGTCCATGTATTTGTTGAAGCCAAGGGGGTCCTCCTCTGTAGATGGGGTTCAGCCCTCCCACTCTTGCCGGTTTGTAACTGCTTTGACATGATATGGTGACCTCCGTGACATATAACTTTATAACCTGGAATGCGCAGAGATTTAACAGTATGACTAAACCCTATAAATACCATTCAGATCTAAAAAGATGGGGAACACATATCACACTTTTACAGGAGACACACCTTGCTTCCTCTAAAAGACAGGTCTTGCATAATAGATGGCTGGGCCAGTTATATGCCATCTCATACTCTGCCTTCCCCAGAGGGGCTCTGATATGGGTCCGCCCCCGGGTACCCTTCCCAAAAATATATGAATGGATTGAGCCTGGTGGAAGATATGTGGTGGTGTTAGCTGCCTGGCCGGCCAGGATCTGACTATAGTGGGGGTCTATGCTCATAATGCAGACCAGGGTGGGTTCCTCACGGATTTGCCTCGAATATTGGCTAAGTAAATGACACCAAATAATCCTTCTGGGAGGCAATTTTAACTGTATTGCAGACCCAGCCCTTGAATGATTACATCCTCCCTTGATGGATTCTTTGGTCGGACTTGCTTGTCCATTCCTAAACTGGCAACAGAGGTGGGGACTTGTGGATTCGTGGACAACCTCACATCCTGGATCAAGGGACTATTCATATTTTTGGGGGATTCATGATCTACATGTGTGTCTAGATACATTTCTGTGTTCCTTGAGTGTGCACAGTGAGGTTCGGCATATGGAGTATCTATGCTGGACAGTTTTGGCTCATAATCCAGTCCTGCTGTCATTAGGTTGTAATAGAGAGCGCCCCTGGATACCGGACTGGCGCTTGCGGGTGGACACCATAGAAGATCGTGCTTTCTTACACACCATTGTGCGGGCAACGTCCTAGATAATGAGGCTTCGACTGCATTCCCTCTGCTGGAATGGGATGTATTTATCATTGTCATCTTAGCACGCTGCATAGCAGAAACAGTGCGACTGAGGCGTTCCCTGGGGAGAGATTATAGGGACGCACAAGAGGGTGCTTCGGGAACTGGAAATTGTAGGAACCCGGGCCTGAAAAAGCAGGTTTTGGATGCTAGGGAACAAGTCATACTGAAAAATTATGCTGCTTTGACTACCAAGAGTATATGGTACGTGCACATGCAGAATGCGACAAGGCGGGTACCCTGCTGGCCTGGCTCACCAACCCCAAAGCTAGTGGCTCCCCAATCCTAAAGGTGAACTTGGAAGTAGGAGAACAACTACATGCAAGAAGACATCAACAGTAGATTCAAGGACTACAATAGGACGCGGTACGCACCCCTCAGTCTATTTCTGATTTTCTAGACCCAGTGGCACTGTTTTAGGTCACCCGTGAGAAGGTAGGGGAGTTGGGTAGAAATATTACCAATCAGGAAGTGCAGGCTGCAATTAAATTTATGGCGAGAGGAAAGGTCCCTGGGACAAGTTGCCTGCCTGTGGAATTTTACGCAGCTTATGTTGAGGAGTTGGCATGGAGATTGGTTGCCCTCTACACAGTAGCCCGAGAAGCAGGATGCTTGCCCTCCTGTTGTGAACCAAATCAAGACACTGCGAAGGATTCCACTCAACAGGAGTTTATTTGTCAGAGAAAAACCCCACACGACAGCTTTGCCAGACACAGCTGAAGCTAACTGTCAACGGTCACCCCCCAGCCCATGACATCACAATGGAACCCTAGGTACATCATAGAGATGTGCAGTTCCAGCCTGGCCGGAAGAGTCTAAGCACAATATAACACATCTCCCCATCTTACTCTAAAACAAAGTGAGAACTCAAATGAAAGGTAAAAAGAGAAAGAAAATAAGAAGGAAGAAAGAAAAGAAGAAAGAAGAAAGAAAAACCGAAATAAGAGTGCATGTACAAATCAAACAACATAGTCACCCAAATATGCCGGAGCTCTTCTTTCCCTGGCCTCCCTCAAGACCCGAGATGAGCCCATCAACTCATCTCCCTCTCTGGCAGCCACAAATTCACCATCATTCCCATCACCCTCACCAGATGGCAAACAAACATCAGACTGCCCCCCTGAAAATTCACCATCACTCATCAACAGCCACGGTGAACACACACCAGCTTCACTCTCCTGCTCTAAATTCTTTTCATGATTACAACCCTGCCTCTGATATAATGCAACACGCCTCAAATTCCATGTTTGGCCATTTACCAACTTGACCCAATTGCCTCCTACAGCCTTGACTTTGAAAGGTCCCTTAAACTTACTTAAAAACTTGCTGTGGCCTCTGGGCCTAACTTTAACCCAATCTCCTACGTCAATGAATCGCCTGTCCTGTTTAGTATTAGTACTCTTAGCCAAACCACCCAACACCGAGGTTCCTCGCATCCATGACGGCACCAATTTAGTACCAGCTGCCCTTCCACGCATCAACTCAAATGGACTCTTACCCAAGTTACCATTGGAGGTCGAGCGATAAGCCCAAAGCATTTCACTAACTGCAGCCTGCACAGACAAACCTGCACTATGTGCTAATTGTATCGTGCCTTTCACCATTCTGTTGATTCTCTCAACCAATCCATTTCCCTGCGGGTTATACATTGAGCAACAAGAGTGCTTGACTCCCACAGAATCCAAGAAGCATTTCATTTCACAAGAAGTCAATTGAGTTCCATTATCGGCAAGGAGTACAGATGGAAGGCCTTCCCTCTTGAACACCTCACGCAAGACACCAATGGTGGCGGCAGTGGTAATACTACTCATGAACGCAACCTCAACCCCCTTGGACTTGGCATCAACCAACACAACTGCATACCTCTCTTTTCAGGTAGAAATGCAAATGGCCCAATAAAATCCAAACACACCTTCTCCCAAACCTCCTCCGCTAAGGATACGTGCTGAGACTCCTTAGAGGATCCCAGACCAACCCTCAATCATTTTTCTGATTCCTTACATGCTTCACACCTCTCTACCCAATCCTTGACCTGTCGATCCATGCAAGGCCACCAATAGTTCTCCCTCAATCTCTTTATGGTCATGGTTTGCCCCAAATGCCCTTCATGCGCCAAACCAATCAGTCTTGCATGTAAACCAGAAGGTGGTACAAATCTGTCCTGCCGCATGATCATTCCATCATCAGTTATAGATAATTCATCCACCACCTTCAAAAACGGTCTCACCCTTCCGGAAGACTGCTTTCTCTCCTCATACTACCTTTCATCAATCGCACAACACCAGTCAAAGCTGCATCCTCTTCCATTTCCTTGAACCAAGTTTGTCTTGGAATGGCATTGGCAAACCCTTCCATGGCATCATCAACATTTGCCACCACCTCCTCCAGTAAGTAAGTCTGACACAACTGCTGCTTTGTCCGGAAGCCTTGACAAACAGTCTGCAACCCTGTTCCTCCACCCAGGGACATATTCGACCTTACAGTCAAACTCTTGCAATCTGACAGCAAGCCTAGCCAGCCTCCCCGAACAGTTTTTAATACCACCCGGGCCCAGTACTTTCAATAGTGGCTTGTGGTCAGTACGCAAGTTAAATCCACTGCCCCATAAAAACACCCTGAAATGATTTGTAGCCCAAGCGGCCGCCAAGGCCTCCCTCTCAATTATGGAGTAGTTACGCTCCGCTTCACTCAAAGAGCGTGAGGCAAATGCAACCGTTTTCTCTTGCTTCCCATGCAACTGCGCTAGGACAGCACCAATGCCAACCGCACTGGCATCAACTGTAACTATGGTATTAACCCCATTTTGAACGGAGTTAGCACACCTGCGTGTGCAATATCTTCCTTGATCATGTTGAAAGCAGACTGTTGTGATTCATCCCACACAAATCTTTTGCCACGTCTTAGTAACACTCTTAAAGGTTCAGTTTTGTGAGCAAAATCATAAACAAATTTTGAATAATACTCAACAAGACCCATAAAGGATCTCAGAGTGTCTCTATCGTGTGGCACTTGTGCATTCACAATGGCACTAACTAAATTGGCTTTTGGTTTGACACCATCCCTTGTAACAAGATGCCCCAAATACTCCACCTCTTGCGTCATGAATTTGCACTTCTCTTTACGCAAGGTCAAACCTGCTTTAGCAATGCGAGTCAAAACTTTATCTAACGTTTGATTATGCTCACACACATCCTTTCCAAACACAAGGATGTCGTCTTGAAACACAACAGCCTTTTCCACCCCTGAAAGGACAGACGACATTAAGCGCTGAAAAACACTTGCAGCAGAACATAACCCAAAAGGAAGTCTGCTGAACTGAAAAGTGCCTTCACCAGTAATAAAGGAAGTGAGATGTTTGGACTTTGCACTAAGTTTAACTTGGTGATATGCACTTCTCATATCCAATTTGTCTCCTTCTTCATTCCGGACATCGCGTTTCAACCTTTCCCTGCACGTCGCTTCTCACGTCCGCTGCTTCACTCGACGAGTTGGGTTCTTCGTTGGGGTTTTTGTCTCTCTCTGACACAGCCTTGTGTCTGGCCGATCTTCGCCAAAATTGTTGTGAACCAAATCAAGACACTGCGAAGGATTCCACTCAACAGGAGTTTATTTGTCAGAGAAAAACCCCACACAACAGCTTTGCCAGACACAGCTGAAGCTAACTGTCAACGGTCACCCCCCAGCCCATGACATCACAATGGAACCCTAGGTACATCATAGAGATGTGCAGTTCCAGCCTGGCCGGAAGAGTATAAGCACAATATAACACCTCCACAATGGCTGAGGCCCTAGTGATACCGTTGTTAAAGTCAGGAAGACCTTCTGAGGATGTACTGGCATATCGCCCATTGTCCATGTTCAGTTTGGACTACAAAATTCTTGATAGGATTCTGGCAACTCCCCTGCTTCCATTGATGCCCAAGTTAATTCACACAGATCAATCTGGATCCATCCCTGGGCATAACATGGTGCATAACATCCGGAGGGTCCTTGCGATTCTGGAGATAGAAATTGAAGGTAAAGATAAAGCGGTGATCACGGCGATTGACATCGAAAACGTTTTCGATAGCCTTCGCTGGGATTTTCTTTGAAAGGTTCTTAATAAAATGGGGATGTACCCTGCGTTTGTCCAATGGAATAAAATCCTGTATTCTGCACCCACTGCCCAACTCCAGGCTGGAAGACATATTACAGAGACCCATGCAGTGAGGAGAGGTGCACGACAGGGATGTCCCCTCTCCCCATTGTTTTTTGCCACTGCGGTTAAGCCACTGGCTGGTAGCATGAGGGCTGGAGGTGCCTACAGGGGATTGGCTCTACAAAGCATATCACAATATTCGGCACACTATGCAGACGACATGTTGCTATTCCTGAGAGATGCAAATGAGGATTTACCTCGTGCAATTAGCCTTCTTTCGCGCTTTGGTCAGGCATCTGGCTCTGCACTAATTGGAGTAAGTCTCACCTGTTCCGCTGCTTAAAGATGTGCCCCAACCTCAGGATCTTAGGGGGCTAGCCTGGGATGGGATATACTTAAAGTATCTTGGGGTTAGAATCTACCATGAGAGGGTAACATTGGTATGGCCACTAGGAGTCATCATACATGTGTGGACTTCAGGAAGACCCTGCCACTATCAGTTTTGGCACGTATAGCATTAGCAAAGATGGTGGAACTCCCCTGATTGCTGTACTTCTTCTCTGTGCTGCCTATAGTGATACCCAGTAGGATCTTCCATGAATTTGACTCATTATAAATTAGTCTCATATGGGGAATGTGTAGGTGCAGAGTGACAATTTGTAAATTACAACGCTCTACTACTGAAGGGGGATTATTGGCTGCATATTATGAGGCCTACTATTTTGTGGCACAATTGCAGTGGTTTGCTCAGTAGATCAGTTCACGAAGATATCCTAAGGAGGTGAATGAGGGGTTGAGCCAAATCCCTGTGTATTGTATCGGCTTCTCCTGACACCGAGGAGACCCGCTCGGGTGATTCCCTCTGCACTGCGGGTCATCTGACACCACTGGTGCTGTGCCCTCCAAAGCACCCATGTTCTCGTTCTCTATGCCCTGGACATCCAGCTGAGGAGTTTGGAGCATATTACACAGGGTGTGGCATTGAGGGGCCTGTGGACAGGTCTGTGTTTGGGGTACATTGGATCAAGGACCTTTACAGAGATGGGGAACTTTTAATGTTTGAAGATTTTTCAACTATTTTTGAGATCACAAGAGGTCAGTTTCTACTACATCGAGAGGTAGTAGCCAAGGTGCATCTTCATTGGGGCACAGACGTGGAGGAGCCTCCACCACACTGTGCTTAACAGGTGCTGTATACCATGTCAGGCCGCTTTAGGGTTGAGATATATCTTTATCAAGCATTACGGCATGATGTTGTTACACCTCGAGCGGGGCTTCATGAGGAATATGAAGAAGATTCATCACTTCCTATTTCAGAAACAGATTGGGCCAAGATACTTGCTTGCACTTATACAGTATCTAGAAATGCTAGATTTAAGCTGATTAACTTTTATTTGCATAACCCCGGGTAAAATTTCAAGGATCTTCCATGCTGCCAACGCGTCCTGCCCTCGATGCAGAGAACAAGAAGCAGAGATGCTTCAAGAGGTATGGTCCTGCCCCCTATTGGTGGATTTTTGGAGGGAAGTAGTGATGTTAATAAGGTGACCCAGAGATCAATTGACTGTGCACACGTGGCATGCCTTCTGGATGGATTCCCTAGACCTCCCAAACGCAAGACTGCTACAGGGTTCATGGATCTGGCTCTGGTCCTTGTTAAACTGAGATTACCATGCCCTGGAAAGCTGCTATGGCCCCTAGGCTTGAGAAATGGAGGGAGGAATTGATCTAGTGGGTGGGATTCGAGAGCGCAATGTTGCTCAGAGAAGTGAGGAAAGGAAGGGGATCAATAGATAGGGCCTGAGCTTGGGATAATTTACTGGACTGTTTTAGGGAACTCGACATGAATTATATATCTGTAGAGGATTGCACGTAGCAGCAATTTTTGAGCATACATACCTTGTGGCCAGAGGTGCACTGACGGCGTGTCCTGTCACTTTTATCTATGCCCTCTGGCTTAACAGAATTCAGTGATTTTTTAATTAATGGGGTAGGGACCTTGGGGTATTAATATGGGAATGGGAGGAGGAGAGGGAGTTACTGTTTAATCCAAGTAGGATTATTTTCTTTATGTGATGACTTGTTCTTATATGTATATCCTGACAAACTAATTTGGGATATGTTTGTATTATCTGAAAAGCCAATAAAATTCTGTTTAAAAAAATAATAACTTAAAGAGTGACATCTTTGCAACTGCCTTTCCCCCAAAGTGATGCAGCATCCATTGACAATGTCTGACCTTCCTGCACATGCCTGGGAAAGAGTTGCAGTTGCATTCTTTGGGCCCTTAGGAAATGAACATCATCTCATGGTAGTCACTGATGAGTATTCACGCTTTCCTTTAGAAGAGGAATTATCATTAACAACCCATGACAAGGTCATTAAGCGGCTGGATGACATCTTTGCAGCATGGGGTAGCCCCTCCATTCTCAAATCTGACAATGGTTCACCTTTCAATAGCAAAGAATTCAAGGAGTTTCCAGTCAGACTCAGTGTCAAGCATCAAAAGATTACTCCTCTGTCGTTCCAAGCCAATGGTGTTGTGGAATGATTCATGAGTACCCTCAAAAGGTTAGTTCAATGAGCATCCATGGAGTGAATCGAGTTAAACAAGGCCCTGTGTCAAGCCCTGCATGCTTATTGTTCATCTCCTCACTCCACAACCGGTGAGAGTCCTGCCACCTTGCTATTTTGGAGAGCTATAGGAACCAAACTGCCACAGTGGACAGACGACAGATCCATGAAGGCTGATAAGGTTCGTGTCAGTGTCACAGACATTTCTCAAAAGTGCAAAATAAAAACATATGCCGATCGACATCAATGAGCTCAGTAAACAGTCTTTGATGAAGGTGACTGGGTCCTGGTCAAGAAGAAACAAAAGCTCAGAACAGACACTCCATTTGCTATCGATCCTCTGAGGGTTGTGAGGTGCAAAGGACACATTGGGACAGCGCATTGTCCCGGAAAGTCCATTTTACCAGATTCATCACACTTTAAGCACCTACCTCGGTGTTCATCAGGTCCTGCAATCATGAGTGAGGCAATCCCGCCTAATAGCACAGATCAAGCATTCGAACCTGTGTCATCAGTGCAAAATCAGAGTGCATCTCAACTACCTCATACCACTCGATCTGGCCGACCAGTGCGAGCGCCGCGACGACTTATTGAAGAACTATGATATGACTGTTTATACTTTTTATTCAACAAAGGGGTAGATGTAGTGTAGTGGCACTATGTGCACTAGGACCCTTGTGGCTCTAGGTGGACTCAGCAGATGAATTATGTAACTTACTGGGAGGTGTTAAGGTGTGGTTATGATGTAATGTGAGGGCAGTGTGTGATCGTATGCTGAGAAATAAAGACGTCTGTTACACGGCTCCGTTTGGGGCTATAGGAAGCCTGCCCTTTACATAATATATCAAAGCGAGATATACCATGCAAATAGTCTGGGGGTTTCCTTATGAGTGGGCAAGGCTTGCTCTAGCAATCCCACGATGCTCTTTTAGGGGGTAGTGTGGTCGAGCAGCTTTAGCCTTATCAGAGAGAAGTGTGAGCTATCTGCAGATACACACAATAATAGTCAATAAATGATGCACACGACTCAATAAGGAGATCTACACAAATTTATGAAAATAACACGTATCTTTATATGTGTTTAGGAACCAGGATCAATATGATCAGGTAAGTATGTTTTCAAGAGAAATACATTTGCATGTCGACATTTAGTGCATTTGTCAGAGGCTGCAATGTTATCCTACGGAAGGAAAAACAGTGGGGCATATGAGTTCTTGGCAGCAACTTACGAGACCAATCTCCTGGACTTAAGAGGCATATGAGGCAAGGTCCAACGCATGACCAGAAGATCACCTCTAGCGGCACGAGGGTGGCTGGGTGCAGTGGTGCCAAACAGCGTCGGTGCCCAATGCAAGTCAATGAGGGTCAGTCTTCGTCAACAGAGGCTGCGGTATCGGACTGGGAGGCCAGGCAAGCTGATCCACCAAGAAGGTTTAGGTCTCGTGATGCTAGAGGACATGGGGACACCAATGGTCCTCTTCTCCTTGGGCCATGCGGCCGGGTGCAGAGGGTCTTTGAGGTGTCAGGTTTTCTCGTCCAGGAGTATTCACGGTTGAGGAGGGCCTACACGCTGAGGCTGTAGGTGGCTTCAGAAAGTTCACAAGGGGTGAAACCACGGTGTTTGGGGTCTCGGATGTAGAGGTGCTTTGCTGCGTCGAGTTTTGCGGTTCTGGAGTTTCGCAGCTTTGTCTTTGGTACCTGCCGGATGCAGCGGAAGAGCTCCGCTGTTCCAAAAGAGTTCCTGTGTCTTCGGAGAAGTGCTGGTAATCCTTCCAGGCTTTGGAGGATCAGCCGATTGCAGGGCGAGATGACTTTGGTGAAATCTTCGAGAATAGGCGAACTGGTCGGCAGGGCTGGTTCCAAGTCAATTGCTTCTTCTGCCATTCTTGCTTTCGCAGCTCTTTCATCCCTCTTCTTCTGTTAGTCATCAGGCTCCACAAAATACTGAATTTTGGGGCGTTAGGAGAGTGTAGGATAGTAGCCAATGGGCTATCTACCCTTAGGGTCACTATGCCCCCTATATGACCACTTCCTGGGTGAGGTGGTCATAACTCTGCCCTAGAATTCCTGATTTTGCAATCACCAAGATGGCTACCTTTGAAAAGTTGTCTCAAATTCAAGTAGCCCACCTTAGGGGTGGCACTAGTCTGAGGGTTGACACGCCTGCCTGACTAGATAATTTTCCGGCATGTCCAGGTGCCAAGTGGCTCTGGACAAAGGGGGTCCGCTTCTTCTCCGGGGAGAGAAACCAGATTTGCATATCAAAGGCGGTAGGCCCTTTGAAGCTCCTCTGCCTTGAAATGCTAATCTGCAGGTCAACCTGTGGGAGGAGGTGTGCCATACCCCCTGACCATGAAACTAGACCACAGGAGGCTACTGTTGAGACCTGGGTGATTAGTATATATAGCAAGCAACAATGTCTCAACAGGTAATATTTAAAGACAGTTTTAGAGGGCATGGACATTAATTGCAAAAGGAGGAGACAGGGAGAATAATGGTTGTAGCAACAAATGCAAAGAGTGGTCGTATTTAAGTAAACGAAGTAGAGAGAAAATAATAACAGCACTCCTATTACATTGAATGTACATGTAACCTGTACAGACTTGTGCACATTTGTGCTTGTGAAAAGCAAGGTGAGCGGCGCAAGTGACAAGTGAGAATAGCGAAAAGATGGTGTAAAGAGAACAGAAATGTCAATATATACAGAGAACTTTTTGGTGGTTCCAATTTATTAGTAAAGAATTGGAGAAAGTGGGTAATTTTGATGAATCACACGAAAGTTGCACCAAGAATTGCGCTGAGAGGTCGACGGAGTTTCGACCTGTGTTCAATTCAGGTCATCTTCAGGACCAGGTTATGAATTAATGAGTGGTGCGTGAATACTGAAAGCCAATTCCAGTGGTGGAATGGAAAAGCACCAAAGTCTTGATTTGCTGAGGTAGAGGATGGAATCCAAAGAGGGAAAAACGGAAGGCAACCGAAGTTACTGATCAGCCAATTTCGAGGATGGAGGAGAATCCAGGCAAAGGGCATGACTAATTGAACGCGTTGCCCGGGTCCTTGGAGGGAAGTCCGATATTAGTGGTGAACGGCACCGGCGTCAAAGTCAGGATATCCAGTAACAACCACTGTAAGAGCGGTCAGCGGGAATAAGACCAGGACAGAGGTCTGCCAAGGTTGGCCAGGTCCGCTAAGGCTGCTACGGTGTGAGTCTGGACTCTCTCTCGCACACAACACATATATGCACAAACACACAGACAATCCAGCATAGATGGACACACACCAGTATTCACTGTCATTACAGCTGTTCACAAGTGCCCATAGCTATCATACGTGTACACACAGATACTACTAGCCATCAGAAATGCACAGAAAAATATACACAATCAACTACAACAACCTCAGATGCATGTATGAATGAGTCTGTGATTGGTGCAGAACTTAATTTCAAACAGCACACAGTGCCAAGAGCTCACACTAATATGAGAGCGACAGAACAGGCATCATATAAACACCAGTTATGGTGTGCAATATTTCTACCTTACCATTAGGTTGTACTATTCCTGATCCAGGCGGAATTGTCCAGCCTCAAATGCCAGGCCATGTCCACTCTGAACGGGAACACAAGCAAGCAAGCAGAGACCAGTATCAGCCTATTCGATTGGACTGGATATTGGTCCGAGTAATAACAAGTGGCCGAGAATAATTCAAGCAATCCACCCATGGCTTTTTTTGTTTTGCTTAGTGTAACACCCTAAGTGTAATGGACATGACCAGATGTGACCCGATTCTCGCTGAGCTGTAGAACTCAAGCTGCACCCTACTCAAGAGCCCAAATAGTTTGAGGCGAACCTGGGGTTGCTTCTTTCCATGTCCTCTGATATTCATTGGCAGACGTACTTGGAAGAGAGATACCCCCTGTATCTGGAAGTTGTGAATAGATTCACGCCTGTTTTAATATGTTGAGAGCAAGGAGGTGCACCAGGAAAACAAATCCAGTCCCGTATGTTGTATGAAGAGATTCTTTATTCCAAATTCATTTACAATAAATGCAATCCAGCCAACGCGTTTCGTTCCAAACAAACACTCATGGAACTTCGTCAGGGCTTTGTATTGGAGTAGGCTAATAAGTCTTAAATATCCTTAATAATCCAGCAACAACCGTTAGTATGAATGGGCAATCCCAGGCCCGATGTCTGCCACCATGATAAGTGTCCTTTCCCGTGTGGCTGCAGTTCAGTATGTACTGGATGATTTGTGCACAGGTCTTGATCATTACAATGGGAAATTAAATGAGGTGCAGCCTGGGTAGCCCGTCGCCTTTTTCAGTTTTTATGTTTTAATATGAACTTAATCTTGACTAAATCACAATGATTGGGTTTGGTATATTTTTCACAATTGATATTTTGTCTTAGATGTATGCCTTTTTGCATAATTATTACATGCTGGAGGTAAATTTCAGTAGAAAATGTCCCACAAATGATCACTCAAGCTATTGAACCAATATGATAGGTGTCTTTGTGCTGCTCGGTACATTGGTCAGGAGACTTGCATGCCATTTGTGTCCAAGAGCATACAAAAAGCATAGTTGTCATGCACACAGCTGCCTTATCCCTTGAGTAGGTAACTCACAAGACTTTTGTACAGGAGGGCACACCTCGCATACAGTTTTCACAAAAACTCCCACCCTTGCTTAATTTGCACAGTACATCTAATTTTATGAAAATTATGCGTAGTACTCATGGAAAAATATGCACAGTTTTATTCAGCTCTACTTTTGAACAGAACTCACTGTGGAGTTCAGAAGGAGAAACAACAGGGAATCTAAGCCTTATATCCGTTGCAGTATTCCAGGTAAATCTATCTTCCGACTTCTCATGGAGTGTAAAATGGCAAAATATTAGCAGTTTGTTCTAGTTTAATATTTCTTACCAACTCTTCCTCTGTTACTCTTAATTTTTTTTTAATACGAAAACCCTGAAATGTAAAAGAAAGGCAAAGTTACTCACAAAAGTAACGAGTAGTGGACAAAAAGTTATTTTTAAAATGAGGGTCATAGTTTGCGTGGTTGGGCATCACAATGTGCTGTCACTTGTGATTTTGAGTTGAGTTGTAAAGTAAATAGCTCACATTTTTGGGAAACAAAATCAAAATGTAATGCAGATCCACTGGCAGAATTTCCCCTGCCACAAAGGGATAGTGAGGTAGAGGAAAGTCAGCTAGTTGTTTTATTTTTAAATACAGAGGCAGTTCTTTTAACACAAACTGGAGAAATTCCAGTTGCTAACAAGTCGAAGCCAGGGTTCAAATTTTTTCTTATCCTCTACATTATTACAAACGTAGCCAACATGCTAGAGACCTGAAGTAAGTAAAGTTAAGACCCCAAAGAGGCAGTGATTTATAGACGGAACCATGTTTTTTGCAGAGTTTTGAGTATTACCATATAAGGTTTACATGTGAAACAAAAAAATGTTGTTCGGCCACTTACCCCATCCTCAGTATTTCTCAACCTCCAACTCAGTTGTGTAGTTTGGAACATTGTCTGCAGAATGTCACTGAATGTCATGAATTTCTCTCCATGCTACATATGACATTTTTTAGTTTTAATCCATTACCTGCGTGCCTCGATGGCTTTCTGCGATAGAGCCGGGGTCTCCAGAGCCCCACATCTGCCGTCTGCAAATGATCAACCTGTGGCAGGAAGCCAAAAGCCGAACAAAGTAGTCAGTGGAAACTATTATCCCCTCTTTTTCTGCCTAAACAATTTCTGCTCTGGAAGTGTAAATCTGTTTCGCATGCATTCCTCTCCCCGGTCTGCACTTCCTGTTGTCAACAAAGCCAAATCTCTCACAGAAATGCTGAGAGAATTCTCAAAGTGTTTCTCAAAGCAATCAAACACAGGATATGGAGGTTAATTATTTTATACAGAAGACGCCACAGGCACATATCTCTCAGAGAAATTCACATGGCATTTCTGTTCTAAATTGGGAAAGAAACGCAGCAGACCAGCTCGGGTCAATTGTTCAGCCTTGCTTTTTGAGCTGTAAAGGGATGCATGCGGAAAGTATAACAATTCCAAAGTGCTGCTTTATTTAAACAATCACAACTGGTTTTCACACTGAATAAGAAATGATAAAGTAATCACTGGACTTAGAAAGCTAGGCCTGCCACAAGCTCACAACCTGCAGTTTGGGCTGATGTTTTGAGGCTGATTGGTAGGTTAAAAAAATCATGTTATTCTTGGGAAGCAGAAATGTGAAAGAAAATATTACAACAGCAGGAAGCGTAGTGTCCATTTAGATCATATGATCAAGAGGCATTCTCTAAAGCAGACTGAGTCCATGGCAGTCAGTGCTTTCAAAATAAGTTGATTTGCGTTGTGCTGGTGACTATGGACTGGACTTTCTCTTGGACTTTCAATCCGGTATGGTCAAAACTCAATAACTGGCATAGAATTAAGTGCTTTCAAAGTAATCCGCCTGCAGTATCCCTTTCCCTATCCTCCCCCTTTCTTTTATATTCCCCATCCTATTTTCTTTATGTGGATATAAGAACAAATATAGTTTAGGCTATGCAATAACCAATAGATTTCCATTTCATTTTTGCATATTGTCGTCTAGCTATGTGATAGAATGCTAAAATATGCATATCTTTTCTAATTTCTATTTAATTCTAATGAATATTATCTGTTGCCAAGCAAGCAGTCACACAATAATGCCCATTTCCCAGGTATTTAACACTATTAAAAAAATAGTTGCCCCAATGATTTGTGGGAGGTCTCACGTTCTGCTACACTCTAAGGCCCTCATTTATGGGATTTTGGCATCGGGCAGCGAAGCAAGTCAGCTTGCTGCACTGTTCTATGCCAAAGTGAAAGGGAAGGAATTCACCTTATTTATGCAAGACGGTGCATTCCTGTTCTTTCTTCCTGCGCTGGCGCCGTTTCGACAGTCTAGCGCCAATGTAGGCACCATTGTGCATGGGGGCCTCTGTTGAATGCAGGATTGTTTTTGTGCAGGAATCGGCCCCTTTCTGCACAGAGACAATCATAAGAGATGTTTTCCTCTTTTTATGAAGGCTTCTGAATGCAGCACACATGGAAAGAGGAAAAAACGAGGAGAAATAAACATATTTCTCCTCGTTACGCCTTATCTCAAGAGACGTAAGGATTTGGCGTTTCTCCGGGTTTACATGATTTTGTTAATCTGTCAAAATCCATGGGTGTTGCGAAGAAACACCCGCCGAAACACCCATGGAATGCCTCTCGAAAGCAGAGTAAGGTGACAACTAAATTTGCGCTGCGTCGCCTTACTCGTGATTTATGAGGCCACTCAAAGCCATGCAGGGTGGCTTTGCGTGGCTTCATAAATCTGATTCAGAGCCCTGTGTCATGCATGTACCCTTTACGTGGTGCAGAATTGATGCAAGGCTTTCATAAATAACCCCCTAATTGACCGCTTAAGGATATTTGCCCTCACCCCTCTCTGCTCCACTTCTCTCAGAAGCTAAAAGAAGATAAGAGATCCACTCTGGTCATTAGCCACAACACAGATTACTGTACATACAGGACGCAGAACAAACCCACATCCTTCCAATCAAAAGCAACCTATGGTGTTGTGCACTACCCATCCACCAATAAACATCTTCCCCTATTTGGGATTATGAAGTATTATAGAAGTGCAACTACAAAACAATCCAATGCACAATAACAAACCGGGACTCTCTGAACTGTTTGTCACACTGGCATAACCTGCCATAATTAATGCATTTTATGTTATCTGAAATGTACAAGCTATTCACCACTGCATATAATGCCAAATTTCATGTGATCCTTACCCGTGGGAGAGTAATTCAAGTGGAAAATTCCTTGTTTAGATACATTTTCTCTTCAAATTAGATATTTTGTCCTTGGAAGAGTCCCCTGCCAGTATCTCGCTTGTTCTTTCTGTGTGAACCTTACCCTTGCAAAAAAGTTATGTGAGATACCAAGGAAATTTATTTTGAGTAATATGTGTAATATGGTGAAACAAATTAGTATTTTGTGAAAAACTGCATATTTTGAAAAAAAGAAAAATTGCACATTTTGGATGACCGTAAACATAACGATTCGTACCCATAACAATATATCCTTATAACCTCACACATATAAAGATGGGACCCTTGCACCCCAAATAACATCTCGGTCTCCCCAATTAACAATCACAGTCCCCAGCTAACAATCACAGTAATATTCCTGTACGTGGTAGGGTTCTGCTCTAGGCAATCTGAAATAGAAGCTGACTACACTTAGGAATAGAACTATTAAAAGAAATATGATTTTAAATTGTATATCTGACTTTTATTAGGTAGCCTAGCTGGAGCCCTCTGCGTCTTTGTCTCCGACGCACACTCTATATTCTTGTTTTGCTCAGAAAGATGAACACTGCATTACAACGATTTCCACCTCCTACCAGCCAACTCCAGAACAGGCACTGTGAAGAAAAGTATACGCAACAGAAACCGTGAACATTACATTAAAAAGTTCCAGAACAGGACGGCCCGGGGTTTTCTAAACTGTGTGTTCCTACAGATACCAGCGCGGAGATGTTAGCCCTGGAATCTGCCCACTGCAGGCAGAACAGGATAGCATGGTGTGAACACTGACAATTTTAATGTTTAGCCCTGAAGCGAAATGGAAAAAATATATTTTCTTTCTTGGTTATATACCACGTAGAGCTCCCTACGCAATTTGGATGTGTCTCTGGATCCTGCAGTAAAAAAATGCATTGTGTATTGCTCGGAATACACTTGCTGTAAGTTAAGTCCCAACAAAGTGTATATTAAACTAAATAAACATCATTTGCAGGGAATGACATTAATTCCATAAGAGAGATAGGCTGGTGAACCTGTGTTTCCTCTTGAAGGAAGTAGAGTTTTCTATAGCGGAAACATGCCACCACCCCCATGTAATATAACATACAATCCCATTTCAAATATTTCAGTTTGCCTGTATACAGTTCTGACATAGCTTTTTTGCCTTTTTGTGTAACTCGCCTTTGCAAGAAATATGAATCTGAACAAGGCTTAGTAAGTATTGGACTGTGCTCAAGCTATCATATTGCTGCTACACAATGTTATTATTAGCTTTTGGTTACAGAAACTGCAGCCTGCTTCATATGTATATTGATAATATGTATGGATAGCTGTCTGCTTTTGCTGTTCCATTTGTATGACTCGCAGTCTGAGAGTGCATGGCGAGGGTACATGCTACTATTTCATTGATGATTGGGGTAGGGTTATCACATTGTATGACAGGTTGTCCTCAGTACTGGAGCAATGCTCCATGAGGCCAGGTTAAAGCAGCAGCCTTATGGCGACACCTCTAGCAGGTGCCTTACAACAAGAAGATGCTGAAAGATTGATTGACATGTTGTTAGAAGGCCAGATTTGGTGCAAATGTAAAAAGCATTGGCCGAGTCAATAGGTCTTGCCTCAGCTGCCCGCCTTCTTGTTTTGCCAATGTTTTTTTGTTTTTTAACTTCATCACAAAAACAGTTTTTGTTTCATCTAAAAACACTCAATGGTCCAGTAATCCCCGGCATTAACGGGGGCTACTTTTACCATGTACTTGCACATTGTTTTCTTCATTACAGGAAGATACTTCATGAAATCTGAGAACAGGAAACAAAAATTGGCACCGATTTACACTGTGCCACAGACACATAAGTAAAAAGTGCTTTAAATCATCTGGCTTGCTCATCCCATAAGGAAGATAACAGCAGTAGCTGGTAAATTGTGAGCCTCCATATTGCACTGGAAAAAGAGGCATTTGGGCATCAGCGTTCCGTGCACGTAAACGCAGTGGGGCGGGGTGGGGGGTTGTCGACAAACGACGGAATAGGAATTATTTATATATTTCATTTCGCCTATTCTGTTGCCTGTCGACTTCCCCCCCTCCCGCCCCGCCCCTGTTCCACCCTACATCGCTCACCTGCACGGACTGCCGCAGCATTTGGGCTCCGGTGCTCTAGTTACAAGGACTCTAATGACGGATCCATTAATGAAGTTCATGTGTTGGGGCTGAAGCCTTGAATCACGGCAAGATGTACTCAACAAGAACACATGCTTGGAAGACAGTTTCAGGTTTTCAACCCACATGCAACAGATATAGTCAGATTTTTACATGTCTGTGTGAAAGTAAACAGATCTGCAGGGTTCTGCGGAATGCTGGGCCCCGGGGGAAGCAGAGTCGCAGACTAGTCTTCCCCCGGGGTCTTTCGCGCAGGGGAGGACCAGGCAGGGTCAAGGGGTGGAGTTAGGGGGTGGGTATAAGAGCGCGGGGGAGGAAGGCAACTTCCTCTTCCTGCGCTCGGCACTATCGGGAGGGAAGTTTCGAAGGCCACCCACCCGCCCTACAGTTACTAGGGTTTTGGAGGTAGGGTTGGCATGGCGTGCCAGTTTAGGACGGGCTGCAGGGTAGGCGATACTTTGGAGGAGTGGGGAGTCAATAGCGGGCGAACCCATCCCTCGGGGGGAAGATTGGATGATGGGGGAGCTGAGGCAGGACTGGAATGCCAGGTGATACCGGGGAGGATGCTAGGAGATTTGGGAAAATGGTTGAGGAACGGAATGGGCATGGAGTGGTTGGAGATGTGAGTCAGAGTGGGCGAAGAGAGTGGAGGGATACAGAGTTGATGTGGGGGTTTTGTTATTAATGTTGAAGTTATTGGTTATTGATCATTGTTGTGCAGCCTGGTCCTAATAAATGGCCTTTTACGCTTAAAGACATCAGCGTGGTCTGTTTATTGCGCGACTAATAATTTGTGTAGGACCGGTAACTGCTGTTGGCTGCCCAATCAGAATCAAGAGGCCATTTGTAGCAAGACCAGGAAGATGACCTCAATTATATTGTTTTATTACAACTGTTCCATAAAAGTGTTTAAATCAAAGGTTGTAATATGTGTGAGAATGACTATGTGAGCAATCAGTGGGTACTTACTGTCAAGCTTCACTTCCTGATGACACCTCCAATTAATGCACAGTGTGTTCTTTCTTTGCTTGAAATATATACCAGATGGTAAAATGACTACATCATGCACAGACGTCAGGGCTGCTCAGCTCAATTTTGTGCTGCACATGCAGGCTTTCATATTCTATGGCAAATTGCTGCTACGTTTTGTGTTATCTTGCACTACGCGAGGGCCGGCAGAACTATTTGCACAAATTTCATGTTTTTTCACCTCATACCAATCGATTCCGTGCAAAGTACACCTGAGGTTAGTAAGCAATGATATAAAGTGTTCGAATTAACTTGGAACGTTCCAGTCAAGAACTCTCAGGTCTACACGCTCGAGACACCGACATGCACGTGCTTGTTCAGCAAGGAGTCCACTGCGCCATGACAGGATAGCATGGTCTGCTCACTAGCAATTTAGAAGCTTAGCATTTGAAGTTAATGGAAAAAGTACGTTTCTATTTCATGATGTAGCATGTACAGATTCTGCAGGATTTTAAGCCCTGTGTTGCTTATAAGTCCAAATAGCGGTACGTGTTGCTCAGAAGGTGATTGCTTTCAGTTAAGTCTCAACAAAGATAAAATAAAGAGCCGTGTTATCTGAGCCGTTTCCGGCTTTCCACATCTGTCTTCAATGAGGCAGTTCTCAGACCACTGCTGTTTCTCAGCCTGAAGAAATAGCTCAGATTTTGCTGTGTGGACTGTGTGTCAACAGCTATGAAATGACCGTGGACTTCACAACCAAAAATATCCCCTGGGAAAGGCCTGGGCAGCTAAATGTCTTGCTGCATCCTGTATGTCCTCTCTGCTGAATGTGCAGTTCTCGTCTGCTAACTCTGCCGCATCAAAGCACTGGCACCGGAAGTCGAGGGAAGCTTTACAAACAAACTAGGCACAGCAGGAAGTGTCCTAACATTTCGAGTAAAATAGGGCACACTGGTAATGCAAAGTCTGGAGATTCTGTAGACTGATTGAATTTCCTGGAAAATGAGGAAAAATAATGAGGCGATAGAGCTCATGATTGCAATATATCTTTAGGTCGTGATGTATTTCTTTTTGGGCAATAGACTACTTTCTGAATGAATGCCTGGCAGAGGCACATGTGTAACTCACTTTGCCTTCTGCACTTCTTACATTCATACCTGTCAACTAACAAAACAGCTTCACTGTGTGAGGAGGGGGCAGGGTCTAGGAGGGGGGCGGGCCTTGTGCCAAGAGCTTTCTAAAAGGCACTCTGTCCCTCGCCAAGCCCCCCACCCCTACAAAAAAAAAACCCCAAAAATCAAAAGTTAATCAAGGCTGTCGCCGATGTCCTGGGGTGTTTTCACACCTAGTAATGGACATCGACTGCTTGCAGCTTCCGAAAACGAGCAGTTTTCAGCTCGTTTTCCCTTCCACCGTGTGATTTCGGCTCCTCACCGGGTGACCGGGTGAAGGGAGCCGAAATCGTGTGGCACACGGTGGCACCGTGTGAGTTGACAGGTATGTACATTTCTTCACTGACAAGCCACGCTCTCTATCTTTTATTCACATAACAGACATTACTAGCCTTGTATCACCACTCAGCATTTCTCATCCAGTCAGATCACCCCCTTGTATTAGTAATTGTAATTCCATTCCATAAAAATTGCATTACCCCCCCCACCCCCATTGCTAAAGCCCATTATCAAACGGGTACCATGCTACAAACCTGGGAGAGCTTAATTCATGCAAGTGCGTTCTATCTACTGGGAAGGATTTTGGTATTGTGCATAGGCGACCAGAGTGATGCTCTTATTGTGTCTTGTTTCACTGTGCTTAGCAGTGTTATGGAGGAAGAATGAGTTCGAGGTAGGGTATGCTTAAAATATATCAGCTGGCTAATATTATTTTCTCAGTGGGTCTTATGTTGAGTTTGTGGTGGCCACTGAAGATTTACCATCACCTCCTGTACTTGGTGGAACAATGAGGACATCCACCATGTAAATCTTGTGTGAGGAAAGAGAGAACAGAGATTTGCCTGAACTGACTACTTTAAAGTCATCGCTTATGTCAGGCGTTTAAGTTTTCTATTAATTTGTAGTGCTTTACAGTGCTCAGTTTTGAAGATGGACTGCATTACAGGCGTTGCTTATGTTGGCTGTTCAAGTACTCAAAAAACGTGCAATGTTTTAGGGTCTTCAATTTTTTATCTGTCATGTTTGACACCTACCATGGTCCAAACCTGTACACAAGTGAGCTCTATAAACCTAGTATTGCACTTCTGGGACTCAGGCCCACTGTCCCCAATTGATCAGACATATCAATTAGCTACAAGGTTACTTAGAAATCATAGAAATCTACATTGCCAAAATAAAAGAACATGTTTGCGGCATGAAGCACATTAAGATAGCACTTATCATTAACTCCAACATCCAACATATACAACAAAATATACAACAAAATAAACAATCCAATTTGCAACAGTGCACAAAACTATATATTTGTGTGTATTAGAAAATCGTGATAACACTTACCCTGTAAATGCATCCTACAGAACCATGGGGAAACCACATACTAGATACACACTATGACGTGAATACTATGCCTTACTTGACCGTATTGATTTTTTCTATTTGTTAAGTTGTTTTTTCCTATTACATTGCTAAACCTCAGAAGGGTTATATAGCTCTGTACACAATTCTTCACTACACCTTACATCATTGTTCACTTAAAAAAATAAAAAAGGGTTTACACAAAAGTAGACATCAGTCATATACCAATTAGCATGTGTACTGAATATGCATTCGTTCAGGTGAACACATTGTGAAAAGATTAAGGAGACATAGGCCCTAATATATATGTTAGGGAAGGAGGAACTCCATTACAACGATGACGGTGTGTCCTCCCTGACAACATAGTGGTCAACCCGCCTGATTTAAATGCGGGTGGACCATAATTTGGCCGCGACAATGACTTCTCCATTACCGCTGTGGCCAAACTTCTCTAACAGCCCAACAGAGTAAGAGCTGCTGGAGAATTGGCTATATGTTTGTCCACCCAATTAGGATAAGTGGACATATAGCCAGTTTTTACTGTTTGTCACTGCCAGGCAAACCCGGGCAGTTAGGGACAGTAAAAAGCACTACATGCCCCCCTTGCCATCAGAGATGGCTCCCACAGTGAGAGGGGCACTATTATTTTTATTTTCAAAAAGAAAATCCTGCTTTAGGAGTTTCTTTTTGAAAAGAAAAAAGAAAAAAGTTTGGTGCAAGGCTCCGTTGTGTTAACAGGGCCCTGCACCAAACTGCAAAAAGCATTGACAGGAAGTGCTGTGGTGACGGTTTCTGCTCATGCTTTAAAAATGACCACCTACTTGGTGGTCATTTCTAAATTTGGCGGGTGGCGTTTCCGTCAGGGCGATGGAGTATTTGCTCCGTCACTCTGTCAGAGAAATTGGCTTTTTGCTAGCAATTAAATCAGGCCTATAGACTTTGAAAAAAATTATGCTCAGGTGCTGATTTAACACTCTATATGCTACAAGACAAGTGCTTTAATAAAGCAGATATTGACTATGTTGCTAAATCAGCTGCATATAGTTGTATGGAATTTAGGAATTATGTACAACTTCAACTAGGAAGATTTCTAAATAATTTAGGGTGTGGTGTAATTCAACTGAGTTTAATAGAAGATCCTCACACCTGGATTTGAAGATTTGAAGTGAGGGAGTTAGGGCCAGATGTACGAACACATTTTCCCATAGACACAGAATGGGTAAAACTGTTGGATACATCTGGTCCTTAGTCTTTTATCAGTGGAAAGGGTTTCGCATATTCTGGGGGCACTCCCTCCCTGAGAAGGCCCGGTTGAGGTAAAAGATCTTTTTGAAATATCGTGTTTTGTGAAGAAGTGTATTCCTGATTCTTTTGGCCCTATTTTTACCAGACAACTTCAGGGGTGGTGCGTCCATTGGGGCGCTGGGGCGTTGCCCCACCAGGCCACATGGCCCCAAGTCGCACCGCACACAAGCAAAATTAATAGCAAACTTTAAAGTACATGCGTCGCGAGTTCACGAGTCGCTCCGCTCAGGCAGGCATTTGATTCAATCGGCGCTGAAGGGGGGTGGGGCCGTGGGGGCGGGACTGGCTGCGGCAGCAAGGAGGGTGACTGACAGCAGCGCTTACTAAAGCGCAGCTGCAATAGTGCGCATGCTCGATTTTGGGCTGGTCATTTTTATGACCAGACCGAACATGCGCACTACAGCCAGCTCCTAAGGACCAGGAGAGCGAGGGGGGAGTCGGGACCCGAGAGGCCGAGGGTTGCTTCATGCAGCAACCTCCGGTCTCTAATGGGCGGGGCATCTCCGTGCCCTAGCCAATCCTGGCGCTGCTAATGCAGCGCCAGGATTGGCTGCCTGAGAAGACACCGTGCAGCCTAAGGGGCCAGGGCTGTTGTTCAGAAGGTGCGGGACCCGGACCGGCCCAGGACAGAGCAGAACAGAAGGCACCAAGCAGCCCCCAACGCAGGACCCCGGCCCAGGAACAGAGGCGGCGCGGACCAGGTAAGTTGTGTGGTTTTTTTATTGTAAAAACTCCACCGCGCGACCCCCCCCCTGACTCTCCCCCCCCCGAGTATTACGAGCCGCGACTGCCATAAAGCATCCCGGAGAGCAGCGCATCTGCAAAGGACCATCAATCAATCAATCAATCACGGCATTTATAGAGCGCGCTACTCACCCGGGAGGGTCTCAAGGCGCTGGGGGAGGGGGTAAGTTACTGCTCGAACAGCCAGGTCTTGAGCTGCTTCCTGAAGGAGAGATGGTCCTGGGTTCGCCGAAGGTGAGTGGGGAGGGAGTTCCAGGTCTTGGCTGCCAGGTAGGAGAAGGATCTTCCTCCGGCGGTGGTTCTGCGGATGCGTGGTACGGTGGCGAGGGCGTGGCTGGTTGATCGTAGCTGGCGGGTGGGCGTGTAGAAGGTCATGCGGTCGTTGAGGTACTTTGGGCCCAGGTCGTGGAGGGCCTTGTGTGCGTGGATGAGGAGTCTGAACGTGATTCTCTTGCTGACGGGGAGCCAGTGCAGGTCTTTCAGGTGTCCGGTGATGTGGCTGTGTCGGGGGATGTCCAGGATGAGTCGTGCGGAGGCGTTCTGGATGCGCTGGAGTCTTTTTTGAAGTTTGGCTGTGGTTCCGGCGTAGAGGGTGTTCCCATAGTCCAGTCGGCTGGTGACGAGTGCCTGGGTGACGGTCTTCCTGGTTTCAGTGGGGATCCATCTGAAGATCTTGCGGAGCATGCGCAGGGTGTTGAAGCACGAAGATGAGACGGCGTTGACTTGTCTGGTCATCGACAGGGAGGAGTCCAGGATGAAGCCCAGGTTTCGTGCGTGGTCCGTTGGCTTGGGCGCGGTGCCCAGGGCCGGGGGCCACCAGGAGTCGTCCCAGGCGGAGGGTGATGAGCCCAGGATGAGGACTTCCGTCTTGTCTGAGTTCAGTTTAAGGCGGCTGTTCCTCATCCAGTCGGCGACGTCTTTCATCCCGTCGTGTAGGTTGGCTCTGGCGGTGGTGGGGTCGTTGGTGAGGGAGAGGATCAGCTGGGTGTCGTCGGCGTAGGAGATGATGTTGAGGTTGTGTTGGCATGCGATGGCTGCGAGGGGGCTCATGTAGACGTTGAAGAGGGTTGGACTGAGTGAAGATCCTTGTGGAACGCCGCAGATGACTTCGGTGGCCTCGGATCTGAACGGGGGAGGCGGACTCTCTGGGTTCTTCCGGCGAGGAACGAGATGATCCATTCCAGTGCTTTCTCTCGGATTCCGATGTTGCTGAGGCGCTTCACTAGGGTGCGGTGGCAGACGGTGTCGAATGCCGCGGAGAGGTCCAAGAGGATGAGGGCTGCTGTTTCCCCGTTGTCGTTTAGGGTTCTGATGTCGTCGGTGGCTGCGATAAGGGCGGTCTCGGTGCTGTGGTTGGCCCGAAACCCGGACTGCGAGGGGTCGAGGGATCCATTCGTCTCGAGGAAGGCGGCAAGCTGTCTGTTGACGGTCTTCTCGATGACTTTGGCCGGAAACGGAAGGAGCGAGATGGGACGGTAGTTCTTGAGTTCGGTGGGGTCCGCCGTTGGTTTCTTCAGGAGGGCGGTAAGCTCGGCGTGCTTCCAGCTCTCCGGGAAGGTGGCGGTGTGGAAGGAGGAGTTGATGATGTCCCGGAGATGGGGTGCGATGGTGGCGTCGGCTTTGTTGAAGACGTGGTGTGGGCAGGGGTCGGTTGGTGATCCGGAGTGGATGGAGTTCATCGTGCGGGTGGTGTCTTCGGTGCTGATCGGGGTCCAGTTGCAGAGGGTGGTGGTGGCGGGCGTTGGTTCGGCGGTAGGGTGCGTGGTTTGTGCGTCGAAGCTGTTATGTATGTCGGTGATCTTGCGGTGGAAGAACGCGGCGAGTGAGTTGCAGAGGTCTTGCGAGGGGTGATGTCGTTGTTTCCGGCGCTGGGGTTGGAGAACTCTTTGACGATGCTGAAAAGTTCCTTGCTGTCGTGGGCGTTGTTGTCCAGTCGTTCTTTGAGTGCCGACTTCTTGGTGGCACGGATCAGCTGGTGGTGTTTGCGGGTGGCGTGCTTGAGGGCGGTCCTGTTGTCTGTGGTCTGGTCGAGTCACCAGGTTTTCTCGAGAGTGCGGCAGTTCTTCTTGGATTCCTTGAGTTCGTTGGTGAACCAAGGGGTTTTCTTGCTTCCGGGTCTGCTGGGAGGGTTTTTAGTGGTGCGAGGTCGTCGGCGCAGGCGGTCAGCCACTTGGCGAGGTTGCTGGCTGCTTCGTTTGGGTCCGTTGTGTTGGTGGGTGTGTTCTGGCTGAGGGAGGCGGTGAGCTGCTCGGCGGTGATCTTGCTCCAGCTCCGGCGGGGAGCCTGTTGAGGGTGGTGGTGGGTCGCAGTCTTTTTGAAGCTGAAGTGGACGCAGCTGTGGTCGGTCCAGTGGAGTCCGGTGGCGTGGCTGAAGGAGATGTAATTGCTGGAAGAGAAGACGGGGTCAAGCGTGTGGCCGGCGTAGTGGGTGGGCGTGTTCACCAGTTGCTTGAGTCCGAGGTTGGCGAGGTTGTCCAGCAGGGCGGTGGTGTTTCTGTCGTTGTTGTTCTCCAGGTGGAAGTTGAGGTCCCCTAGGAGGATGTAGTCGGCGGAGGGCATGGCGTGCGGGCTGATGAAGTCTGCGATGTCTTCGCTGAATAGTGTGCGTGGTCCCGGGGGTCTGTAGATGAGGGTGCCTCGGAGGGTGGTCTTGGGGTCAGTGTGTATCTGGAAGTGTAGGTGTTCGGCGGCGGTGAAGGTCTCGTCGGAGTTAGTCGAGATGCGGATGGTGTTCTTGTGTACGATGGCGATGCCTCCTCCCGTCTGGTTGACGCGGTCCCTCCGGGTGATCTTGTATCCGTCCGTGTTTGCTATGGCGATGTCGGGCGCTGAGGAGGCGTTCATCCAGGTTTCGGTGAGGAAGGCGACGTCCGGTGCTGTTGCGTCGAGCAGGTCCCAGAGTTCCACGGCGTGCCTGTGGACGGAGCGGGTGTTCAACAGGATGCATTTCAGGTGGTTGCTGCTGGTGCACGTCTTGGCGGGGGTGGTGCACGTCCGGGGGCAGGTGTATCGGCAGGTTTGGCAGGTGAAGGGTCCGTGGGTGCGTCTCGGTGAGGCTCGGTAGCAGGCAGGGTTCCGGCCGGCATTGAGTGCGGTGAGGGTGGCGGCGTCGTAGGTCCGTCGAGTAGTGTTGCATCGGTGGGATCCAGGGGTTCTGGCGCTGGGCGCGGTCCAGTCGCGGACGGGCGCAGACGGGCTTGCCTTAGGCGCGCCTTTGGCGCGCCAGCGGCGCGCGACGCGCAGCGGTCGCCATTTATGGGGAGGTGGGAGGGAGGAGCAGCTGGGAGGCGGGAGGCAGGGGCAGCGAATGGGCAGTCAGGGGGCGGGGCCGCAGGGACGCAGCGGCGGGAGTGGAGAGAGGCAGCGGGGGCACAAAGTACAAGGGGAGAGAAAACAGACAAATTACGATCACAACGCTAATGGGGCAGCGAGGGGCACAGAAAGGAAAAAATGGGAGATAAAACAGACAAATTACGATCACAACGCTAATGGGGCAGCGAGGGGCACAGAAAGGAAAAAATGGGAGATAAAACAGACACATTACGATCACAACGCTAATGGGGCAGCAAGGGGCACAGAAAGGAAAAAATGGGAGATAAAAAAGACAAATTACGATCACAACGCTAATGGGGCAGCGAGGGGCACAGAAAGGAAAAAATGGGAGATAAAACAGACAAATTACGATCACAACGCTAATGGGGCAGCGAGGGGCACAGAAAGGAAAAAATGGGAGATAAAAAAGACAAATTACGATCACAACGCTAATGGGGCAGCGAGGGGCACAGAAAGGAAAAAATGGGAGATAAAACAGACAAATTACGATCACAACGCTAATGGGGCAGCGAGGGGCACAGAAAGGAAAAAATGGGAGATAAAACAGACAAATTACGATCACAACGCTAATGGGGCAGCGAGGGGCACAGAAAGGAAAAAATGGGAGATAAAACAGACAAATTACGATCACAACGCTAATGGGGCAGCGAGGGGCACAGAAAGGAAAAAATGGGAGATAAAACAGACAAATTACGATCACAACGCTAATGGGGCAGCGAGGGGCACAGAAAGGAAAAAATGGGAGATAAAAAAGACAAATTACGATCACAACGCTAATGGGGCAGCGAGGGGCACAGAAAGGAAAAAATGGGAGATAAAACAGACAAATTACGATCACAACGCTAATGGGGCAGCGAGGGGCACAGAAAGGAAAAAATGGGAGATAAAAAAGACAAATTACGATCACAACGCTAATGGGGCAGCGAGGGGCACAGAAAGGAAAAAATGGGAGATAAAACAGACAAATTACGATCACAACGCTAATGGGGCAGCGAGGGGCACAGAAAGGAAAAAATGGGAGATAAAAAGACAAATTACGATCACAACGCTAATGGGGCAGCGAGGGGCACAGAAAGGAAAAAATGGGAGATAAAACAGACAAATTACGATCACAACGCTAATGGGGCAGCGAGGGGCACAGAAAGGAAAAAATGGGAGATAAAACAGACAAATTACGATCACAACGCTAATGGGGCAGCGAGGGGCACAGAAAGGAAAAAATGGGAGATAAAACAGACAAATTACGATCACAACGCTAATGGGGCAGCGAGGGGCACAGAAAGGAAAAAATGGGAGATAAAACAGACAAATTACGATCACAACGCTAATGGGGCAGCGAGGGGCACAGAAAGGAAAAAATGGGAGATAAAACAGACAAATTACGATCACAACGCTAATGGGGCAGCGAGGGGCACAGAAAGGAAAAAATGGGAGATAAAACAGACAAATTACGATCACAACGCTAATGGGGCAGCGAGGGGCACAGAAAGGAAAAAATGGGAGATAAAACAGACAAATTACGATCACAACGCTAATGGGGCAGCGAGGGGCACAGAAAGGAAAAAATGGGAGATAAAACAGACAAATTACGATCACAACGCTAATGGGGCAGCGAGGGGCACAGAAGGAAAATGGGGAGACAGGCAAGAAATACGGGCACCGGGGCCACAAGCGGAGGGCGATCTTACCTGCAGGAGCAGCGGGCAGACAACACAGGCGGAGCTGTGTGGTGGGGGAGCGACCTACCTGGCATTTGTCTTCGTTTGTTAGAAAGACTTCCACATTTCATGCAAGTAGACCATGATGATCAATTGTTAAATACAATTACAGCTGCAGCTAAAATAATGTTTAACTGCATCGTAGTGGCAGCTCAGAAGGACCACGGCAAACATGAGCGAAAACTTTCACAATCAAAGCGACATCTATTGAATATCTGTATCTCTAATCCTTCAAGCCAGCCATGTTATAATAAATGTGTACCCTGAATGTGTACAGAAACGTGTTAGTTGAGTAGGACAGCTCACATTGTATTGGTTATTAGAGAGCCAATCCACGATGTTTATAATTATTTACCTAAAATATTGACCCTCCTAGTGGTACTTGTGGCATCCTGCCTGCTTTTAATTAAATCTGAATACACTGCAGTGTTGTGTATCACCGTCCGACTACATGGTGTGACTGGTCAAAGCTAAAGACCTAGATACAAGCAACTTAACTCTCACGAGGCCCGTTGAAGTGCGGTATTTTCTGTGCGTTCTCTTCCCAGTATTGTTTGTTTGGAGTGCGCTTTTGTATGTGTCATTAAGGTAACTGGGCCCACTCGTTTTCCCCCTTGCTCCAGCAGCAACACCAACCTTGGAGCAGTGAGACTGTCAGTGCCTTCCCCTCCCTGTTCTCCAGGGTACCTTTTGTGAGTGTCATTAATGTAGCCGGCCTGCTCGCTTCCCCCCTTGAGAGTTAAGGGAATATGATGTTTTATGCCCTACTGCACTGCTAGTGAAAGTACTTCTGAACTCCATGGGGTAGTCATCTTCGCACTAAATTGACCCATGACAGACGACACACACCACAAATATATTGTCTCTACATTTAAATATTAGGTGTCCTTCAATGAATTGGCAAACAGGTCCAGTGCGCCCATAAAGCAATGTAAGACGCCACCTCGAGGAAACAAAATCCTATTTTGCCTCGACTGCTGAAAACACTTACACCTTTCCTGCCTAGGAAAGGATGAAGGGTTGAACCAGTTTTACGGAGACTGCCTGCAATTGTGTTTTGACTCACCAATCAAAGGAAAAGTAGATTGGACTCCCAGGTAGCCTACCCCTGCTACCCAAATGCGCAATGTCATCTGTTTATGACCAGCACCAGTAAAGGCAGGGTCCCTCGGCAGGGGAACCTTAGATCCCAGTAGGCGGCATCTTAACGGGAAAGCTTTGTCAGAAAGGTCAGCATCTGCCTGTTGCAAAGGCGTCCCACAGCAAACCGCTCCATAGATGAAATTCATTTGGATAAATTCACTACCTTATCCCTGCAATGCAGCCCTTATCCCACCGTCCTTTCCTGGTGTGAGTCTGTAGCTGGCAACTCTCACAGGAGCAGAATCAGTGAGAGAATGTTAAGTACATCGAGCAAAATGCTACTTTGCTCCTGGAGCACTCCCCACACATAGTAGCTAAAATAATTTCAGCTCTTTTGTTGTTATTTGGGAAAAAAACACTAGTTGGTGCCCTAGGGCTTCGGTTTACCTCTTCTCGTGGAAGAGGCAGCATTGACCTGTGGGTCCAAGCATGGCTGAGATCACTGAACGGCGATAGGTCCTTGAAGGCACAGAGGGGGCAGGACGGGTTTTCAATGGGACTGGTTAACCCAGTGCAGATGATATGGGGTGGGTGGACATCTCTCTCGACCTCTCTCTCACTGGACTCCTGCTCCCTTATGATGTTCGGGCTCGCTCGCTGCGCTCGCTCGCCATGGTGCACTCCGACAGAAAGTTTACGCCCCACCACTTTCAAATGTCACCGGCCACCACTGGACAACTTCCGTTTTTGAGTCACGTGAGGGTGCAATTTAGGTGTATAGCCATATATATGAGAGATGTAGTATTGAGGGTAGAGAGAGCTTTAGGTGTAATGAGTTATAATGATGCAGATCCAGTAGGTCATTTTTAGATTTAAAATTTCTCCAGTTGAGTGAAAATAAGTTTTCTATGATTTAGGCAAGCAAAGGTAACTCTGTAATGGCTTGGTGATTTACAAGTTTATTAGAATATCTTGCAAGGCATAGACTCATAATTTCTAAACTAAAGAGCAAGAGGGCATTTGCAGGTTCCTTAGCAAGAAATGATGCCATAGGGGCTGTGGAATAGGGTGATATTTTGGTATTAAAAATACACAACTTTAAGTGATTAAGGATGAAAATTTGTAACTATATGTGAGGGAGTCCTTTTGTCATGGGATTAGTGCTGAGAAAACTTTAAAAAAGCTGTCTTGGACAGTTTATTACATTCTTCAATTTGTAACTGAAGAAAGAGAGGTATTTTTAGAGAGAAATTGGGATTTTCTCCATCATATTCTTGTGCAAGTAAGGTCCTTCTCTGATTGTTGATTTCTTTATTGAAACAAATTGCAAATTTTTTTGTTTGGTCTTTGCTGGAGCAATAACGCTAAGTACAGCGGCGGCTGGCACAGGTAAGAGTGGTGAGGTGGGGCGGGGGCGGGGTGGGGGGAAGTCAACAGGCGACGGAATAGGTATAAATAAATAATACCTATTCCGACATCTGTCGACTTCCCCCGCCCCGCCTCACCACGCTTACCTGTGCTGGCTGCCGCTGGGTAAGTATCACAATTTGCTTGTCACTGTAATGGTTTATTAGTTCAGAGAGACCAGATGTATGTTTCTGTCCTCTGAGACAGTGTTAATCATTGAGACTAGTAGCTTACAGACAATGCTCTCTAAATTACGAAATGGTTAGTACATTCTTATTGGAGTCCCGGCTGAGTAGAGGTGTGTCAAGAATATTGTTAAAGGATGAGGAAGTTGTCTGAGTAGTTAGCAGGGTTAGGATTGCACATACGAATCAGGTACATTTTGGAAATAACCAAGTCCCGCGTGGCACGTCTGGTGTGGATGGGGAAGTTGCAATGCTGCAAGAATTGTTTGCCGGGTGAGAGAAGTTAGGTAGTCTATGCTCTGTGAGTTTCTTTAGAAACAAACTGCTACCATCAGGGGATAACAGAATATGTAGGCTTGTTTTAGAGGAGGTTTGTTTGTCCACTTATACTATAAGAGCTTATAGTTTTGGTGAAGAGAGTATTAACCAGTGACCAAGTTCTGTCTATGTGAAACATCCAGTGTTGTTCTGCTCCTGGGAAGGAGTGGATGAGGATGAGAACCATGTTTCAGTCAACGCAAGCAGGAGTGGGTAAAACTTGAATAAACCAGAATAAGTCTGGTTCAGATTCACCATGTCCAATTCCACGCCACAAAGGCATGGGTCATTTTAACATCATGCAACTAGCAAGGTTTTTGGGGTACAGAAAATATTCAGCACACACTGTAGATGGAATAAAGATTCTGAATGTGCTAAAAGTCACATACATTGTATCGAGCTTTCCATGTATGCACATAACATAACAATCTAAACACATGGATATTAGCAATTGTGGAAAACATGCAAACATGTTTTGACACAGGAGCATAGGTAAAACTAGAAATATTTACTTAGTTTACACATCAGCATCACATTTTGAAAACACCACACATATTTCAATTTTAGTATAACTGCCATTCATTTAAGAAAAACTAATCAAATTCAGTATTTATTTTATCTCTATCTCAAGTTCACATTTAATGTACCTAAGAGTTTTCAGATCATGCTCAGCGCACAATATAATCAGGTAAGCAATTTAATATAATGCACTAAAATGACCTCTGGTATCAGTACTAATGCACTTAAAAGTTTTCATTCATTGCTCGAATTCAGTAGAATCTGGTAAGCAGTTTAGTATAATGATCTAACACTGCCTAAAATAGCCCGACTGAACTATCTAGGATCCATCGCATACTTTTAGACAGAACATGAAACAAGACTTCAACATAGCACAGATATGTTGTCGTTAGATAGTTGAGCACCACCATGATCAAAAGAGAATTACTCACTAGAAACAGCACTCACAAAAAATGCTACGCAGATGGGTATCACTGTGGCACAACCTAACTAACCACTATGAAACAATACACACAAAACATCAGACACAACACTGTAGACATACAACTGCATACAATTTCAACAAAGCATAGATATGCCATATTGTTGCCACGGCAATCACCATGCTCTCAAAATCACATACCACCAAGAAAAATCACACACAGCACTCAGCAGAGCACCTTACACAGAACATCACATATCCAGCAGAGCAGAGTTGTGTCACATACTCAGAAAAACTGTAACTCTTGATCACTAACCTGATTGGTTAAGTTGTCCTGTAGGAGCAAGGTGCAGTCCAAGAAGATGATTCTCAATACCTCCAAAATACTACAATCTGGACACAGTTCTGCACTCCAGGCCAGGCCAGCTTCCAGGAAAAAGGGGAATAGGATTGGAGAGAAAGAAAAAGAAAATGTCTTCTGGTCGGCCTGGCCACACTATGCATGTTTTTCTGGTTTTCTCCTGACTGGTTGAGGGAGTGTTCAATGTGTTTCTATAACACAAAGTACATTTTAGAATATATAAAAACTAGACTGTAATACCACAACCCTACTTTCCTAATGACACCATACCCCTTAATCTTACTTATTAATTCCCTCTTTTCCACTAAGAAATATGCTTAATTTCAGGATTGGGGTTATTCAGTGAGTATTACCTTAGGGAAGAAAGGCAACGTGATAATTTTAGGGTTCTATGAAATCTATTCCTCAACCCCTTCAAGGGACCCCCTCCTAAATTACTGTACAATGTGTACCTGAATTCCAAATCAGTATGACTGCTCTAGTCCCTAGATGCAGCATTTAAATCCATTCCTTAAAACTTTCTTTGCAGTCTGTTTCTTCTTTCAATAATGACACAGGAGAAGACCTATGCGTCAGCAGAGTACATACACATCCATGCAAATGATAATCAAACAGTCTTTAGACTATACCATGGATATAAGCAGTTCTTATGAGAATTATTGATTCTCTTTGCCATAGTAACTTACCTTGTTTTTGTTCTTTTTTTATAGGAATCCCAAAGTTCAAATGCAGAGAAGAATCCCAGGACGGTAAGCAAAGGTTGTTTATCAATGTGTTTTGCAGATGTCAATTGGTGAGTTGTTTACCCTTTTTCTGTACAGACTACTTGGACTTCCTTGGCAACGATTACAGAGCAAAGAGCTCTCACTACTGCGTGGTCGCCGAGAAGCAGAAGGTGGTGGGAGCCACGGATCAGGAGGCAATGGGAGCCATGGAACGGAAGATGCAGAGAGCATCACAGAAAGTCATCCAGGAAGCTGAAAACCGTCTCCCGCGAGAACGCGGTTTTCTAGGCAACATTGCAATGCACTGAAAGCAACCCAGCACACAAGCCTGGGCCCGCCCCGTGTGTCTGAATGAGTCACACATGGCCTAACCTATCAACGAGGGCGTTGTAGAGAAAGAGTGCAACTGTGACAACAACACCCGCCTGCTCCACACAACAGAAATTAATATACAAATAAATATATGAGACAGTGCTCATAACACCCATGTATCAAAGTCTATATCCGGCAGTAGATGATCATCATAGATCCACAGCAGCAACCACTATAATCATTCAGGTCAATCACAGGAACATCTCTGGTGAAGTGAATGCCATATAACCTAGACAGTATCCAATCAAATTGACAAGACCAATGATCACTACATACTTATAGTAAACCACTCATGATAGTTTCACAATGATGGTACTCAGGATAGAGTGATAAGCGAGTTTGGTACCTTTCCTGATAATCTATCATAAGCCTGATATCCACATGCCTCTCTCTCCATCCCCAAACACAGACAAGAACAAAGTGTCCCTACCAGTACAAATACTATCCTTTAAAACATATTCTGTTTTGTATGTGAAATGTATATTGTAGCACACATGCAAAGTAGAAAAAATTGGTATAAATTAAATCATTTCTCCTCATTACACCTACCTCAAGGAGGTGTAAGGTTGTAGTACAAATTCTTGTCTCCGTATGTTTGTAGGTAAGGTTTTGCATCAAAACGCATGGATGGTTGCCTGGGAATACCTATGCACCACCCATGGAACATCACCTTGAAGTAAAGTAATGCAAAGTAGCATTTTTCACAACTTTGCATTACTTTGGCAAACTATCCACCACAAATCTTTATTTGCGTTGGTTAGTAAATCCCAGCATAACACTTTTCATTGTCTTCCATTAAAAAGTAACAGTAACCCGGAGCGTTACTTTTGTAATGTAAAGCATTAGCAAACCTGGGTCTTAGTTTGTTGGCATACTCTTTTGGTTAGTGTTGGACTTGGCTTTCTCTGCAGTGTCATTCTCCAACTTTTTGCCTTCCCCCTCCTGTTTTCTGAACCCGTTTTTGTTTGCTTTATGACTCTGTGCATTTTACCATTACTAAATAGTGATAAGTGCTTGAGCTCTCTCCTTAAAACATGGTAAAATTGGCTTGCACCCAATTGACACGTTTTATTTACTTATAAGTCCCTAGTAAAGTGGAACAAGATTCACACAGGGCCAATGCATTAAATGCTACTAGTGGGCCTGCATCACTAATTGTGTCATCCTTTTAAATACCCTTTAAACATGTCTCGGGCCTGCCATTGCAACCTGTATGCTCAGTTTAAACCGCCGATTTGACCTTGCAAAATAAACTTTTTGCCATGCCTAAACCTTCCATTTGAATGCATATAAGTAAAAAAGTCACCCCAAGGGTAGGCCCTACAAAGCCCAGAGAGAATGGTGCAGTGTATTTAAAAAATTGGACATGTCATGGTAGTAAAATCTTTTAAAATAATTTTTCACTAATGCAAGGCCTATTTTTCCCATAGAATAATATTGGGTTACCTTATTACATTTAATAAGTAATAACTTTTGTTAGAAATGGGATCTCTGGTTGGCTAAGGTTTGCGCCAAAGCCAGGCAGAGACCACCACTCTAGTCAGGGCGAGGGAGTTACACGCCAAAGATAACCCCTGCTCACCCCCTTGGTAGCTTGGCACGAGCAGTCAGGCTTATCCCGGAGGCAATGTGTAAAGCGTTTGCGCAACACGCACGCAGCAACAACATACCAGGCACACCACAAAAGGAACTCCACACAAGGTTATATCAAAAATAGCCTTTGTATTCTCATAACACATTAGAATAGTACTCACATAATATACATCGTGCCACCTGGCACTAGGTCATATTTACAAGGGATTATTTACACCTGACAGGGCCCACTGGACCACTGTCAGAACCATCACAAAGCGAACTTAGTAAATGTAGAACTTATAATAAATGTAGCACAAATTGTAGATGTAGAATACAACCAGTAATCACTGGTAACCACTGTACTCAGCATCATCCTGTAACATAAACCACATTATGCACAGTATCACATTAGGCGCCAAATACCTTCTGCGCCAACCTCACCAGCATAAACACATTATGCAATCCTCTCATCAGTCTAAACGCATTAGACCCTAACCTCCTAAGCATAACTTCACATTAGGGGCATAAAACACAGTAGAGAATATCTCAAACCTAACCACAGTAGGCACAACCTCATAATCATAAAACCACATTTAGAGGTATAAATCAGGGTGCGTAAATCATAATACAGGAATCACATTTCCTAGCACCACAATATCACATTAGCACATAACCTCACAATAAAAACCATAGTAGAGGCATAAATCAGGGTGGGTGAATCACACTATGTGCATCACATTTCCTAGCACCACATAATCACATTAGGGCCTGGCGCCCTATAAACCTAACAGTCCCATGGCCAACTGGCCTTCTCAAAGGGGCTCAAATGCCCTGTGTCCAAAATGTCAGGGCTGCAGCCAATGCAGCAGAAGTCAAGGGTGCGCCATTGCGCAGGCCTAAACATAGCAGCTGGCACTAAGTGCTGTGCAGCTGTGAAAGTACTGGGGCAGAGGAGTGCATCTCACTCCTATCTCATAAGGCATGCCCCCAAAGAACTGTGGCCTAAACGTTGCAGCTGGCACTAAATGCTGCGCAGCTGTGAATGAAGGAAAGGCCTGGGCACTCAATGTGCCCTCCAAATCAATATGCAAAACGTTGCAGCTGCCCTCTAACAGGCGGGGCAGCTGGGAGTACACAGAATAGTAGGCACGGGCACCTCGGGGCCCTCTAGACCCCAATGGGGGCCTAGAAATAATTATACTCACGTTGCAGCTGCCCGCTAGCAAGCGGGGCAGCTGTAGGACTGTCCAAACTGGTAAGGGCCTGGGCCCAACTGGGCTCTCCTAAACAAATATGCCCCCTATCGTTGCAGTTGCCCACTGACAAGCGGGGCAACTGTAAACACCTCTGCAAAGGGGCCCGGCACTACGGTGCACTCAGGACCCCCACGGGGGTTTTAAACAAACTTGCCCCCATGCTGGAGCCACACGGGGCTCTTAAAGTAATCAGGCCCAACGGTGGAGCGGCCCGCAACGGCGGGACCGCTCTGGCCACCACGCTGTGCCAAGAAATGCCCCAATCGGTGGAGCGGCCCGCTCTCCTGCGGGTCAGCTCAAGGGATAGGCACCGCCTGTGCCTCGATTCTACTTCCCCCCCAGCCATCTCTTACTCACCGGGCTCTTGGCTGGGGGGAAGCCTCCTCATCCCTTGCAATGTCCAGCGCGGGGTGGGCTCCCGCCTGGATTCTGTGTTTACTTCGGGACTTCGCATCGGTAGGCCGCACTGCCATTGGCCGGTCAACTGCTTTCTGCATTAAACCCGCCCGGAGTCAGGCGGGCTCTGCCTGGCTTCCGGGTCGGGAATATCGATCGGGCCGCGGCGGTGATTCTCCTCAGTCAAAGTGCGCGGTGGGCATCCGCCAATTAAAGCCAACAAGCGGGGTGGGCACCCGCAAGCCTTTTAAAAAAAAATAAAATAATCGGCAGAAACGCGGAGTGGGCTCCCGCTAAAGGCACCATGCGGGGGAATCCCTACGCTGGGGATTCCCTCGAAAAGGGCTGCAGCTACGCGCTGCGAAGCCCACGCTCCTTACCAGCTGGGCAATTAAAAGATAGCGCTCCCAGGTGCTAGAGGCAAAAAAAATCAAATATAGCGCTCACGAGGCGCCCAGGGGCCACAGCTCCAGTAGCCAAGAAACCTTCCAGGTCCTTAGGGATCAAGGGGCAAGGCAGGGCCCAGGGAGGCTAGCCCTCCCCTGGGCCCCAGCAGCACCACACCCCAGCAGGATCAGCACAGCAGAACTGAACAATTTCATGGGGTCACAGCCCCTACATTTATACCACAAACTCTCTTTGTCTGTAGTGCAGGGCATGGGGGAACCAGATGCAACTGGTTCAGGGGGGATATGGAGCACTTTGTTTTCCAAGCTCCTCTTCCCCTTTGTCAGGTGGGGGCTAGGTGATCAGACACACCACAGGGGGCGGAGCCAGCATTCACTAGGGCAGGCACCATCCTATTCAGAGTCAGGGGATCACTCCTCCCACTACCCTTAGCCCAGGTGTCCTATTCAGCCCAGCGCTGACTCACCCTGCCCCTCCTGGAGCCACACACTCATCCCAGCCCCTGTCACTCACAAGCCAGACATGCAATTCACATCAGGCAGGCAGACACATAGCACACAGAAATGCCAACTTCTGAAAGTGGCATTTCTAAAATAACCACAATAAATCTGCGCACACCATTGCGCAGCATTTATTCACACAATTTCATACATACCAGACTTGACCATACTGCTCCTCTCATAACAGGAATTACCACTGACACACACTGATCAGGGAATCCCCCATGCATTCCTATGGGAGGGCAGGCCAAGCTCACCAATGTAACACAGAGAGCGCACGCACTTTCCACTGGACCACAGTGCGAAAGTGCTCAGAGGCCTAAAATCACCAACACCAGGTTCCAGACAAGGCAAAAAGTTTAGAGGTGAACCTGCCAAAAAGGGCCAAGTCCAACACAACCCCCTTCCAGCCAAAACGCAGGGCAGACCAATCACCACTGTGATGGGCTTCCCTGCTTGGGGCGATAGAACACGGACGCGGGCCCGCACTGCAGGGACACCCTCCGGTTCTACGCCACTCTGAACCCATGTGGTTGCCTCTGGAAAACACTCTCAGGCCCAACTAGGCTACCCCACTGGTACTCCCTAGTTGTCCACGACCAGGACCAGGCCCTAGGCCATCTAGACATCACTGGTCCTTGCCAATCCACAGAGTGGGGGGCAGTAACCACTGGCACATACTAGCCAATCTCCACTCTTCCTCTCAGTGTAGTTCCAAACTACCACTGATCCTTCAACCTAGGGTCCGCACCCTCAGGCTGACCAGAGGTCATGGGCAAAGCGTCTCCTCACCATACCTCTACTTCTGGGGTTACGCACCCTCCCAGGGGAAGCACCCACCAGAACACAACTCTCCCACCAGTTCAGGACCTCTCTCCATCAACTGGTCTACCACCTGGGATCCAAATTCACCGGCTGCACCGGGGTCAGAGGCGAGGACTCCCTCCCTCTGCACCCCCTTCCAGAGTTCTGGTCCCTTCACTTAAGATGGGCCCCACCTGCCCTCAGGGTAGTACTACCACATTCAGCCAGGGAACCTAAAGATCCCGGCTAGGCCTGCACCACCCCTTCTGGGAAACACAGGGTCTCTTCACTTAAGATGGGCCCCACTTGTGTTCACAGGGGTACTCTTAGAAGGCAAACCGGCCAGGACACTGATTACAGTCACCCTGCCGTCCAGGTCAGGAAACACCTGAACCTGGCTCCCCAACCCAGGGACGCTACCCTTTGGTCAGACAATTGCCCGGCGAACCAGGACTTCCTGAGGGTGACACATAACTAATGTGTCATGTGACAGTCTGCCTGGCGCAGAGCTCACGACCTCCTGTCCATCTGACAGTGCGTGAAGATGCCCCAGGACAGAAGTGGCAGCACCATGGCCAATCAATGGGAACTCAGCCCTTCTGGCTGGCCCCTGACCCACTGGTTCTTCCACTGGGGACTCTTTCCCCCTCTCACCCCTCAATCTGGACTTCTGCACCCTCCACTTAGAAGCGGCACTGCCAGACACCAGAACTTATGGAGGCCCGATTACAGACACTCCCAGCTCACCTAACAAGGGAGATCCCCCTTGAAGAACAGTCCAACAGGACAGACTAGGCTCCCTACCTGGTGTTCCCTCTAAGAACCAACCAGTACTGGAGACTGAGGTGCGGGCACTTCGGGACACAGCCCAATCTCACTCCTTCTCCTGCGAGACAGGATGTGAGTCCCTACAACCTCCTCACTATAAGGGCACCAAGCTGGGCTACTCTGAACCACTTACACCACTCTGGGTTGGAAGACACCTGCACCATTCTTCTATTCTCACTCCCCAATGCAAGCTCCCTAGAATCAAAGAACTCACACACTCCAACAGGTGTTGACGCGACTCCGGCAAACAATTACGGGGCATGTTCTTTCTGACAAAACAGATTGAACAGCCCTTTAACACCATTTACCGTGCTAACCAATCACCCAAACGTCCAGTGCACCAGAACACTCATCCACACTCCCCCCACAAGACTGGTGAGACAGCATCTTACTGCCCCTGAAACACAACCTGTCCCCCTCTTAACCGGGAACCAGGTACCATACTCTGGGAACTGGGAATGGGACTTCCTGCACTGGACTACATATTACTGCCACCACTGGATCCCACCCTTACTGGGGATTCCAGAAAACTCACACTGCACTTAGGGGATAATCTACCCTCCCGAGCCAGTTACTCCATGCCAATTAAGTTACCACTGTAGACCCACCCTAGAAATAGCAGACAGCACAGGGGCAGTCACTCCTTCAGCTTCAGGCCAACCCAAGAAATAGCACGATGGCACAAGGGCAGTCCCTCCTTCAGCTTTAAGCCAACCCAAGATAGCAGTCTGCACAAGGGCAGTCACTCCTCCAGATTCTCTGGTTTCTGTCCTTGGCAGGACCCCCAACTCATAGTGCAACATAAAACACATTTCAAAAAGAAATGACACTTAAAACAAACTCAGACACAATAATCCCTTTCCATGTGACTATCTAAAATGCAGAGCTTGTAGTGCAACCAGTTGTCGCTGTGGTACTGCGCAAACGCAAGTCCTATCCTCACCGCTGACAACCAATGTTAGAAATGGGATCTCTGGTTGGCTAAGGCTTGAGCCAAAGCCAGGCAGAGACCACCACTCTAGTCAGGGCGAGGGAGTTACCCGCCAAATATAACCCCTGCTCACCCCCTTGGTAGCTTGGCACGAGCAGTCAGGCTTATCCCGGAGGCAATGTGTAAAGCGTTTGCGCAACACGCACGCAGCAACAACATACCAGGCACACCACAAAAGGAACTCCACACAAGGTTATATCAAAAATAGCCTTTGTATTCTCATAACACATTAGAATAGTACTCACATAATATACATCGTGCCACCTGGCACTAGGTCATATTTACAAGGGATTATTTACACCTGGCAGGGCCCACTGGACCACTGTCAGAACCATCACAAAGCGAACTTAGTAAATGTAGAACTTATAATAAATGTAGCACAAATTGTAGATGTAGAATACAACCAGTAATCACTGGTAACCACTGTACTCAGCATCATCCTGTAACATAAACCACATTATGCACAGTATCACATTAGGCGCCAAATACCTTCTGCGCCAACCTCACCAGCATAAACACATTATGCAATCCTCTCATCAGTCTAAACGCATTAGACCCTAACCTCCTAAGCATAACTTCACATTAGGGGCATAAAACACAGTAGAGAATATTTCAAACCTAACCACAGTAGGCACAGCCTCATAATCATAAAACCACATTTAGAGGTATAAATCAGGGTGCGTAAATCATAATACAGGAATCACTTTTCCTAGCACCACAATATCACATTAGCACATAACCTCACAATAAAAACCATAGTAGAGGCATAAATCAGGGTGCGTGAATCACACTGTATGCATCACATTTCCTAGCACCACATAATCACATTAGGGCCTGGCGCCCTATAAACCTAACAGTCCCATGGCCAACTGGCCTTCTCAAAGGGGCTCAAATGCCCTGTGTCCAAAATGTCAGGGCTGCTGCCAATGCAGCAGAAGTCAAGGGTGCGCCATTGCGCAGGCCTAAACGTAGCAGCTGGCACTAAGAGCTGCGCAGCTGTGAAAGTACTGGGGCAGAGGAGTGCATCTCACTCCTAGCTCATAAGGCATGCCCCCAAAGAACTGTGGCCTAAACGTTGCAGCTGGCACTAAATGCTGCGCAGCTGTGAATGAAGGAAAGGCCTGGGCACTCAATGTGCCTTCCGAATCAATATGCAAAATGTTGCAGCTGCCCTCTATCAGGCGGGGCAGCTGGGAGTACACATAATAGTAGGCACGGGCACCTCGGGGCCCTCTGGACCCCAATGGGGGCCCTAGAAATAATTATACCCACGTTGCAGCTGCCCTCTAGCAAGCGGGGCAGCTGTAGGATTGGCCAAACTGGTAAGGGCCTGGGCCCAACTGGGCTCTCCTAAACAAATATGCCCCCTATCGTTGCAGTTGCCCACTGGCAAGCGGGGCAACTGTAAACACCTCTGCAAAGGGACCCGGCACTACGGTGCACTCAGGACCCCCACGGGGGTTTTAAACAAACTTGCCCCCATGCTGGAGCCACACGGGGCTCTTAAAGTAATCAGGCCCAACGGTGGAGTGGCCCGCAACGGCGGGACCGCTCTGGCCCCCACGCTGTGCCAAGAAATGCCCCCATCGGTGGAGCGGGCCGCTCTCTTGCGGGTCAGCTCAAGGGATAGGCACCGCCTGTGCCTCGATTCTACTTCCCCCCCAGCCATCCCTTACTCACCGGGCTCTCGGCTGGGGGGAAGCCTCCTCATCCCTTGCAATGTCCAGCGCGGGGTGGGCTCCCACCTGGATTCTGTGTTTACTTCGGGACTTCGCATCGGTAGGCCGCGCTGCCATTGGCCGGTCAACTGCTTCCTGCATTAGACCCGCCCGGAGTCAGGCGGGCTCTGCCTGGCTTCCGGGTCGGGAATATCGATCGGGCCGCGGCGGTGATTCTCCTCAGTCAATGTGCGGGGTGGGCACCCGCCAATTAAAGCCAACAAGCGGGGTGGGCACCCGCTAGTGAGCACACCAGCGGGGTGGGCACCCGCAAGCCTTTTAAAAAAAAATAATAATAATCGGCAGAAACGCGGGGTGGGCTCCAGCTAAAGGCACCATGCGGGGGAATCCCTACGCTGGGGACTCCCTCGAAAAGGGCTGCAGCTACGCGCTGCGAAGCCCACGCTCCTTACCAGCTGGGCAATTAAAAGAAAGCGCTCCCAGATGCTAGAGGCAAAAAAAATCAAATATAGCGCTCACGAGGCGCCCAGGGGCCACAGCTCCAGTAGCCAGGAAACCTTCCAGGTCCTTAGGGATCAAGGGGCAAGGCAGGGCACAGGGAGGCTAGCCCTCCCCTGGGCCCCAGCAGCACCACACCCCAGCAGGATCAGCACAGCAGAACTGAACAATTTCATGGGGTCACAGCCCCTACATTTATACCACAAACTCTCTTTGTCTGTAGTGCAGGGCATGGGGGAACCAGATGCAACTGGTTCAGCGGGGATTTGGAGCACTTTGTTTTCCAAGCTCCTCTTCCCCTTTGTCAGGTGGGGGCTAGGTGATCAGACACACCACAGGGGGCGGAGCCAGCATTCACTAGGGCAGGCACCATCCTATTCAGAGTCAGGGATCACTCCTCCCACTACCCTTAGCCCAGGTGTCCTATTCAGCCCAGCGCTGACTCACCCTGCCCCTCCTGGAGCCACACACTCATCCCAGCCCCTGTCACTCACAAGCCAGACATGCAATTCACATCAGGCAGGCAGACACATAGCACATAGAAATGCCAACTTCTAAAAGTGGCATTTCTAAAATAACCACAATAAATCTGCGCACACCATTGCGCAGCATTTATTCACACAATTTCATACATACCAGACTTGACCATACTGCTCCTCTCATAACAGGAATTACCACTGACACACACTGATCAGGGAATCCCCCATGCATTCCTATGGGAGGGCAGGCCAAGCTCACCAATGTAACACAGAGAGCGCACGCACTTTCCACTGGACCACAGTGCGAAAGTGCTCAGAGGCCTAAAATCACCAACACCAGGTTCCAGACAAGGCAAAAAGTTTAGGCGTGACCCTGCCAAAAAGGGCCAAGTCCAACAACTTTCAATTAGGAGCAAGTAGGAAGTTTGAGTTTGTTGTCTAAAGAATTGTATTATATGTTATTTTGTTATGTTAATTGGGTTTGTAAAGCTCATTACTGCCCAGAGGCGTCTAAGCGCTATTCAGTTCCGTCTCAGAATGTCACCGGACCACAGAAGTTACCAGAACCTGAACAATCAGGTCTTTACAGCTTTCCTGAAAGCAAGGAGACTGGGTGCTGTTTTTATGCAGAGAGGCAGTATGTTCCATGCTTTAGATGCTTCCAGCACAATGCTCTTTCCACTCCATCGTACTTGTTTGAATCTTGGAAGTACGACTAAATTAGCATATCCTGAATGGAGATTTTTGACAGGGAGATACCGTTTGAAGCTCTGGTTCAAAGAGTCAGGAACGAGATCATGAAATGCCTTATAAACTAGACATAACACCTTAAAGGTGATTCTCTGTTTAATAGGAAGCCAATGCAAATTTTTTAAGTCTTGAGACACTGAGCAAAATTTGGGAATTTTTAACAGAAGTCTAGCTTCAGAGTTTTGCAGGACCTGAAGTTTATTAATATTGTACTTGTGAGTGGTCAAAAACAGATTGTTACAATAGTCTATTTTAGATAGAATTAGAGAGGTGACTAATGTCTTTTGCAGTTTGGGAGGTATAAAAGGCAGAACCTTTTTAATTATTCTAAGGGTATTAAAAGCGGATGAAGTGAGCTTGTTTACCTGATCTGTGAAGTTAAGTTTATTATCAATGATCACACCCAAGTTTCGAGCCTTTTCCACTGGAGGGGGATAGGGCCTAGCATAGCTGGCCAGGCTGCTGGACCCCAAAAAGATGATTGTGGTCCAAAAAGTAGGACTTCTGTTTTTTCTGTGTTCAATTTAAGGCAGTTATTGTCCATCCAATCGTGGACAGCCAGCATGCAGTCATGAAATCTAAGCCCTGTGCGAGCCTCATTTTTTCCTATCGAGACCACGATTTGAGTGTTGTCAGCATAGGATGTAAGGGAAAATACAAAGCTTCTTATCAAATTTGCTAATGGGGAGACATAAATATTAAAGAGGGTAGGGCTCAATGAAGAACCCTGTGGATCTCCACATGGAAGGGAAAAGGGATTAGAAACAAGGTTTTCCAATTTTACTATTTGCGCCCAATCCGTTAGATAGGATTTTAACAAGTCCCAGGCCAAGCCTGGGATCCCACAGGTTGCTAACAGAGCTAGTAGTAATTCATGGCTGACAGTGTCAAAGGCCACCGAGAGATCAAGCAAGATAAGGGCTTCCCCTTTTCCTTGATCCAAAACCTGCCTGATCTCTTCGGTTGCCGTGAGCAAAGCTGCCTCCATGCTGTGGCCTTTCCGGAAACCGAATTGGGTGGTATTTAGAAGTTTATTAGACTCATTGAAGGTTACCAGCTGGTCATTCAAAAAATTTCAACTATTTTGGCTGGTAATGGAAGACGGGAGATTGGACAATAATTGGTTTGGTCCTTATGGTCAAGTGAGGCTTTTTTAAGAAAGGGAATCAAGGCTGCTTTCTTCCAAATACTTGGAAAGATGTCCGTTTTACACATGGCTTGAAAGATAAGCGTTAGTTTAGACGCAATAACTTCTGCTGCTAGTTTAGTTATGTTAGGTGGGCAGGGATCATATGGGGAACCCGAGGTGGCATATAAAACCCTCTTTAATAGTAAAGTTGGATTTTAGGTCATAATTCTGAAAATGCCACTATTAGAAAGTGAGACAGTGAGACAAAGGAGGAATAGGTATTGGTAGGATGGGACATCTCTGACTTGATAGGTGGGCAGAGCTGCCACCTACCACATTTGCACATCACAAAAACTCTGCCTCAGCACACTTACAAAGGGTTTCACACTAGATTTTTCTGCTCCCAGACAAGTTGGGGCTAGGGCAGGAAGGAAGGAATTTCCCGTCACCCCTGTAGGCAAGGCTGTAGAAGCTTCTCCCACTTCAAAGTGGGCACCAGGAATAAATAGTGGACCCTCAGACCCAACTCTTCACTAACCTCCTGGACCTGTGGAAGTCTCAGAAGAAGGACTGCTTTCCTGCTCTGCTGCAAGAACTAATTCTACCCTGCTGCCCTGCTGCCTGAGTGAGAAGGACTGGACCTGCGTCTTGAACCCAGGACCACCCGAGTGAATCCAAGGGCAAGTTGCGTGGCCTCCTTATCAGAGCCTCAAAGACAGACAAGGCTCCAACTACCTTGCATCCTGCATCTGGACTCTGCCTGCTGTGAGTCCTGCCCCCCAAGTACTGCAACCCAGTCCTGGCCTTGGGGAGTGGGTCTGAAGGTACTCTGCCAGTCCAGCTGTGGTCCTAGCAGAACCGAAGTAGCACGACTCATCGACTCACAGCTTCACATTTTGTTATCAAATAATTTAATAAAATGTATTCTATTTTTCTAAATTGGTGTGGAATTTTTCTTGTGTTGTGTTTTCACTTTATTAGTGTTTGAAGTGTTGCATAAATATTTTACAAATTGCCTCTAAGTTAAGCTTGACTGCTTTTTGACAAGCTATCAGCGGGTTAAGCACAGGTTAATTTAGTGACTTTTTGTGGTTCACCCTGACAAGGATCATGGTTGTCGCCTGAGTGGGCCTTCCACCCCCACCCCTATCACCAATAACCTGATTTCTTACAGTGGGCTGCCGGGGTAACCAGACCAACATGTCTGTGATTGCATTTAGATAATGCTATTTTTTGTTTAAATGCAGCCTGCTTTCTTTAAAGGAATACGGGGTGCATTTAAAAAAAATGAACATAAACCTTTTTTAGGAGTAGGAAGTGGTCCCAGGGACTGCCTACTCCTAAACAAGCATTTGCAATGCAATAGGTCTCGCATTATTAAAGTGTGAGCTATTGGCATTGGTAAATAATGCAACACCAATAGCTCAAACTTTAATAAAGCGAGACCTATTGCATTGCAAATGCTTGTTAAACTTTTTAACACTGTCTGACCATTATTTGCAACTCATTAGTACCAGTTTAACATCAAAACAGGAATGAACTATAGAAAGGTGACCAGTCAACCTTTGCAAAGGGCCTTCCACTGCGTTGCAACACGTGCAGCTGTGTTTTTAGTAACTTTTGAACCATTTGAGCTAGAAACAAAATTGTTTCTTTGTTAAAATCTGCAGATTATGCAGCAGATGATGGATTGTATGGCAAATGCGGCAAATCTATAATTATGCACAATTTGCTGCTGCCTCAGAATTGCATAATTCCAGTGGCCCTGAGTATAGGTAAACCATTGGACGATGGCTGCACTGTGAAGCAGTGCGAGCGTGGAATGCAGTGTACTGCAAGCTGCAGTGGGAGAAGTGAGAAACCCGGTAGCAGTGTGTGGGCAGCCTCCAGGCCCTTGCCAATAAACAAAAATATTTGCACAGGCAAAAAAGCATTGCCCAGGCCCATATAAAATGAATAAATAAACTAAAGTAGCACTGCCATCGGCAGTAGGGGAAGCAAGTTGCCCAATAGAGTGTGTGGGGAGTAGCAGGGTCCTCGCCAAAACAAAAACACTGGCAAAGCCAACATAAAGAAACATTGGCAAAGCCAATGAGTCTAGTTTGCATTCTGAGGTAATCTTTAAAAATCCTCCTGAAGTGAATAAACAAATCAAAAACAATTATTTGCTATTGCAGCTATGATATATAGAATTTAATATATGCTTGCATTTGAGAAGTAAAATAGTTCCTCAAGCTTTTCAATAAAAGCAATCCATAGAAGTAAAATGATACACAAAACACTTACTAGCATGAAGTGAGAGGGAAATACTCCCCTGGGAAAAGCCAATGTTCATTCTATGTACATTGTAAAGAATTTGTAACAATGGGTATTGCAGACAGATGCACTGGCAGGCCAGACCTAAAAAGCATTGCCAAAGTCAACATTAAAAAAATGATATAGGAGATATTGGCCCACAAGTCTAGGCATTGAAATTGCACTATTTTGTTGGTAAAGTGCAGTGACTCACAGTGAGGACAGCCAGTGTCTTAAGTGGGCTAACACATTGCCCCTTGCTGTATTGTGTGGTGAATGGAACCAAAACGAAACTAACAATTCAAGAGAGATGAATGGTTGAAGACTGCTTACCAAAAGCCCTGTATGTTCTCTGATTGACATACGTACTCACCCAAAAATTCTGCATACGCTTAACCATGTTGGCCTTCATGGACTTACTTCTGCCAGTCACTGGACTGGTCAGATCGCAGAATGCCAAGGATACCGAATTTTGAATCCACCTCATGCCTCTTTTATCCACTACCACACACTCACTGCCCCTTTATGTCACTCTCGCAGGTTCCTGCTTTCTCCCTTAGTGACCCTTTTTCCGTCTTTCTTGCCCTCCTTATTTTCCAGTGTGCGTGTTTCCCTCTCTTACTCTCTGGAAATGTCTGAAGAGGTCAAATATGTGCTGGTCCCCAAAATGTGTACTGGTGGCCCCATTTGACTTTATGTTTCTTTTGCTCCTTGTACAATACTTGGGCACATTTTGGCGACGATGTGGCTTAACAACCAGCGCTGCCGACTTTGGAACTGGGGAACCAGTTTCGAGTCTCGCCGTCAGCTCAAGATCCTATTTGAGTCTGGGCAAATCACTTAATATCCCTGTGCCTACAAAAAAATGTATGTGTCCTTGTGTAATGTAACTGGTGCCGAAATAAAGCGCTCCAAAATATATAAATATATACTGCGTAGAACTACCATTTACATTCATACATACATACATACCAGAAAATGCTTCTGTTTTAGCACTTTCTATGTGAAGCGCCCAGTGATGCTCTTAGATTTGGTACAAAAAAAGTCAAATAAATAAAAGAATTACAAGAAAATGAGAGCTGTTCTATTAACAATTGGCTCGGCTGAAAAATGAATGCGGTGCCTCTTATCGGTCATTTTGCAGACTAAAAGATGCTGAATTAAAGTGACATGTCCCGGGTGCAAGTGTGGTAGATAGCAAGCCTGTGCTTGAGGGACGGTGTGCCGGCTGGACGCCGAGGGAGCGGACTGGCGTCATGTGATTCTGCCGCTGTGGTGCTACGGCCCCTTTCAAGCTGGAGGCGAGGTAGAGCCGTCCACACGCCCGGCTCTGGAGAGACTGCAGGAGTCACCGCAGCAGTGTGGTGTCGGCTCTGGGGGAATTCTGCCTTCATCACACTCCGGATTGTTTTCAAGCAGTGTGTGGCGATTGTAAGGGGCAACAATGGCTGGAGCAATCATAGAAAACATGAGCACCAAGAAGCTCTGCATCGTCGGGGTGATTTTGCTCATTTTTCAAGTGCTGGCGTTTCTGGTAGGAGGCTTAATTGGTGAGTGAAAAGTTTTCTTTCGATGTCCGATTTGGGTTTCTTTCATTTTTTTGACTTGTTGCAGTATCTGTGGCCGGCTGCTGTGATACTATTATCTAATTAGTGCGACTTTTGTTTGCACAAGGCGGTCACCCCGGGCTATTTGAGGGGACCGGAGATTTGGTCGAGTGGGTGGAAGTAAAAGTTCTGGCCTGGATTTTATCTACTTGAAGGAGCGGAGGGGAAAAAACCTTAAGCATGGCGACTGATCTTGCAAGTGTACTTTTCACAGTCTGCGTGCTCCTTCGCCAGTATGGACTGAAGCAGCACTACTGATTCTGCCTCTCGAGGCTGCAACTTCGGCACTTTTAAATTTTTGATTTTGTTTATTTTTAAGAGTGGAGCCTGGACGCCTTGTATTTGCTGCGCTGTCGAGTACCCGCTGTGGTTTTGTTTAGGGAGGCGCGATTGAACGGTTTAAAAAAAATTAAAGAACAGCGTCCCGCGAGTGGTGTGTGGACGCTGGGAAGAGAAACCAGTGGTGCGCGCGCACCACACAGGAGCGGGGGCTAGAGAGCGCGGCAGCAAAAGCGAGACGAACGCGCGCTGCTGCGCGTTCTGGCCACCGTCGGGAATGGGCGCGGCAAAGGCGGGACATGCTCCCGCCTTTGTCCAATAGCGTGCCGTCCCCGTACAAAAAACAGACGCACCAGCCAATGTGGGCTTCTGAAAACAAAACCACACGCACGAGCATGTAGGTCGTTTTCAGAAGCCCTTTCTTAAGGTCTCGCTGTGCGAGCAGGGCTGCGCACTGCAACGCTAGGCGCGAGACCTAAAAACTGTTTGTCAACATTTACAAAGGAGAAGGGGTCCCTTGGGTTACCACCTCCTTTGTGTTGGTGGTAAAATATTTATGTTTTGCAACCGGATTTCAGTCACAATACATTAACACTTACCATAAGGAAACTGTATTTGGATTGGATGCCCTAAATGCACCTCTTCAAAATACCGATACCTTACTGTCTCTTAAACTCTTTTAATGATTCGGAAAACCTTTTCTGAATCGGTATTTAGAATATTTCAAAAAATGGTTTCACAGTTGAAAACCTACAGATTTACAGAATCTGAGGGTTTGCGAATGTGGAAAAACTTTGGGCCTCATTCATGAAAAGTGTGGCATCGCTGCAGGAAAACAGCGATGCAACACTTTTCAATGCGCCATCCTTGCGACACCATGGACGCGCCATATTTATTGTACAGAGCTCCGTGCCGCAAGGATTTACAGATACGTAAGTGTTCCTGACGTATATGTAGGTACAAAATTTGCGCGGTGCTGGAGTGTGTCTGAAAACAGACGCAACTTCAGCAATGCGTCTTTTCAAATGAGGCAAGCCCCATGTGAAAAGGCCTGCGTCACTCCTTACGCCTGCTGATTTGACGTAGTGACGGCCTAGAAGTGGCGCAGTGAAATCTCATAGATTCCACTGCGTCACTTCTACGTGGCTTTCCTGCATTGGAACGCCCACCCTGCATACATTATACCTGACGCAGGTATAATGTAGCGCAGGGGTATACAAAATGACTCTTATGCCTAGATGCGTCACTTTTGTAAATTTGGTGCAGTGTGGTGCATTTTTTACGCCGCCGCTGCAGCATCACAAAAAGTGACCAACGGCGTAAGGGCCTCATGAATAAGGCCCTTTGTACATGAGGCCTACGATTCTTAATTTACACATTAGTCTCTCATTAGGGAATATTTAAGATGCACTTTCGAGTTCAGGAGTCAAAATTCAGAGGGGCAGATTTACAAGGCCTTTGCGCCACTTTTGCGTCACTTTTCCCATGTTAAAAGTGACGCAAAAGTGGCGCAAGGGGCTTGTAAATCTGCCCCAGAATGTTTAGTTGTCGGTTTTAAGCAATGCTTCATCATTGTTGTGGGGCATATGATTTTTCGTGTGAATTTATAATGCTCCTTTGTTTAAGCCTCATTTTTTGCCTTTTTGATCTTTGGAAGTCCAGAGGGGAGCCACGAGTGAAGGTTTGCATCAGGACTCAGTCATCTTCTGACGCCTAGGGATCATGAGACTGAACATATGATGAGAGTGTAAAAGCTCCATAAATAGTTATCTTGGCATCTTAACAGCAACATCTTTGATCTTTAAAAAGTGTTGAAAAATAGGTTGTGTTAGTTGTCATCCCATTGAGACAGAATTCAAATGGTATAAGTGGAATTCATTACAAAATAAATAATTTCTCACCATACTTTGCAAATGCTCACATTACGATTAACTCGTTTCTTGCTTTATAGGAATTATAAATCCCATGATTCATTGGGAAGAAAAGGCCCAAAAAAGAAGTGGGCGACAACAACCATTTCAGAAGCAACCATGCCCATGAAAAGCTCTTCTGCAACAAGAAAGTCATGTTTTCTGATGCAGTTGACAAGGCCACGGGCCTGGAAAGAAACACAATATTCCAAGCATATAAAAAAGACTTTAAGTGCAATAGCCCAGAACTGAACCTTAGGGTCAGAGAGATTCTGCCGTCCAAATGTCAAAATATGAGATGGTTCAAAAGCAATATGCAAACATATTCAACAGAGAGGCAATATTCACCTCTCTATCACACAGCATGAGCTAACAATGCGCGTTTAAGTTGAGAAAGAAGAAAACAGAAAATAATTTGTACGGATGTAATGTTTGCTTTAGTGAAAATAGTAAACGAACCAAGTGAAGTTTGCAGTAATCTAGTAATATAGTGAAGAATCACATATGAAACTTTAGTCAAAAGGAATATGACAGTACAATACATAGCATTAGCTGAATGTGCTTTTAGAAACCTGAGTATTATCTTTTTCTTGCCAATGTATGAAGAAATCAAACACTAGGCTGGTACCGCAAAAGATTACGGGCATATTAGCAAGACCGGCGATAAAATTATCGCCGTTTTAGCTGCAGTGAAACTGCCGCTAAAACGGCAGATAATGGGCTTGCTAATATGCGTTATAGAATTCCAATAGAAGCCCAGGTTAGATGTCCTGCACATCTAACATAGGCTTCTATTGAATTCTATAACGCATATTAGCAAGCCTATTATCGCCGTTTTAGCGGCAGTTTCCTGCCGCTAAAACGGCGATAATTTTATTGCCGGTCTTGCTAATATGCCCCTACATATTTTATTGGAGGAGGAGGGACATAAATCCAGAGAGTGGTCTTTTATTTAACAAATATTCTCCAATGTTTAAGCTACTCACTCGTATCTTACTGATATAGCTGATCAGATAATGTTAACTAACACCGCTGTGGCCAGTTGAGGGATGAGGAAGTTTACCACTTTAAGAACATAACTCAACAAGCATTGGCATAGCCAATGGGTCTCGCCTTATAAGTGTTTAGACATGCAACAGTTGATGTTATTGCACCAAGGATATTGTACTGCATAACTAAATACTTATAAGGTTCCAAAGGCAAGACCTATTGGCTATGCCAATGCTTGTTTTGTTTGCAGTGGAGTGATCATATTTTTATAGTGCTATTGCCATTTGTATAGCTTTGCGGCGCTGGAGAACCAGAAAATGGGCAATAGGTTACAAGGGAGGGGAGGTGGAAAAGAAAAAATGACACAAATGGAAAAAGGAATTAAAATGAGGCATCTGTAATTAATTAAAACAGGGAGCAAGTGTTTTATTGTGATGTGGAACAAAGTAAGTTATGTTTTAGTTATCACCAAGTTTTTATTTGCATTTCACGTTGTCCTTATTTTGATGTTTATTGTAAGATGCTGGGTACATGTGCAGCATAGCTCGGACTCCACGGAATTAGAATAATCTAGGTGGGTTGGGCAGGGGGGTAGGAGTGAGGTGCGGGAGGCGCGTGCTGGAACAGCTTGGCGCCAGGGGAGAAGGGTGCACGCGCACTGGGAGAGGGGCAGTACTGGGAGAGCACACGTCTGGTTTCAGGGACCGAGGAACAGTGGATTAGCAAACCATGGTGAGACCCACGAAACCTGCACCTGCTATACCGAAAACAGGATTCCCTTCCCCGCTCCCCCCAACCCACCCAGCGCAGTTGGAGCCAGACTATTTTGTTACAGCAGAATTAACAAGTGTATCATTATTAGCATGCATATGCCTTAGTAGAATAAACTAATGTATACACTACAAAATACAATAATACATCTGCAACCATAAAAAGGATCTTTAAAATCAAATAGCAGCCCTTTCGTTCATTTGATGTCACCAGTTTCCATAACCCACAATACAGGTTCAGCCACTTAGAAAAGCTTTCAAATATAAAAGACAACACTTCCGCTGATTAAATGACAATCTACGGGACAATGGGCGTATGCCTGGGGCAGGAAGAGTCAGCATAACGTGGGTTACTGTCTCCCGCCCTCCGAACTCACAATCGCAGAAATCAGTCCTACGTCAGCTAAAGCAAACTTGGCCAGGAGCACTCTGGTAGGGAGTATGCCCAAGCGAAAAAGCACTCAGCAGTCGGAACCAAATGGAGCCTGGACCCTAGCAAACCATGAACAGGTACAGCAGTTTTATCTCTGCAGTGGGAGGGGCTATCTTCCAAAACCCACGGGTTCAAATCTAGTCAGGTGGTGCTATTTCGATTTCAGGCCCGAGCATATATTCCAATTGCACTTCAGGCGTGTGGCATCCTCTCCAGCGATGTTGTACTTGCTTGATGTAAAATCTAAAACTTATTTTTTAAGTCCTCCAACGCACGTGAGAGAGACAGAACTGCTTGTTTAACCCGGCTGGGACCCCCGAGAGCTCTGACAGCCCGCGTTAGATCCGAGCACTGCAGCGCTCGGGTCCCCGCAGAAGGAGGTCACTGGACGTCCGTGCTGAGAAGCAGCGCCCGGCACTTCTGCACCGGCCCTCAACACACTGCCCACATTACAGACATCTTAAAAAATTTAACAAACGAAAACAAAAAATGACGGCAGGCATGGAGTCCATCGCTGGACCAGACCCCCCTCCCTGTCTGCTCTTCATTCACAGGTCGGCCCTGGTCTCCAACTTGTGATTGCAGCAGGTCTGTGGGCGCCTACCGGAGAGGAGGAGGCAGCAGGGGAGGGGAGAGGAGGGGGCCTGCGCCGGATTCCATTGCGGGAGCGAGCTTTGAAACCATCTGTTAATTACAAACAGATGGTTTGAAAGCTCGCTCCCGCAAGGGAATCGCCAAACGTGCACGCGTTGCCATTGAAAGCAATGCAACGCGTGCACGTTTTTGCCTGCAAAAGTGAAATGATTGCTAAAGGTCTTTTTCCTATGCAGCGCATGCGCGCTGCGTAGGCGAGACCTAAAAAGGGATCGGAGACTGCTTCCCATACGTTTGCCAAGTCAAGGCCACATTATAGTTTGTTCCTGACACCCATTTTTCTACCTTTCCCAAAAAAAACAATTTCTCCTTGGGATCCCTGAAATTTTCTTCCAAGATACGAAAGTGTAGGAAAGTGCAGAAACTTTTTGACATCGCCACCCCCCACTTTTTGCCTGGCATATGATGTGACTTTGACTGGAAGTGCACTGGGTTCCCGCTAACCAGACCCCAGTGGCAGATCTCTTTCCCAAAACTGGGCAAATGTTTCCCCAATTGGCGATACCTTTAGTGCCCTCAATAAGTCACTAGTAAATGATACCCCCGGTGCCTAGAGACTGAGGTACTAACGAGGGTCCCCAAGGGCAGAAGCATGAATTGTGCCCCCCTAAGGGATCCCTCACCAAGCTCATGCAAACTGCCACTGCGGGCTGCTTGTCTTGCTGCAGACAAAAGTGAAAACATGACATGGCACACAGCCTATGTGAACTGCCTACTGGCACGGCATGCAGTATAAGTAAATCACCCCTAAAGCAGGCCTTACCACCCTAAGGCAGGGTCCACTACATTACATGTGAGTGCATAACTGGATGGGCAGATATGCCCCCATACTGGTCCGTTCCATTACTGCTAGTACAAGTGATCAGGGACGCTATTTTAAAAGCATGTGCTGGACACTGGTGAAGACGAATTCCCCAGCTACATGATGGCTTCACTGAAAATAGGGATGTTTGGTATCAAACATCTCGTATTAATAAACCCACACTGATGCCAATTTCGGGTTTAGTGATACATGCACCCAGAGGGCACCCTAGAGGTGCCCCCTGAAGCCATACCAACCACTGATGTGCTGACTGACTGTTTTTCGCCATCCTGCCACCAGAGATGAGTTTATGACCCCCAAGAATGAGGGCCTTTGCTCTCCGGGGCCATAAACCAGGACTGCTCAGGCAGAGAGTACTTTGCACCCCGCCCAGAGGATGACCTGCAGATTAGCATTCAAGGGCTGGGGAGCTTTAAAGAAGCACACTGCCTTTAGTATGCAAATCTGGCTTCTCTCACAGGAGAAGAAACCAACCTCCTATATCCAGAGCCCTTTGGCACCTGGACGAGTGGGAAAATTAGCTAGGCAAGACAGGTGTGCCCACTCTCAGATGAGCACCACCCCGAACTCGGCTACTTGAAGTTGATGTGACATTTCAGAAATGACCATCTTGGTGATGGCAAATTTAGGATCTCTGAGACAGGATTATGCCCACTTGCCCAGGAAGTGGTCATATAAGGAGTGTAGTGAGCCCAGGGGTAAGTAGCCCATTGGCTACTACCCTATTTATTTTATTTTATTTATTTGAAAAGTTTTCTATAGTGTGAACAAGACCCATGCGGGTATCAGAGCGCTTTACAAGATGAAGAGACAATGACATACAAATCATTAAGCATAGTAAAGGTACATACAATTTAACAGCAATAAATAGCGTAGAGAGGCAGAGAGTTGAGAATCTAAACCAGGAATCTGTTCATTAACAGGAGTTTGACTTTTTTCTTGAAGGAGATACTGGAGGGAGTCAGTCTTATATCAGGGGGGAGAGAGTTCCAAATTCTGGGAGCAATGCCTGAGAATGATCTGTTGTAGGTTTTTTTCTTGTTGAAACGTTGTGTCTTTAGCAGGAGGGTGGAAGCACTTCTGGTGGGTCTAGCGCCTCGAGATAGCTCAAGCTTGTTGGCTAGATAGGTTTGGGTGTTGAAATGTAGAGCTTTGTGTGTCATGCATGCAATTTTTAGTTGGATTCTTTCTTTGTAAGGAAGCCAGTTGAGGGATTTCAGGTCAGGGGAGATATGAGTGTACCTTTTTGATCCCGTGATGAGTTTTGCCGCCGAGTTGAGCGAAGCCCTTAAGGGGGCTGTTGTGGCTCTAGGCAGGCCAGTGAGAGTAGCGCTTCCATATTCCAATCTGAGGATTATGAGTGCTTGCACAGCCAGTTTAAAGTCTGTTTCAGGGAGAAAAGGTTTTAGTTTTCATAGTATACTCAGTTGTAGGTTTACTCCTTTGGTGGTGGAACTAATGTGCTCCCGCATATTAAGTTTTTGTCCAGGATTATTCCCAGTGATTTGGCCGACTCAATGATTTGTGGTGAGCAATAGAAAGCTGTTAAATGCTTCATCCAATCACCCGTTGAGTTTATCTGGTTGGGGAGGGCAATTAGGAGAAATTCCGTTTTTTGGGTGTTAAGTTTGAGGTGGTGGCATGAGAGCCAAATTTGGGTTTTTTGAAGAATGGGATTGAGGGATCAGATGTCTTCAGGAGATGAAATTTTCAAGTACAGTTGAATGTCTTCAGCATAAAGATGATAGTGAATGTTGGTAGCCCTTAGCATTTCAGTTAGTGGCTCCATCAATAAGATGAAGTTAGAGAGGGAAAGAGAGGAGCCTTGTGGGACCCCGAGTGTGACCGGCATAGTGTTGGAAAGGGATTGATTTACCTTGACATTTTGTGTTCTGTTTTGCAGAAATGAGGTGAACCAATTTAAGACAGACCCTGATAATCCCATCCTATGCTCTAGTAAGTCAAGAAGGTAATCATGCTTTACTGAGTCAAAGGCCGAGGAGAGGTCCAAGAGGATTAGTAGGCAAGTTTGTATCGGTCCAACATTTTTAGAGCATCATCCACTATATGTGTCAAGGCTGCTTCAGTGCTGTGGCCCGAGTGGAAACCTGAATGGCGCCGGTCAAAGAGGTTGAATTGGTCGATGTGATTGCAAAGTTGGACATGGACACATTTTTCGAGAACTTTGGCCAGTGTCACGATGTTGGAAATGGGGCGGAAATTGTCAAGGTTGGTTGGATCAGCCATTGTTTTTTTTAAAATAGAGGGGACCTGTCCAGGTTTTAGGCAGTCTGGTATTTTACCCTGGCTTAGTGAGGCATTTACAATCCTATTCCAGAGTGGGAGAATCAACACTTTGATATCTTTGAGGAGGATGGAGGGAAGGGGATCATTAAAGTGATTTGAGGGTTTTAAGTCTGAAAGAGTGCTAAGAATTATGTTTTGGTCAATTGTTTCGATCAAACTCCAAGAGGCATTGTTTTTGAGGGTGTAAGCCGGCTGGTGCGTGAGGTCAACTGTATCAGTAGAGATGATTTTGGAGATTGGTGATTGATGAGTTTGTTATGTTATGTTAATTTAACTTATTGAGCGCGCGAATATCCGGAGGTGTCTTGGCGCTAAAGCTAAATGTAAGCCCAAGGGATCTTGATCTAATTATGGAACAGCCAGGTTTTAAGACTCTTTCTAAATGAGGATAGCGAACTTGCTGACCTACTTTGCATTGGAAGCGTGTTCCATAATTTGGCTGTACCATAACCAATGCTTTGGCCCCCCCAACTGGAGATACAAATCCTGGGAACCACCATGAGCCTAGCGTGAGTAGAGCGTAGCTGTCTACCAGGATGATACCAATAAAAAATACTTTTTAAGAATACGGGTCCCATGTTATTCAAGGCTTTATAAGCTAAGCATAGCATCTTAAACTTGAAGCGACTTGCTACAGGAAGCCAGTGGAGTTTCCGAATTTCTTTAGAAACTGACTTGTGTTTAGGCAGATTCAATAGGTGTCTTGCGGCTGCATTTTGTACCATCTGTAGCTTTTTTAGATGTTGTTTCTGCATATTCTGGTACAACCCATTGCAGTAGTCTAGTTTTGCAGTCACAACCGTCCTCCTAGAATCAATAGGAATGTACAGAAGAACCTTCTTCAGTTTCTTGATCAAATGAAAGGTAGCAGAAACAATAGCATTAGTTTGCTGTGAGTACGATAGCTTGTTATCAATCAGTAACCCTAGATATTTAGCTTTTGCTACCGGTTTTGGTAATTCCCCCCATCTCAATAGGCCACCATAAGGCGTCCCATTTAGGTTGAAGGTTACCAAAGATCACTATCTTCGTATTCTCTGAATTAAGCTTAAGACAGTGCTTGCCCATCCACTATTAATTTCCAGCAAACAATTTTGAAACTGAGGTGCGGGGAGGCTTGATCTTTATAAGCAGCTACCACAATCTGTGTGTTGTAGGCATAGGAAATTAAGCTAAAGCCAAATTGCTGGATCAAAGGAGCCAGTTCAGACACATAGATATTAAAAAGGGATGGGCTTAACGACGAGCCCTGTGGATCCCCACAAGGTAGAACATAGGGGGTCGATTTAAAATGATCAAGGGTCATTGTTTCTTTTCTTTCCGTTAAAAAAGAAGATAGCAAGAAGAGTGCCAAACCTTTAACACCTAATTTTTTCAGGCGCAATTGTAACAGATTGTGGTCAACAGTACCGAATGCTGCCGATAAGTCTAGGAGAATTAGAGCAGCGGCACCACCTCTATCCATCACTGTCCTAATCTCCTCGGTAGCCTTAATTAAGGCAGTCTCCGTGCTATGTTCTGGACGAAAATCAAATTGAGAGGAATCAAGTAAATCGTTATCTTGGACAAATTGAGCTAGCTGTTGATTCATAATTTTCTCCACTATCTTAGCTGGAAATGGCAGCCTGGCAGTGGGACGGTAATTGCTTGGATTAGATGCGTCCAGATTCGTTTTTTTATTAGCGGAAGGATAGATGCATCCTTCCATAAGGCAGGGAAGATTCCAGAAGTAAACATGGCGATAACAATTTCCATTAGAGTAGGACTTACTTTATTGGCTATACCTCTCAGTACTGCGGGAGGGCAAGGGTCCAAAGGGGACCCAGATTTAATTTCCTTAATATGGTTTTCCACTAGCTCGCTAGATACCTGGGAGAAGCCCAAGAGCACATTTTTACCAGAGTCAACGTTAGGGGTTTCCTCAGTTAACTCATGTGAGGAGGTAACCTCAAATAAATCATAGATGTTATTGACTTTATTCCTAAAGGTGTTAGCAATATCGTCACAGAAGCATTGATTGCTTTCTATGGCTGTTTTAGTGGGCAGGGAGGTAAGCTTATTAACTACCCCAAACAGTTCTTTAGTTGAGTTCTTAGCTCTTTCTATCTGCTTGGTGAAAAAAAACATTTTTCGTTGATTAGCATGGTTTTGTATTTAACCAATGCAGATTTATAGTTACTTTTTCCAATTTGTCATATTGCACTCTCGAGCGTCTTTCTAGTCTTCGGAACTTTTGTTTTTCTAGTCGCAGTGCCTCTGTGAACCAAGGAGCAGAGGGTAGTTTACGGTTGCCTGAGTTTTTACAAATGGGAACCGTAACATTAAAAGCTTTGTTGAGCCAATTTGTATATTCGCTGGCTGGCGAATCTGGATTTGCACTTAACACAGGCAAAGACATATCCAGCTGAGTCAGAAGAGTATCCTCGTCAATTTTGTTCCAGTCTTTGTAAATGGTTTGGTGTGCTCCAGCAGTTACTACTACTGGTGCTTTCGGGATAGTATGATTAAACAGAATTATAGAATGATCTGTCCAAGTTAGAGGATAAATATCCTTTACTGCCAGAGTCGGTTCCAATGTAACTATACCATCTAACATGTGTCCTGCCTCATGTGTCGATTTATGCACCACCTGTGATAGGCCTAGAGTCCCCAAGGTATCTAAAAGAGTACCTGTGTCTTTGTCAAGATTATCTTCTATGTAGACATTAAAGACGCCCTGAATTGTAAACTCATTTGTGATGAATATGGATTCAAGAAGAGAATCTAAGTTGCTATCAAAACTGCTTCTTGAGCCTGGGGGCGATACAGGAGGATGCCTCTGAAGGTCTTTTTCGGATTTATTTCTAGGGCAAAATTAAGTGCTTCACAGTGGGGGTTTGGAGCTGAAGAAAAGGTAGCTCCAAATTTCTCACGATAGATTATGGCTAGCCCACCTCCCCTCTTAATGGGTCTGTCCACCCTGAAAGATAGAAATCCAGGGGGTACCGCTGTCACAAAATCCGGGTCCGACGCTGCGTCGGCCCAGGTTTCATTGAGAAATACCACATCCAGATTATAATGAGAGATGAGCTCCGCTGTTTCATATTTATGCTTGGCTAGGGATCTAACATTAATAAGACCGCAGCACAGGTCTGCCAAATCTGAGGTCTCTAGGCAATTCCCATTAGACCTCGTGTATGCGGTCTGACATGCCCTAACCATCTGTTCTGCCGGAAGATAGAATCCACATGCACAGCTCCGATTCTCTTGTAAGAGATCATTGCCCAAACTGAAGCGGCAGCAAACATGGCTAGAAATCTTGGTAGCGAGGTCTAGCAGTTCCTTACCTGAGTACCTTACGAGGTCAGTCTCTGCCGAGCCAGGGTTTCTGGCCCTGGGCACGGTCCATGCATGGATGGGTGCAGACGGGCTTGCCTTTGGCGGGCTTTCGTCATGCCAGCGGTGTGCCAGCGACGCAGATGCGCTGAAGTTTGCCTTAAGTATCCCTCCATGAAGGGGGAGTAACCAGGAACGTGCTCTATGCATGGACAATTAAAACAGGACGAGGGCAAAAACTGGGTGCAAACCTGGGGTCCAGCTACACCACGGACCCTCACAGGCTCCCCTGTGATGGAACCGCTACTCGGAAAAAGAAAACAAGCGAAAATAAAAGTGAGAACAGAAACCATAAAATGATTTAAAATAGGGACTAGCTCCCTTCTAAGATGGTGCCCGCTTTGTCCTACGGCAGCCAGGCACCTCCCAAAATGGCAAGAACTTGCCTACAAGGAAAGAAAACGCGGGTGAGTACCGATCCAGGTGCTCACAGGTTTGCTGATGTGGAATCTGAAGGTCAGCTATCAGGTTATTGGTCTTTTCCAGGAAGAAGCAAGCAAATTCTTCACTATTGGGCAGTAGACTGGGACCGTTTGGGGTGAGATTAGGTAGGCCTTTAGATTGCTGTTTGACCAGCTCGAACGGTTTTTTGGGGTGATTTTTGTTTTGATCGAGTTGGTTTCTCAAGAATTGAGCTTTAGCATATGTGATGCTTTGTGATAGATATCCCTTAGAGATCTTAGCTGTATGAGGTGTTCCAGAGTTGGAGAAGCTCTCCACTTGCACTCTGCTAATCTGAGGTTGCATTTTCAGCATTGAGGTTATCATTGTACCATGGTTGCGAGACTTTTGTGGGAAGACTTTTTAGTTGAAAGGGTGCAGTTGCATCAAGAATATTTTTCATGGAGCTGCTATAGTGGTCCATGAGTTCTTGTACATTGACCAAATTCTCCGGGGGTGCTAGGTGCTGAGTGATGTCAATTCAGGGAGATCAATGTTTCTGATGTTTCTTTTCAAGATTTTCGGTTTATGTACCTGCGTGGTGGTGGTTCTCACAGGAATAGTAATGTGGAAGATAACCCGATAATGGTAGGTCCAATCACAAGGGACAATAGATTCCAATTGGGTAGCATTATCTTTAGCAATGATAAAATCCAAGATCTCCCCTTTGTTTTGTGGCGGGTCTATCACAAATTTGTACCCAGTTAAGATCCAAAAGAAAGGATTTGAGACTATTGACATAAGGTCATTCAGGTCACTCCAGTGGAGATCAAAGTCCCCAAGGAAGATTTGAGTGCCATGTTGACCCATGTTTATTGAGATGGTGTCCATTATTTGTTCTAAAAAGGTGAGATTGTCGCCGGGTGGATGATGGAACGTGTGTAGGTTACATAGGGGATTATTGTTCTCAACAATTTTGATACAAAGATGAGAGGGCAGGGGACTGTAACTGTTTAACTGTAAGGCTGTTACGGTGAATACAAGCGATGCCACCGCCTGCTCTGATCAGTCTATTTAGTCTGATGATATCGTAATTAGGAGGAACTACAATATCAAGGGCAGGCGCCGAGAACTGATTTAGCCAAGTTTCTGTCAGGATCAAAAGGTATAAATCTTGTGCTATGATAAGATCAGCTAGGTCTGCGGCATGTTTAACTGCCTATCTGCAATTGAGAAGAATGGATTTAAGAACGGTTATAGGGATATCCTTAGAGTTCTGGGTCAGTGTAATTCTCTTGAGGTTATGCTTGTTTATCATTCTGTGTTTGTGTTGTACTTCTCTGTGGGGGTTTGCAGGGATCGATTGAATTTGACTCTGGTAGATCATTCTATCGTGATATAGAGGGTTGTATGAAAGTAGGAGTGATTCAATATCTTCCTCCGATAATGAGTTTGAGACCGCAAATCTACAAGGTTTAGAGGATACGGTGGGTGAGGGAGGTGTTCTCCAACTCTGCCTTGTGCTATACAAGTCTGCTTTGGATCGGAAGGGTGTGGGGATGGTGGGAAAAGAATAAGGGGGAGAGTTGCATCTTCCACGGACAGGTAGGGTCGCACAGATATTCTTATGTGACCCTTCAGTAGTATTTGCCTTTGTGGTAAGATGTATAAGACTATGTCAGTCTTCTTTCATTTGATGTAGCATTTGTACGATCTCATCCATCCTGTTCGCTTACAGGGTGTGCCCGAGTGGAGAGTTGTCTGGAAGTAAGGGGAGAGAGGGAGCAGGAGGGTTGGATTCATTGTTGGACCGGTAGGTTAGACTAGTGGTCAATGAGGACAGGGGATTATCCTTAGTGATATGAACTTGAAGTATAGGGGGGGCGGTTGGTGAGGAACTAAGATTTATTGGGGTGAACTTACCCGAGTGGACGTATTGCTGTTGTCTGGGTGGATGTGCAAGTCGTGATGAAGGATCCAGTGGATCAGCGGGCATTCAAATAGCTCCTAGGGGGATAGTGTGAGGTGATGGAGGCCCGTACAATGAATGTTTGAGGTCCATGATGAAGGGATTAGTCATTGGGTCTTCAGTGGGTTGTAGCGGAGGAAGGATGGGTGATTGGATCAGGGTAGGTAAATGGGAACCCTGGCTATGTGGTTCATCAGTGTTAGCCCTTGGAGTGGTGAGGGAATGTGGTGTGGTGTTGCCAGCAATAGGGATTGACTCGGGTCGCTTTGAAGGCAAATGTTTCTTGGGGGACTGTGTATAGCTGTCATGGAAGGGATTTATAAGGTTGCAGCTTTTCGGATAATGGGGAAATATTTTCAAATAGCTCTAAATTGTGGTCTGAGGCTTAGATAAGAATTGTCCCATTGTTGTAGATGGAGATGGTGGCTTCTGTTTTGTATGCAGAAGAGGGGATTACCGAGAATCTTGAGCCATGGGGAGTTTTCCTGTACACAGAGATATGGATATGAGAGAGTAAGGCTTTCCTCCAGAGTGCCCTTCTTTTCGTATAGAGGATAAGGTCACATGTGATATCACATTTTTTTGTGGAGAAGAATGGGTCAGAGATCAGGGTTTCAGGATGGGCTTTTAGTAGTTAGTGCTTATACTTATTAGCCTATACTCCCTTAACACGCTTAACCCGTTCCATTCGTCGGACGGCCCCCAGCCGTCCGATGTCACGGTGGGCGTGTGTGTCGGACGGCCAGGGGCCGTCCGATGTGCGCACACGAGTGGAATTCGCCCGCACAGCGGGGGAATTCCAGCCGCGTTCAAAGGGTTAAACTCAGTATTTAGGGGAGCCATGGCACCAGGAAATCAGATCCTGCTGACCAAAAGAAGAAGATGGTCCGAAGACCCGTGAAAGCAAGAACTGCAGAAGAAGCAACTGACTTGATACTAGCCCTGCTGGCCTGTTTGCCTTTTCTCGACAATTGCACCAAAGTCATCTCGTCCTGCAAGCTGCTGATACTCCAAAGCCTGGGAGGACTGCCAGCACTACTTCAAAGACTCACAAACTCACATGGAGCAGCAGATCTGCTTCCCTGCATCCTGGAGGCACTCCAAAGAAGACTGTGAGACTCCCGAAATGCAAAAAATTGATGGCGCAAGGCACCACTGCACCCACGCTTCCTAGCCCAAGCTGAAGTGGGCCAAAGGTGGCAGCGTGTTACCCCGGCCTTTCAGAGACAAAGCTCACCAGTGGTGGCGGCTCCTCCGCTAAGGCAGAGGAGCGTCTCCCCACAGTTTTTTTGCAGTGAAACAAAGGGAAAATAAAATGATAATAACTTGCATTATTATCATTTTATTTTCTCCTACTTACACAGCTGTGCGTGGGGGGAACAGGGGAGGAGTGGTAGGCAGCACCCTCCTAAGTGTGCAATGACTGCTTGGCTGGCCCTCTCGGGCCGCCCAAGACAGTCTTGCACACTTAGCATGTTCTCCATGCAGGCTGCATCGCAGCCTATGTTGAGAACATGCCCAGGCCTGCAGTCAGCATCTGAGCGCCAAAACACGGCACTCAGACCAATCACAATGCTGCTAAGGCAGCATTGTGATTGTCTGACTGGGAGCCTGGGTGTGCTTCCTGTGGCCGATCGAGGGTGGACTATGGAGGAGAGACGCGGCGAGAAGGTAAGTTTTTTTTTTTTTAATATCTGCTTCCCTCCTCCCGCCCCCCTACCTCTGATCCGTGTCAGCCGCCGCTGAAGCCAACATTGGACTTGCCCACTGTGGACTTCCCAACGCCGCCTGCAGCCTCTTTTTGCTGGCCCCCTCTACCGCAAATGCTCCTGGTGATGAAAATTGAACGCCTAGGGACACCTTTGCACCCGTCGCCCCTGGACCGTGGAGAAGAGGACCAAAGGTGTCCACAAGCATTGTGAGGCCTGAGCTCCCTTGTTGGTTCAGCCTGACTGGTCCCCCAGTCCGAGCCTGCAGCCTTTTTTCCGACAGATCGATCTCCTTAGTCTGGAAAGCCACACCCGATGCTGTAAGGCACCTCTGCACCCGGCCGCCTCAGTGCTGCCTGAAGCGAACTGTTGGTGCTCCCTTTGACTTTGCCCCATACTCACTTTAAGTCCAGAAGATTGGCCCCGTAAGTCACTGTTGAGCGCCCTAATGCAATACACGCTTTTTCCTCCAGAGGTTAACATTATCACGAAGTGCTTCAATTACGATTTATAGTATCAAAATCAACCGATGCCGAAAAACACACCTCTGCACCCGGACGCCCCAGTGCCTCCCGAGGTGACCAGTTGGTGTTGCTTGGGACCTTGCCCCATACTCACCTTAAGACCTGGGTAAGATTCCCGTCATTGTTAAGTTACCGTATGCGGCGAATGTTTTCTTTCGAAGTTACCATTGCCGCAAAGTGCTTCAATTACAATTTAAAGTATCAAAAACCTGTTTTCTTCAAACCTGCTATTTTAAAAAGTACTTAGCTGATCCTGATGATCTTGTTGCCCAAAGTTATATAAAGATAAGTGCTATTTTTATAAATTGGTGTGGATCTCCTTATTGAGTAGTGTGTGTCATTTATTGACTGTGTGTGTGTATTGCAGATGTCTAACGCACCTCTCTGAATAGCCTAAGGCTGCTCAACCACACTACCCCTGGAGGAGCACATTTAGATTGCTAGAGCAAGCCCTTTCCACTAGTAGGGGAATAGCTCGACTCTTTGCACGGTATACCTCTTTTGGTATACCATATAAAGAGCCGGCTTCCTACAGAAAGAATTACAGAAGCAAAGGTGCAATTTGTGACAGTTAAGTAAGAGATTGAAAACCCGGCTCGTGAATGCCACAGTGAAACAAGTTAGAACAATTGCATTACCTTGGTGCATATTTATTTATTTTGATTTAATTATATGGTCCTTACACATCAGCACTATACCTAGATCAGACAAACAACTAACCAAAAGCCTACAAATGGTAGAATAAAAGTAAAGTAAAAGAAGGAGAAAGGAGAGTGTCATTATAATGGTGGTATGGAATATTTGCAAGAGCTGGGCCTTAAGTGAAGCCCAGATGGTGGACAACATGTAGAGAATGAATAACAGAGAGTAGAAGATTAAAGTGTGAGGGAGCAGAAGAGAGGGAGTCTAAGCTAGAACAAGTAAAATGGGGAGAGGAGTTGTCCTAACGGCTAGGGCGGTCCACCTCGAATCTGGGGAACTGGGTTCGAGTCTAGGCCATGACGCTGAACATCCTGTGATTCTGGGCAAATCACTTAATCTCGCCGTGCCTAACACAAAAATGAATGTGTCCTCATGTAACGCAACTGGTGCTATGTAAAGCGCTCTGATACCCGATACCTTCGGGTCAAGTTCGCGCTATATAAAACTCCGTAAAAAAAAATAAGATGAGGTATGAGATGAGCCATGGAGAAGTGAATGAAAAAAGAGACTGAAAAGGCAAATCTAAAAGTTAAAAACCAACTGCAATTGAAAAAAGGGGAGAGATCATAGACAAGATGAACGAAAACCAAAGTTTAAATAAAAGTTTTAGTAGTAGAAAAAGATAAGCAAGTGTAGCTTTTGTGTGTGCTGCAAAGCATATGTCTTGAAGAGGAAAATGACAGAAAATAGAAATGTGCCGAGCCTGCAAATGGTTTGCTTCAAAGATAACACTTCAATAGAGAGCTGAAGGGGGAAGAGACAGAGGAGTCAGCGGTAACAGAAAAGAAGAAGAGGGGAGCAGGAGTGTGGGGTTGAGAGTGAAAAGTGAAAAATATCGATTAGAAAGGATTAAGATGTATTACCTAAAAGAACACGTAGAAATTGAAAAAAGAGAAAATTAGAACAGAGGATGGCAAGAGAGGAAGGGGCATATTATCAAGCGCAGTATCGCCACTTTAGCTGCACTTTTTGCCGATAAAGCGGCGATATTTTTATCGCCCTATTAGCAAGCTGTCGCAAACAGCTGTTAGCGACAGCCTAATGGCAATAGCGGCCGTTTTGTTGCCGCTTTGCATGTCAGCGATAATTATTGCTAATGACATGCAAAGTTGGCGTTCCCAACTAAAAGCAACTGCAAACAGTCGCAAACACAACTTCCCCCTATTATCAATGCCCGCGAAGCGATAAAAAAAGTCGCGCTAACCGCGATTATCGCTGGAATTTAACACCTGATAAAAACTTGACTTAACCATCTTGTCAATGGGAGGTGGATTGTAAGGTTAAGTCCTCACCTGCCTATTAGCAAGCTTTTCGTTAGCGCAGTGAATTTATTGCTGGATTTCTCGCGCTATTGCTGGGTTTCGCCGCTATCGCTGGATTTTTTATCGCCTTGGAGATAAGCGTTGATAATAACGCGTTATCTCCGCGATGAAATCCAGTGATAACCGGCGATAAAAAAAACAGCGCTAAGCGCGCTTTGCGATAATTATCACAAATCCTTGGTAATATGCCCCGAAATTCGGTATGAAAAGAGGTGAAGAGCTATGAGTCATTAGCATAGAATGATAAGAAATGTTCAAAGAAAAAAGTGACAAAAGTCATGGGGAAGTATAAATAGAAAAATGAAGAGAGGGCAATACCTGCTTTCTTCATTGTCCTGTAGAGAAGAGGATACGTAGAAGACGGTTGAGCTCATGACACGAAGGGAGAGTAGTTACAATGGTAAGTTGAGAACAATTAAAGAGGCAAGATCTTAGAGCAATAGAATAAATGTTTAAAAGAAGGATATAGAAATACACCATGACAAGTGTGACAGATAAGTCAAGTAGCATAGGTAGATTGGAAAGTTTATTATGTTGAGCAGAGTTGAGGTGATTATAGATTGGAAAGAGAGCAGACTGGTCAAAGTAGAAGACAGAAAGTCAACTTGTGAGAAGAGATGGACGATCTAAGAAACTGGAAGTTGATACTGCCCAATACAGTCCAAAGGTATAGATAGCAAAGGAAGAACAGCAATAGGGCAGTTGGAGCTCATTGAATGCATGTTATCTTCAGGCATATAAATGGATCTAAACTATTTTACGCCAATTACAATGACCCCTAAACATGGTGAGGTGTTTTGACTCTTCTATGCTAGAGAGATCACAAAAGGTAATGGATAAAATGCTTAAATTGATCTCAACCAACAATAATTACAATTGCCTGTGTTCAAATGTGTAGTAGCCCAGCTTGTTTTTTTGCAGTGGATAATTTTGGAAAGAATAAGTGCCAGGGCTGAAACTTTTCCTCAGAAGCCCACCACCAGTGCTGCCGAATGTCAGAGTTGCTAAATACCAAGGCTCTCTAGTCTTGATTCCACCTCATGTCTCTTCCATCCGGCATCATGCTCTCTCTGACTCCATACCCTCACTCTTGCAGGTTCTTTTTTATTCCTGCTTTCTTCTTTTTATTCCATTTTGCCGTCTTTCTGCTACTTTCCTCCTTTTCTTCTTACGCTTTCTTGTTGTGTACAAAGTTTGATGATGAAAAATAAAACCAACTTCCCAAAAATGAGTGCTCATCTTCCCAGCCTACAGCCATCAGCTCAAATTAAGCACTGCGATTAATCCCTTACTGACAGGGGTAAGTTATATGAAAATTATTCTTGACCTCGCCCCATATGAGAACCTGTACACTAAAGGGCCAGACCAGGTCTCCTTGATCAGGATCAAAAGCAACTCCAGATTGGTTTCAGCATTGATGAGCTTCATCAGTCAGGAGCAGGCTAATTCATATTTCACAGCAATATTGGTACCCACTTCTGGTCGGAATCTGTCTACTTAAGGAGTCTCAACTAGATACCACAACAAGTTATGAATGGAGTGCTTGTTGAACCCCTCTGAACTGTATTCAATCCATCATTTTTAGTTCATCTGTACCATTACAGATAGGGGCCAGGAATAGGCAACCCAAATATTGTTGCCGCCCCACAAAAGGCAATCCATTCTGAAATGCCAGGCCAGGTCCCCTATTAAAAGAAACACAAGCAATCCCAGACACATTTCAGCCTTGTTTGTCTTCATCAGTGAGCTGCGACTTTGACAGAAGAATTCAAATAAATAATGGATGAAAAGTGTTTTTATAAAAATATAGAGACAGTCACATTGTATATACTTTGATACCAGAAATTCAGACAAATATTATGCCAGCAAAATATGTCTTTGTATGTGGATTTTGCTTTACTTAATAAAAACATTGGAGGGAACAGGATATCTAATTCACAAAAGATCTTGAAAATATAGTGCAGAGCTACGCAGTCTAAAGAAAAATAGCAGCCTGTACGTCTGACTTAAAAATAACGCTGAATGCATCAGATTTCTCATTTTGTTCAAACTGACCGAATCTGGGGGCATATTAGCAAGGGCCTCATCGCCGCTTTAGCAGCACTTTTTGCCGCTAAAGCGGCGATATTTCTATCGCCCTATTAGCAAGCTGTCGCTAACAGCTGTTAGCGACAGCTTTATGGCGAAAGCGACCGTTTTGGTGCCACTTTGCATGTCAGCGATATATATCGCTAATGACATGCAAAGTAGGCGTTCCCAACTAAAAGCGACTGAAAACAGTCGCAAACACAACTTCCCCCTATTACCAATGCCCGTGAAGCGATAAAAAAACTTGCACTAACCGCCATTATCGCTAGAATCTAACACCTGCTAAAAACCTGACTTAACCATTCTAGTCAATGGGAGGTGGATTGTAAGGTTAAGTCCTCACCTGCCTATTAGCAAGCTTTTCATTAGCGCGTTGAATTTATCACTCGATTTCTCGCGCTATTGCTGGGTTTCGCCGCTATCGCTGGATTTTTTATCGCTTTGGAGATAAGCGTTGATAATAACGCGTTATCTCCGCGATGAAATCCAGCAATAGCCGGCGATAAAAAAAACAGTGCTAAGCGCGCTTTGCGATAATTATCGCAATTCCTTGGTAATATCCCTCTTAGTGAGTTTTTCTTTAACAGAATTTGTTAAGGGTAGGCCACAATCCATTTCGAAGGAGATGCAGCAGTATATTCAACATAAAAAATAGAAAAATCCTCCCCATATGGAGTTGTAAATATTTAGGGCATCATCGCAATGCCAGTGGGACAGCCACTGACAGGAGGTCCCACTGACAGACTGTCCTTCCAGCTGACTGCTGCATTACGATGCAGGCGGTCGGACCCTTGAATCTCGAGGAATGGACCGCCGCCTCCAACAGGATATACTGATCCCGTCGGGGTGGCTGTCGGAATCGTGATCCTGAATGGAGGCGGTGCCTGCTCAGGCACCGCCGTCAGTATCCCGATATCCCTTTCTGAGTGCCTTCTCATGGCGGTCTCACCATGAATAGGCAGACGGAAAACGGACTTTGGGGGACCGGAGCAGGGCCCCCGTCCCCAGGGGCCCACTGCTAAATGGTCAGGGGGGCACATGTGGTGCCCCCCCATACATTCATGCACTGTGTGCCAGGCACCACTTGGTGCATGGATGTTTGTAAATTGCCTTTTTCTACTGCGGCTTGGGCCACAGCACAAGTTGCAGTAGAAAAATGCAGTTTCCGACCGCCTACACAGCGGTCTTATCAAAATATGGCGGGTGGCACAGCCAACTACTTGTCAGCCGATCTTAATCCCACAGCGATGGCGGCCCGACGCTTGTCCGACTGCTATCGCAATGTGCCACTAAGTGAGGCACATTATTATATATTAAATACTGGAATTTACATAGGAAAGGACACTCCCCACACAATTACTTGGCAGAAAAAGAACCCCACTTATCTTTTAATAAATAAAGGTAAACATGACATGATCCCTTATTAACAAATGTATAAACATATACAAGTACATTTTGAGCATTAAACACAGAACCCACAATAAATGAGATCATCTATTTGGTTTATACTTGCCTTTAATGCACCCTGTAGGATCAACACTACGGCCTGGGTCGTAGATTCTGTTGGTGCAGCAGGTGCAGTGGCACCGGGACTCAGAACCCTGAGAGGCCCAATGAACTCTAATTTTTTTTATATTTTACTATGCTAACAGATGTCAATGGGGTCATTTTCCTTGCTTACACCGGGGCCCAGGGCGTTCTTGCTACGTTACAGGCCATGGCTGCTGTTAGAAAGCAGCATAAAAACTGTTTGCACATTACATGCATGCTTGCTTCTCCGCCGGATTCTTCGCCTGCAAAAGGAATTTAGCCATGAGAGTCAGGAGGCCTTCGTCTACAGTTGCACCGTGAGCTATTCTAAAATGCTGATGTACATGTTTATTTTCATGAAATGGAAAGGCTGACTCTGTGATGAATGGCTCCAGTAAAAGGATTGGATGGTGCAACTATAGTTGTTGAAATTACTTGGCACAAGAAGTAAGTCGATTTTGCCATTTTCAATGCTCGAAGAATTCATTTCCAAAGAAGGCACCTTTGCTATTGTGCTGTGCAGAAATAGTGTTCAATGGTTCTCTCAATGATTTACATATCACCTGCCTAGTTTAATGGCAAGTTTTAAGAATGGAATATTAGAAGAAATACAAGTCTGCTTAAGAGTGCTCCGCCTGTTATATGATTTGAAGGTATATGTGCAAGATTGTATAAGCTAAAGAAATTGAGAGACCAGACAGCAAGTAGTTAATGATAGTAGTAATGACAGTAGTTAATGATAGGAAACTACTTGTGGTAATCACAATTAAGCCTTTGTTACATCTTTGGTTGGACTCTCGATGCGGGAGTACGCACCAGCAAATTATGGCACTGCATAGTGCAGTAATTCCCAGATGCAGAATTACCGCACCATTATGAATTGGCCTGATGAGCATGAAGACTGAAAGCCCAATTCACAAAGGGCCTCTGCTCTCATGGCGGAGTCCCCACGGTCATGGCGGGATCTCCCCAATGAGAAACTGCAATACGGAGGTCTCGCCACGAGTACGGGCCCCCGCGACGACTGTGGGACATCCACCATGAATGCGGAGGCCCTGTGTGAATCGGGCCCTAACTGTGCAGCATGTTATTCCGGTATCTTTACCCCCACATTCTGGGATTTTTTCCCCACCCACATTTTACCAGGTTCTTGGAGACAAAATGTCTGCAAGGGCATTAAGAACCAGGAAGCGCATTGTTTCTTCATAATTTGTAATCCTGAGGTAAAAGTAATTTCTACATCTATCTATTTATATATGACACTATCCTGCTCTCCCCCCAGCGCTGGTGCACAATTAGGCTACCGAGCGCCTCGCACACACCTTTGCACTGTAGTGCAGGGTTGTGTGTAAGTCAAGCATAGGCATTGTACTGGAAGGTTCGCCTTCCAGTGCAAAATACTATGCTAAAACTAACTTTAAAACTTTTCACACTGCGGATGCATGCTGTACAGCACAGCACACATCCAAAGTGAGAAACGTTAGCGGAAATAAAAGCACCTCTTTTTAATGCTGCTTTCAGCGGCATTAAATTCTGGTGCAAACCCTGTCTACTATTGTTAGTAGATAGAGTTTTGCATCAAAAAGCATAGATGTTTGCACGGGAATGCCCATGTACCACCATTAAAAAAGTAATGCAAATCTGATGAAAAATCTTTGTAAATCGGGGCCTCAGGCATACCATTCTTTCAGACAACCAACAGTAGGGGTATTGGCAAACAGGTGGGATTATATTCTCCCCTATAAATTGCACCGTGCTAGAAAGAGGGCCCAGAATCCCAGCTGCACTCCCCAGGTTAGTTTGGGTGGGTTCTTCACTGGATAATATTTTTAGGCCTAAGCCTACCAGACAACCAGCTGTCTGGTTAGCTAACGACTTCTTGGGGACATTTTGACGGCTTCCCTGGGAATGCATTTCACTCATTGCCTACTATTGGCTTTATGTTTTGTAGCTCATGTTTCCTTGCTTTATATTTACTGGCTTAATTTGTTTTAGGCTCTCCAGCTTGAGTTTGCCTCTCCCTGAAGCATTGCATATTTATTGTATTCTTCCATAAGTGCTTGCTTTCTGTAAACAGGCCTTTAAATCTTGTTCTCATCTTGTCACAGTTGCTGTACATTCAAAGACAGAGGGCAAATGTCTGGCTGTGTCTTCCAAGGGTGCTTGGTGTTTACTTTTCCTACTCTGACTTAAAAGTGACCGGATTTATGTGACAATCTTGCTGTGAAAAGAATTATTTTTTTTCTAGCACACAACAACATCCTAAATGTCTGTACGTGAACTGTGCAGATATTTCAGAATATATCAGAATTACGTAAGCACAAATGAAACATATTTTTTGTAATTCTGAAGTGTGGTGGAAACAAATATTTTAATACGATCAAAATAAATGACTACACTAGGTGATGACATTTCCGCACATTATCGTTTGTGCATTGTATATATTTATCAGTAAAACTGCATATCTGTGCAAATGTAATGATAATTTCAATTGAAAATGTGTTACTTGTAATGGCAGTGCACTACCACACCACACATACTCCACACTTCGTCATTCCGCTCTGCACCACTCCACTCGACACGCTTCTCCACTCTATGCCCCTACGACACTCTACTCTGCTCTACTTGATGACCCTACACTCGACGGCACTCCACTTGATGACACTTTACTCTATGACACTCCACCCTATGCCTCTGCACTCTACGACACCCTACCCCACTCTACGCCACTCTACTCTACAACATGCTACTGCAGTCTATGCAACTGCCTTTATGCAACTCCATGACACTCTACTACACTCTTTACACCACTCCACTCTACGACACTCTACTCCACTCCATGGCATTCCACTCTATGACACTCTATGGGTCAGATGTACAAAGCTTTTTTGCGGTCACGAATGACCTGATTGGCAAAATCGCAAAATCAGGCTTTTTGCGACCACAAAACAGCTTTTTACAATGTACAAAAGGCAAATTGTGATTCGGATCGGAATTTGCGTTTGCTACCAAATATCAGTTCGGTATCTGGAAGGGGCGTCTCTTCCAAATACCTAATCAGAATGGTATGTATTAATGTTTTGCCACCAAATCCAAATTGCAAAACAGTAATGCTCTACCACCAGTTTAAAACTGATGGTAACCCATTTGCAAATGGACATGGGTCCCTTGGGGAATCCTTTCCCTTCGAGAATGTTAAAATAAAATATTTTAAGAGCAGGCAGTGGTTCCACGGACTACTGCCAACTCTTAAAAAAAACTGCGAAGTTTTCTTTTTTCTTTTTAAGTGCATCTCGCTTTCCTTTAAGGAAAACAGGGTGCATAAAAAAACAAGCATTGGCATAGCCAATAGGTCTCGCGTTTGGGACCTTATAAGTATTGTGCTGCATAACTAAATACTTATAAGGTCCCAAAAGCGAGACCTATTGGCTATGCCAATGCTTGTTAACTCTGTGTTGCATGGTATTTGGGGAATTTGCTGGTCACCTTACACCTATTGGTTGTAAATGGGTGGGGGGGGGCTGCTTCAATTACACGCAGTGAGTGGCTTTAAGGGGAAGCGGCGGGAGGTATCGATCCCGGCCCGCCAGGAATGCCGGTTGTGGGGTGGCCCTCATGCTTGGGACAGCTGCTCGGGGCATGGGTTGTGGTCCGGGGCTCCAGAGTGAGCTTTAAATAGTACAACATTGACGCCAACGGTACTGGTTTAAATTAATTGGCTAAGTATGTTGCCAAAACACGTGCGACTTTGTAGCGGGTCTGGTGGGGTGTGGGGTTGCGTGTTGCAGGCCTGGACACACAAGTATAGGTGCGCTGAGGGGCTGTGGAGATCGGCAGGAGCGAGGCGGCAACTGGCGTGGTCGTGCCGTGGACGTCGGGACGCCCGGAGAGTGTTTATGCCAATGTCCTCAGACTGCCACGAACGAGCCCTTGGGCCTGGGGGGACGCACAGAGTTTAGGTAGACAGTTTAGATGTGGAGGGGGGGTGGGAAGGCGGGGTCGGGGGCAAGGGCGCGAATGGTATTGGCAAGGGGGGGGAGGAGCGGCCCAGTCAGGACTTGTGCATTTGGCATTTTGGCGCCATGATGTAGAGGTGGGGGGTATGTGCGAGGGGGAGGGAGTGGGGTACAGTTGCAGTGGTGGGTGGGGATGAGGGGGGAGCGAGGGGGCCTTGACTCGGGGGCTGCCATTTTTGGAGCGGGGAAGGGGTGGGTTATCGGCGTTGCTTGACATCATGTGATCTTGGGCTGAATGCCTTCGGTACGAGGTATGGGGTTGAATTCTCGGCATGCTCAACATCCTGTGATCTTGGGCGGATTGCCGGTTTCCCAGCGTATTGGCAATGAGGAGTTTGACTTGGGGGTGACGCAGGAGTGGGGGCAGGCGAAGTGGGAGGGGCATGAGGACCCTCGTTCCAGACCGAGAAGTTGTTTTAAACGAGCACGATGCATGAAAAAACAAGCATTGGCCGCACGCGAAAGTAAAAGCAGCGCGACGCGGCGGGGGAGGGGCGGAGGAGCGTGAAAGCAATCAAGTGAGAGAAAAGACAGATGGCGCCTGATCAGGCGCTGAAAGCTGGCGGTTGCGTGCGTGCATGCCATTGTGAACGCAAGCTGGTCGCCAGCAAAAGCCACTGCTGTTTGCACTTCCAAAACCCGCTTACTAAAACTCTCGCCGAGAGCAGCGCTAAGCGCTGGCTCAGGCGAGACCTGAAAAAGACTGCTTTATTAAAAAGCATTCACAGACATGGTGGTCTGCTGACTTCAGCAGACCACCATCCCTGTGATGGCTGCGATTCCTAATGGGTCGCAAATTATGACATACCTCATTAATATGCATGAGGTAGGTCTGTTTGCAACCCACTAGGAATCGCTAATGAAACTCAAAAGAGCTTTATACATTAGGAATACTGTTTTCCTGATTGCGATTCGGAAGGAATTGTAATTAGGAAATTGGTATTCCTAATGTTTGTACATCTGGCCCCATGTCACTCCATGACACTATACTCCAATCTATGGCACTCGACTCACTCCACGACACTCCAACACACTCTGTATCACTCCATTCTATGCCACCTTACCCTACTCCACTCCACTCTACACTTCTCCATGGCACTCTATACCAATCTACAACACTCTACTCCACTCCAGTCTACTCCACTCCACTCCATGACACTCTATGCCACTCCACAACACTCTATGCCACTCCACTCCACACCACTCCACTCTACTTCATGCCACTCCACGACACTCTACACCAATCTACAACACTCTACTCCACTCAAAACCATACCACTCTACGCCATTCCATGACACTCTTTGCCACTTCATTCTATGACACTCTATTCCTGTCTGTGCCACAACACTGTACTCCACTGTCGCAACTCTTTCTATGCCACTCCACACTACTTTACTCCACACTACTCTACTCTACGACACTCTATGTTACTCCACTCTATGGCACTCTATGCCATTCCACTGTACAACACTCTAATCCAATCTGCTCCACTCTGCTCCACTCCACTGAACGACACTCTACTGCACTCTATTCTGCTCCACTCTACGCCCTTCCACTCTACTCCACTCCACTCTACTCCCTTCACGACACTACACAACACTCTACACTATTCAACATCACTCCATACCACTCTATGACACTGTACGCAACTCCACAACACTCTATGCCACTCACCGACACTCCACTCTACTCTACTCCACTCTATGCCACTCTACGACACTCTATGCCACTCCACTCCACAACACACCACTCTAGCACACTTCACTATATGACATTCCACTCACTCCACTCTCCTCTACACCATGCATTAAAAAAAAAAGACTGCTTTTTTATAAAGCATTCACAGATATGGCGGTTTGCTGACCTCAGCAGGCAGCCATCTCTGGCTTCAATTGTGACGTACCTCATTAATATGCATGAGGTAGGTCCATTTGGATCAACTAGGAAACTCAAAAGAGTTTCATACATTGGGAATACCGATTGTCTAATTGCAATGCAGAGAGAATTGCAATTAGGAAATTGGTATTTATAATGTTTGTACATCTGGCCCTATGCCACTCCATGACACTCTACTCCAATCTACGACACTCGACTCGCTCCACGACACTCCACCACACTCTATGCCACTCAATTCTATGCCACCTTATGCAACTCCACTCCACTCCACTCTATGCCTCTCCATGACACTCGACTCTACTTCACTCTACTCTACACCACTCCATGACACTCTACACCTATCTACGACACTCTACTTCACTCCACTCTACTCACTCTACACCAGTCTACTCTACAACACTCTATGCCATTCCACTGAACATCACTCTACTCCACTCCACTGAATGACACTCTACTGCAGACTATGCTCCTCCACTATATGCCCTCCACAACACTACGCTACACTCTACACCACTCTACACTACTCCATGCCGCTCCATGCCACTCTATGCCACTCTATGCCACTCCACTCTACTCCACTCTACTCTACTGTACGCCACTGCACTCCACTCTACACCAATCTATGACATTCTACTCCACTGCAATCTACTCCACTCTACTCCACAACACTCTATGCCACTCCACGGCACTCTATGGCCATTCCACAACACTTTATGCCACTCCATTCTATTTTTTTTAATTTATTGTTATTGAGTTTTATTCAATTGCAGCAAGAAAAGAAAAGAGAGCATAGCATTACAGTGCAGCAACCAAAAAGAACAAAAATTATAACATCATCTTACATGGTCAAATGTCCAAGTGCATACATTGCGAGACCCATATAACAATAGATACAAAAGCTGTACTGTGGTGAATAAGGCAGAGCAACCAGTTATGTACACAGCGATCTCTACAATGGTACGTTTACTCCAACTAAGTCACTATTTACTTTGATTCCAGTGGGTGCGGGCTGCACCTGTGTGGGAGTGTTATTACCATCCCGCGTTGCAAGGAGGTAGGATTGAAATGGTTGCCAAATGTCTACGGGCCTAGCAGCCAGAGGTTGCAGTTGTGCATAGGTATCACTTGTGGTATTGCAGTATGTCATACTGTGGAGCCATGCATGGAGTGTGGGGGAATTGTACAGGCCCATTTTGACAGCCACTACACGTTTAGCGATAAGAAGCGCAATGGCAACAAATCGACACTTGGATTTGGGAAGATCATGCACGTACCCCAACAACGCCATCAAGGGCCAGGGTGCAACCTCCATTTCTACCATCTTGGATATTTCCCCAAAGACCGACCTCCAATTGCTCTCTATCCTAATGCAGGTCCACGTCATGTGTACAAAGTCGGCCTCTGGGGAACGGCACTTCGGGCATACATGTGAACGAGAGGGGTCCATACGATGTAATTTGCTGGGTGTCATGTATGCCCTCCACAGAAATTTAAAATGCAGCAACTTGTGTTGATGATTAGGGAATACTCGGCGTATTTGCGCACAGCACCGATCCCACTGCACATCCGTTAGCGGGTAACCAAAATCGGATTCCCATGCCGCCCGCACACCCGTATCGTGACACGGAAGCAGCGCCACTGCTGCCTTATACATCCGTGCCATCAAGTGACTCCCATCCCCATCCTTGATTACCCCCGTCATTTTTGGAAATTCAGGAGGCTCCAAAGGGTAACTATACATGCATGCGCGTAACGCCCTCTGCAATCTTTGCAACACAAAGTGGTCCATTATAGTGGCATTTCTGAAAGGGGGTCCTCCGTACACGAAAAAATATGTCCACCTGGGAGCAAGTCACCAAATGTTGTTAGCTGGTATTTGGCCAATGTACGCTTCACTAAAGTCTCCTGTAAAATGGGAACCCAGCCATTTCCCGTGAGAGGCAGCGCGGATGAATATAATATACGAGAACCCATTACTCGTAGTAACTTATGCCATGTCCAGCTGGTTGTGGACAGTGTCTGGATGTCTTGCGGGTCACGTGGGAACCCACATGGCAGCAGGGTATTGAGTGGTGCCGGAAGCGCCAAATCGGCCTCAGGTCTATAATATGGGATCCTAATGTCTGCAGGATACCAGTGTCGGGCAAAGCTCGCCTGCGCTACCAGGTAGTAAATCTGGAAGTTTGGTACCCCAAAATTACCCCTCTCATACGGCAGCACTAACGTATCCCAAGCAATGCGGGGCTGTTTACCACCCCACACCAGTCATATCAACAATGTACGCAGGTTTGTGAAGAAGCTGTTATATAATGGTATGGGAATGTTTTGGAAGAGATATAGAAATTGTGGAAGCACCACCATCTTAATTATAGCTATTCTTCCAGCCATTGATAAGGGCAGTTTAAGCCAACGATCGATGTTACGTCCCAGTTTCTCCATCACCGGGCCATAATTCAACTGGAGGATACGATCTGTTTCTCTATGGATGTGGACTCCTAGATACCTCACAGAGTCATCACACCAGGCCAGCGGGTAGTCTCCGGTTCTGTCACAGTTTGCCTCAGTCAATTGGAATACTTCCGACTTCTCCCAGTTTATGCGTAGGCCCGACTTAGTACCATATCTTGTCACTTCCCGGAGCAATGGTGTTAAGTTATCGTCCGGGTGCCATACATATAGAATAATATCGTCGGCATAAAGTGTAAGTAATAAGGAACCAGTATTAAATTGTAATCCCCGATGACTATGCCTTTCTAGCAGATGTCGCAGCAGTGGATCGAGCGCTATTACAAATAACAAGGGAGATAGTGGGCACCCCTGTCGCGTTCCACGAGAGAGTTGAAATGCATTAGTCAAGGTGCCATTAAGTCAAATTCGTGCTGTGGGTAAGGTGTACAATAACCCAACTACTGCCAGGAACCGTTCCGGCACCCCCAGTCGCCCCATAGTGGCATATAAAAAGGACCACTCAAGCGAGTCAAAAGCTTTCTCAACATCGCGGTGGACAGCGGCTTCCAGGACCGACGGTGATATCCTGTGCAATGTGGCAAATAACGTGCGAATATTAAGGGCTGTTGATTTGTGGGGAATGAAACCTGATTGCACTGGAGAGATCAGTTTCTCCACAATTAATGCAAGCCTTGTTGCCAGTACTTTAGCAAGAATTTTATTATCAAAATTTAAGAGAGAAAGAGGTCAGTATGAGCTACATTTCTGTTCGTCCTTTCCGGGCTTAGGCAGCAAAATTATAACACCTTCTCTCAAAGTGGGTGGAAGTACTCCTGCCTCTACTGCCTCCTGATACATGTCTATGAGATGGGGTGTAAGGAGGCCTTTATATTTTTTATAAAAACAACCCGTAAACCCGTCCAGCCCTGGCACTTTGGAACCATCCAGTGCATTAATGGCCTCAGTTACTTCATCTTCCGAAAAGGGCTCGGCCAGAAACTCCTGGTGCGCCTTTTCCATCCAAACAAGTGGGACCTCATCGAGGTAATCACTGTAGTCTGAAGGGAGTTCGGAAGCTCTTGAGGTGTATAATGCTGTGTAATACTTAAGTACCTCTTCTAAGATCCCAACATTACCAGTTATCCGCTCTTTATCATGTCCAATTAGTTCAGCTATGTAGGTGGGCCTGCGGTACTGTCGCATCAGTCTAGCTAACGTTCTACCAGGCCTCTCACTCTCCCCATACCGCCTAGCCACAGCATAATTGCCTAAAAAGTGTGCCTCGCATTCCGAGGCTTCCCGAAATTCTGTCAACAGCGTTGCATGTCTTTGTAGATCGAGGGGGCCTGTATCGTTATCTACTCTACAATCTAGCTCGATGAGCTGTGATTCTATCTGCGCAAGCGTACGACGCAAATCCCTGAGTACCCCAGCATTTTTCGAGATACACACCCCCCTCGCATAGGCCTTAAAGCTTCCCATAGAGTGGCCTTGGATTCCACCGACCCTACATTTATTGCAAAATACTCAGTGATCGCTTCCCCCAGTTCTGTTGCAAAAACAGCATCCCTCAGGGCCATATCTGGGAACCTCCATGGTCGCACTACCCCCCCCTGCTCCAGGGAGCCTCAATTTTACCAACACAGGAGAATGATCGGATAGTGTGCGCGGCAGGTGGGTAACTGTGTCAATCCATGTCACCACCCCAGCGGATAGGCACCAGTAATCCAAGCGTGTCCAGGTATTATGAGGTGCAGAGTAATGGGTATACCCCTCGCGGTCTGCACAGTGGTATCTCCATGCATGCACTAGCCCAAACTTTTCTATAGTGTCCAACACCACCCACCTTGCCCTTGGTTTTATGGCCATCGTGTGTGCTGTGCTATCACGCTCCGGATCAATCAGCAAATTAAAGTCCCCCCCATGTATATGTAGCCCGCCTCCATGCGTCCCATGTGGGTATGGATAGTGTTAAAAAAATCGAGGTCATCAACATTTGGAGCATATACATTGACAAATAGGATAGGGTACTCAAGTAGACAGCCCTTCACCAATAAGTAACGCCCCCCGCATCCCGACAGAACTCCTCCTCCTGGAACGGCACCCGTTTATGTATCAACACTGCAACCCCTCTGGCATAGGAACTATATCCTGCGAAATATTTATGTGCCCCCCATCTCGATACCAGCGACATCTTAGCATTTGTTGCGAGATGAGTCTCTTGTAGAAAGGCAATATCCACCTGGTGGCGTTGCATGTAATTGGTCACCTTCTTACACTTACGGGTATTATTTAGGCCCCAGACATTCCAGGACATCATTACCACACTGGCCTCTGCCATCACCTTATTAACCATGATCTATTTCTTGCATTTCCAACTCACTGGCACCTGGACCATTAGTGCCGCACTGTAAATGACAACTGTAAGAAAACCAGACTACAAACGTTAGCCTACCAACCCAGTTCCCCCCCTCCCACCACCCATCCCCCTTACCTAACTCTAGGGGGAAATCCCCATCCCTTATAACCATGATTGAATGATTATACAGACAAAATCAAATTGTACTATAAACCTGCAAAAACATAAACAGGTGCATCTGCACTTGAGGGGTGGCAACACCCCGCCACTTCCCCTAATCTTGGCACTAAGTGCCTGCATACGTGCATGTTATTCGTCCATGGCGGTGTCCCAGCGCGCCAGTAGCACGGGTTCTCGGCGGTGCAGCTTGAATATTATTAAACACATCATCACCTGTCCATTGCTCTTGAACAGGAAACTCTGTGTAACTAACTGGCAGTGAAAAGATCAGCACTTGCGCCAGAGTCTGGTATGTCCTGTGACCGCTGCGGCGACGCTGTACGGTGCTTCTTCCCAGCATTGGAGTATTTCTGGCAGAACTCTTGGGCATCATGAGGAGAGTCAAAAACTCGGGATCGTCCGTCAATGTCAGCCTTCAACCATGCTGGATATAGTATTCCATACCGTAGCCCCATCTTCCGTAGGGTCGCCCTTACCCCTGCGTACTTTCTGAGTGCTTCCTGTACCATAACAGTGAAGTCCGGGTACATGGATATGGTCGAGCCCTGCCATTCAAGTTGGCCCTTCTCCCGCGCCATCCTTAGGGCGGTATCCTTATCTCTAAAGTTCAGTAACCGGGCTATGATCGGTCTAGGCGTGCAACCTGGATTGGGTCGTGGTCCCAGGATGCGATATGCACGTTCAATTACAAATGTAGTTGTAAAGGACTCACCCCCAAATAAATCTGTGAGGAGCGTTTCCACAAATCGGTCCAGCCGCCCGGTGTTGGTAGACTCGGGTACCCCCATAATACGAATGTTGTTCCTCCGCCTGCGTGCCTCTAAATCCTCATTCTTAATGGCTACAGCCTTGAGGAGCTTCTCCATTCTTTCATATTTCTTGGTAGTCTGGGCAGCGCCATCTTCCAGATCAGAGATTCTGCCCTCTGCCATGGTCAGACGCACTTCCTGCTGATCCAGCCGGGCCCCCATAGATTCCAACGTCTTATTGAGGGCATCAATCAAAGCGAGTGTCCAGTGCTCTGAAGCCTGCTCTCAAATCCAACAACAAGTTGTCAGGCCCAGTTACCTCAGTTGCATGTGTCACTCCTCCCTCCGCCATGCTGATCTGTTGCGTCGCAGTACTGGTGGCTGGTGCTTTGAAGGACAGAGTGCTTTGCTGGGGTCCTTACACCCCATACCCCACGCTGTTGAGTTGCGGTAGTCTATTTCGTGACAGCTGCCCCTTTGTAGTCTACTTGCAGGACAATGATGGGTGGGCCCCGGTCGTGGGAAGGATTCGCTACACAGTGCAGTTCTACTCAAGCATGCCGTCCACTCACTTCACCTATTGAGCCACAGTGGAATCAGCATGACATCCCAATTACCGCCCACGTGTCCCATATGTGTTCCAATCTGAACAGGGCCTTGCCGTCAGTGTGGTGAGTGCAGTGGGCCAGAGTGGGACATCATCCCTGTAGCTGCAACACTCAGGCCTCTCTAGCCATCCTCACAGGCCTCCAGGGGGACATCACCGGTGCTGCGCAGGGTGTATGAAGGTGGCCCATGCACCGGGTCTTGCCCCTAGTGCGCTCATGCTGTGCGGCTCACTTCAGCCCAGATGGGCCCTGCCATTATCTTTCGGCCTGTAGCAAATGGGGGGAGGGGGGACCTCACCGCCACATCCAGTGAGGGGTCGCGGCCGCGGGGGGAGCAGCCCTTGCGGGTACCACAGCTCCCGGCCGGGCGGCCGGTCCCCAAGCTCACCCGTGGCTCCTGACACCGCGGGGCTTCCGGGGAGCATCTGTGCCCCACTGCCAGTGTCCTGATCGTTACCAGCCCCCACCGCGACCGCTCACCTCAAAAAGGTTGCCGCACGGTCTCGACTCGCGGCAGCCCCACAATCCATGCCCCAGCTCCAGCCAACGTACAACTCGAGTCCCAGGCGTCGCTCGAGGCTGCAGGCCGCACCACGCCCAGTCTCCGTAGGTCGGCGCCGATCCGCGCAGCAAGCTGCAAACAGGCCAATTTACATATTGGAGGCCGCACCACCTCCTCCTACATCTCCCGCGGTGTCTTTTAGTACGGCAATGCCGCCATAGCCGGCAGGACTAGCGATTAACAGGGAGCCAACGGTGGAGCTACAAGCCTACGTGGCCATTACGGTCGGCGGCTTGGCCACTCCCCCATGCCACTCCATTCTATGACACTCTACTCCATTCTACGACACAGCACTCTACTCCACTCTACGCAGCTCTTTCTATGCCACTCCACACCACTTTACTCCACGCTATTCTAGTCTGCGACACTCTACTCCACTCTACACAACTCCACTCTATGACACTCTATGCCATTCCACAGTACAACACTCTACTCCACTCCACTGAAAGACACCCTTCTGCACTCTATGCTCCTTCACTCTATGCCGTTCCACTCTACTCTACTCCCTCCATGAAACTATGCAACACTCTACGACACTCTTCACCACTCCATGCCACTCCAAGCCACTCTACGCCACTCCACAACACTTTATGCCACTGCACTCCACTCCACCACACTCCACTCTACTCCACTCTACTCTACTCCACTCTATACCACTCCACGACACTCCTCTCTATGACTCTCCACTCTAGGACACTTCACTATATGACATCCCACTCCACGTCACTCCGCTCTCCTCTACACCACTAACTTTTAGCCATACTGAATTGCAGCCACGCTTGTGTACAACATGGCTAAAACAGATTGGCAAAGACAATAGGTCTTGTATAGGCAAGACTAAATGCCAGCAGTTATTCAGCTGGATCAGGGATCCATCTGCTCCCAGTGAAATGTGATGAATTGGTCCCACTGTAATTTGCCAACACCGGGATATAATTCAGCAGCACCCATACGTTGTCTGCTCAGAGCAGCAACATGCAGACTGTGAGTTTTTTTTATTTTCTCTTCCAGATTGGGCCCAAAACAAAGAGCAATTTAAAGGGCCTTCAGCCCTCCTTTTGGTGGAGTAGAATCCTGACTGGGAGCTATCTGAAGTCTAACATTTAAATGCCAATGCACTGGGGAAAGACACAGCTTGTATCACTTCACAGAGAGAGAATTAGAGGCAGGTTTTTGCCTTTGTGCAACCCCTATATGTAAGAGACATGAAAGCACTGTAAGAATGTCAGATTTATCAGTATGTATGAGTATTTACACAAATAACAATTTGAAGGGCACTTGCTATTATTTTGTATGTAATACATTTACAGCACTATGCTCATCCCACTGAAGGGTGTCAGAACACTTTACATCACAGGCACACATTATACATTGACAATAAATCTTACAGCTGTATGGCTGGGATAAACACAAAGTCAGGATTTAAAACGTAAAGCAATGCTTGGTGTTGTCTTTTATTACTACACAAGAAACCCTTTTTAGCTCCCCTATAATAACAGATTGAAAGAAAACAATAAGGTTTTCAACCTATGTCTTGCAGTTTGCATTTAGGTCCTTGATGCCAATTCATAGCTCACTGTGCTATATTGTAAGGATTGCAATTTATGAACTGCAAGGAACAAAAGGATCTTTGTGTCGAAGGCAGTGAACCGCTTACCTATCTACATAGCATAATATTCTGTCATCAGCATGTTACACAATGTGCTTTTCAGGAGACACATTAACCCTCAATGCTACTTTATGAGTCAAAACTGTGATTAAACAAAACACAGATTTCTCCAACATGTGCTTTAACCACCAGAGTTACCGTACCATTATTATTATTCCCTGAGATTTACTGGGCAGGTAAAGCTCTCTACACAGGTGCCTTAACCCTGTTAGAACTCCTTCCAGAGGACTACAGGACACCTAGGGACTACTGGGCCCAACCATTGTGATTGAGGCCTTTTACTCCTGATGTCCTCGGTCCCGACCTACTATGTGTGCTGAACAACTGGGCCAAGTACCCCTTCTGCACTTGACTCTCAGTGGCAGTCAAGGCTCCCTTGTGGGGGGATGTAGATACAGATCAGTGAACAAGAATCATAACTCAAAATGCAAACAGTGCACACAGTAAATCAATGGCCATTCCAATTCTCGTTTTTATAGAAAACAAAAAGTTTATTTCTAACTTTACACATGCACAGGCATATGACATTCAGAAGCAATAACATAATCCCCCTTAAGGTCAGGGCGCTAGTAGTTATAAGACCAATCCCTGTCCCACCCTCCCTTCCGTAATGTGTTCGGGGTTATTCCCCATTCACTGGTGGCAGCATCCAGGGAATGCAAACTATTAAGCCGTACTTAAGTGTTCCCCCTTTGACTCCTTAGAAACTAGAAAAAAGTGTCTTTGGTGCAGCAGCACTGACAGCAGCAAGTCACCCCGGGCCCCAAAGGCCCACTTTCAGTCTTATCCCCTCTGGCGGTATGGCAGTGTTCAGCGGTGCAGTGAGTGCCCTCTTTTTGGGTTTTCCAAAATCCAGATTCTGTATGGCAAAGTCAGGCCACTCACAATGGACGCATCACCCCTGGTTGCAAAGGCTATTCCTGATGAGCAGTGTTGCCGGTTGGTTTCCAGTGATCAGAGCTGCTCCCACATGGCGGACAAAAAAGGTACGTTGCTCTTTCCCTTAGCAGGGGGGGTGCTGGTATTATTCTCCGGCTCCTGACCGGAGCCCCAAGGACGGTGCGATGTCCTCGGCGGCATCTTGGTGAACTTCGGGGACTGAGTTAGGTGCAGATCACAGTGTGTGGGCTCAACCCTCTGGACACACACTGTAATCACATTCCTGGTGCAGACTCTCCTTATTCGATCAACCTCACTATGGCAGTCCCTCCTGGCATACAGGTTTGCTGATCTCGGCATTCACAAGTCCTGTGCACCTGGCCCAAACTAAGATTATCAGTGACCTTCTCTGGCAGACTGGGTCACAGTGGTGCAGCGCTTCGGCTTGGTGTTTCCAAATACAGCTCAGAACAATGCATCCTACTCCTAGCATATGGGGATCACAGAGCCGATACTGCACATGGGCAGCAGCTTGATCGGCGCACAGCCTCACACCTCGCTCAGGGAATCCTCATGCATGGCTCCCCACTGGACCTCGCTCCCTTCAATGCTCTCCTCTCCCTCACAGAGTACACTTGCCTTGCAAGCAGACAGGCGATGGTGCTCCAGGGCAGGTGATCTTGGTGTCCTGGGTGATGTCCCCTCACCCAACAGGGAGACTATTAGGCCTTTGCCCCCAGTCCTGGTCACAGGCCAAAGTCTTGAAGTGCTTCCCCTTCTCACACAGCCCAAATACTTGGGTACTCAACCTCCTTTTCGTATAGTCCTTTTCCAATCTTTGAAGTTTTATGTTGGGAATCTGCTTCGTTTGAAGTGGACACTTTTCTCTTTCTTCTTTCCTCATGAAAGATGTGTGTCACAGCAGGCAGGACTCTGAAGCTGATTGGCCCACAACACAATTCATGGGAGTGACCAGGTCACATCTGGATGCCAGTCACTGTGATATGTGCATCAAAATGTTAATCCCAGGCTCCCAGCCCTACTCTTTATGATTCCCTTATCAGCCTCATTTCCCTTCATGAGATGTGTCCAGGCCCCTTCCTTGTGATATATTACTGAATCAAAGAGCAACTTCTTAAAACGCAGCAAAGGAAGTCTCTTTCTTTCCTCCAGTGTGTGTCCCTCCCAGCTCACAGAAATTCAGCAATCCACAAATTGGTCTGGGGAAAATCCTCTCTTCCTTATGTTTTCACCAGACAGGCTTGGGCTTCCCAAAATGGAATCCAGGGCCCTCCATGTAATGTACCATTGCAGGCGCACTTACTCATTGTACATTCAGAGCACACTTTTGGTCCATTACTGTCAACTCTATGTATTGTATCATTACATGTACACATGCATTCAGCACACACACACACTCAGTCTGAGCTCACTGTTGAGCACTGAAGCTTTTCTATGTTTAACCAGGGTGTGCTATTTTTCTTTTTAGTTTTATATAGTGCAAACTAGACCCGAAGGTATCAGAGCACTTTACATGAGCACCAGTTGTGTTACAGATGGACACATTCATTTTTTTTGTTAGGCAAGTGGAGATTAAGTGATTTGCCCAGAATCACAGGGTGTTGGGCATCCCTGCAGGGACATCGAACCCGGTTTCCTAGCTTCAAGGTCAACCGCCCTAGCCTTTCGGCCACATCCTCTTCCCTATTTACAAACACACACATTGCCAGCACACACACTCACCATGTAGGTACTGTACAACACTACACCCATCATGTATTGTACTTCATGCAATCACACATACATCAAACACATGCTTTACTGATGCATGCACTGTACAGCACTACATCTCTCATGTACTGTAGTCCTCTCAGGCATACATACAACCAGTACATGTATTAACCACACATGCACTACACAGAATTTCTTTATCCCTGTACTGTATCCTTCTTAGGCAAACATACATCCAGCGCAGAGTCACTACTCCTGTGCTATGGAGTACCACACATCTACTTGTCATAGGCCAAGGGTGAGTTAAGCACACAGCAGCGGAACTTTTAAACACGATGAATGAGCCTGTAGGCCTTGCTTCAGTGGCACAGGATAAAAAGGTCCTGTTCACTACTACTTATCACTACATGGTATGCTGCCACCATCGAAATTGTACTGCTTAACTCCGGGTGAAGGCAGTAGCCTTCCACCACTATGAGGGTAGCGCTTTGAGTTCCCCGCCAGGTCCAACAAGACCGTAATTCAAGAGACAGGCCAATGTTGTGGTGCACATGCATGATCCGTGTTCACCTATGACAAAAGAATCTGCATTAGGGATCCAGACAGCAGTACAGCTGAGCACTTTGGGCAGGGGTACACATCTTTACCATGGATAGGACTTTTCTGTCTCAACAAACCCGATAATATATTTTAAAATTCAGCCTGTGCAACCAATTAAGTCAGAAAATATTTCCTGTCACATTTCTCCTTGGTGCCAATTTCTTTGTGACAGAGTTTTTTTTAAAACAAATAAATGTATGCGTTGACTGTCAGGCTGCTTTTTATGACTCTGCCCCTTGTGACTCCACCCCCTTTTTGTTGCCCACTTTGAACTAAAGGTGGGTGGTTAATTCCGCTCCGCCAGGGAAGTTGCGGAGTTTTAGAACTCCGCATTCCGTTTGGAGTGCGAAGTTTTCAAAACCTCCGCACTCGCAGCGGAGCAGAGTTTACCGGTGCCGAGGACAGGAGCTTAGGACTTACCTACGGCTCCCAAATGGTGTACTGCTCCTGCTGCTTGCTGCACTTGGCTTCCGCTGCTCCAGCTCGAAGAATTCAATTAACAGGAAGAACTGCAGTGCGCATGGTGTGTTGCGTGAAGGCATGCCTGACCTCCCATGATAGGGTCAGGCATGCCTTCACGCAATACACCATGCGCACTGCAGTTCTTCCTGTTAATTGAATTCTCCGAGCCAAAGCAGTGGAAGCCAAGTGCAGCCAGCAGCAGGAGCAGGAAGGAACCAAGAAGGAAGGTAGTGGCAGGCTACGGTTAGGAGACTGGCGGCCCGGCTGCACTGCCGTGGACAGCCGGCACCGCCATACCAACCCACCAAGGAGGAAGCTCAGGACAGGTAAGGTCAGGCCTTACTACACGGGGTGCAGAGGGGCAGGGGGCTGTGGGGGGGTAAAGGGGGGAATGTATGGTGCAGGTAACTCCGCCAGGCCACAGAACTCAACGGAATTTCAGTTTTCCAGTAACTCCGCAGGCTCCACCCAGGGTTACTTTGAACCCCAATTTATGGGTTCCTAGAGTAAAGAGTTTTCAATTCCAGCACTGAAGAGGTGGCATTACGGCCAGAGCTGCTGAGTTTAGAGTTGGGGAACCAGGTGTAGAGTCCTGCTGGACACACCACTGTATTCAGCCACTCCTGGGTCTTCTACTTACCCAACACTCATCCAGCACAGGCGTCATGAGTGACGTGGCATCTGCCAATAAAAAGGACCAGGCAAACATGCCCTGGGCCATTTGTATGCACAGCATATATGTCGTCCTTGTCACAGCATGCGGGTCTAGGGCCTAGAACGCTACAATGTCGACGAAGCGGTCTGACCCCGTGTGTGTGTGCTGGCAGCAGCCCGGCAGTTTCTCCTGTGGGAAGCATAGCCCGAGTCTGAGGCACCCCCACACCTGCAGCTAGCAGAACAACGACTGAGGCACCAGGGATGTGGCACACCGGGACAGGGCAGAGTAAAGGCCTCCCGGCGAGTGAGTATGCCAGCATCCACCAGTAATGCCCTTGCAGCCACCCTCAGGCACATGCCCCTGCAGCCACCCACTGTACTAACCAGCCTGGAGGAGAGAGATCCATGAAAGGGGGTGGAGTGTCACAGCCAGCATCAAACTTGAAGCACCCGCATGCTGCAGACTGGTACCGCGAGAGGTGCCCCCCCTCCTGAACTTGCAACACCGGCATGGGTGAGAAGACTGCACCCATCCTCATGCAGCCCATGTTCCCACAGCGAAGAGAAGGGAGAAAGCAGCTACGGCAGTTCATTGGGACAAGAGCAGCACAGAGGCCCAATGTGAGGTATGCCGGCTGCCTGCTGAGGCCCCCTTGCAGGTGAGAGGAGTGTTGATCGGCCTTGCCGCATCTAGTGTTAGTGTCACCCCCTGCAGCTATGTGCACAGAGCCCACAAAGAAAGGCACAAGCCACAGCACTGGGAAGGCTGCCGTGGCCTATATTGGAAGTGGCAGCTTCCCTGAGTGACTTGTGGCGGCTGCCTCGGCCGGAGCTGATATGCATTGCGTGGCCCCCGCACCTGCATCTCCAGCCCCTGCCTGGCCCACAGTTTCAGGAAAGAATGCAGCGGACTAAGAGGAGAGGTGGCTGAAGCACCACCTAGGGGGTGCTCGCTGCACCGCACCCGGCCCTAACTAGCATGGCAACAAGGCAAGCCCGATGGAATAAGTGTGCACGACATGAGTGCCCCTTCACTGAACTAAGCAAAGGAAATAATGTCCTGCTGTGCCCCCGCATACCTTCATCCATATACGGCAGTGGCGCAGCTTCCCCCTCAGTCTTGGTGGTCTGCAATGTGAAGCCAAGACATGCGGGGTATGCACTGCATGCCCTCCTAGTGACAATATGCCACTACTGCTCTTCCACTATAGTAAGAAACTGGCTAAGAGAGCGCCACATGCCCCCTGTTGGCTGCCTTTCATTGCCACAAGGAGGGGAGAGACTGCTACCAACCACAAGGAGCCCAAAGAAGCCCAAATATGCCCAGCCAAGAAAGCTGCCAAGGTTCCAGCGAAAGCCAAGGCCATGAAGCCACAAGTAGCCAAGAAATGTCCAGCCAAGGTAGTCAAACCAAAGGCAGGCAAGCCCAAAGCAGCAAATCCAAAAAGGCAGCACCAAGACAAAGTAAGGGTTTCCATCGAGACACTTGCATAAACACACCTGCCGCCACCGTACTTGAGAAGATAACACCACATGCCTCTGGTGGTAAAAGACCTCCACCCCAGGAAAGAAGACTAGACACGCAAGGCACTAGCAAAGGGCACCAGCTCGCCAGAGCGTACCCTATCAAAGACAAGGCACAGAGACAATGTAAGACTGCACCAGAGAGCCGCACCTGAGACTCAACAGCAGGGGCAGGAGCCCTGGAAACAGAGAGCCAGCACCGACTGGCCACCAATGGGCCACCAGTGAAAATCTCACACAGAGTGACCAACCCTGTCAAGCACTTACGAACCTAGGCAGGACCAAGTGCAGCGACGATGCAACCTCGAGGTGCAGGCACTGTGCCCTCGAGCGAAGGCTGAAGGAAGGTGACCCCCCATCTCTGGAGCAGAGCACCAAGATGATCCCTGACGAAGGGACAAGCGGAGTGTGAGTGGTTGCCACACCCACAACAGGAGATGTGCCATCATATGAAAAGGACAGGACCAGCAAGAGGTCTACGCTGTAAGAAGATACACAGTCCTATGAACAAGACGACACCAGTGAGAGGTCCATGTGAAGTGAACATGCGACGCGTGGCAGAACGCTACATCACAGTGAGAGAATGGGAAAAGGAGAAGAGAGGAGTGTGCATGACCGAATCTGGCCAGAAGAAGAAGCGAGCTTGACACGACGCCACATCATTGAAGGAGAATTGAAGAGGAGAGAAAGGTGTGTGACAGACCTGTCACACTGAAGATCCTGACAACTACAGATGCGCAGTAGAAATGAGCAAAGGTGACAAGACTGAGGACTCGTACCACTAGCGGAGAGTGCACCTACAGACACAAGCCAGCCACCAAGTGGAGTGACATCCCCGGCGACAGCACAGTGGGAGGACCAAATGTAAGCCACCAGCAAGGGTGAACCGTGTCTTTGTCCCACCCTACCCAGTGCGACCATCCATTCACAGGCACGACTTCTTGAGGCAGAAAACATTCCTGCTAGGAACCTCACATGCCAAAGATGAAGAAGAACTGCACCAATGATGCAACAAGTTATGTGGCTAACAAATCCCTCCAGTCATCTTCATTCCAAGCAAGTCATTGCCACCTGTCGTACAGGTTGTCAAATGGTAACAACATCATCATTGTCATGTTCATCACCCTCAATACCTATGAAGCATCTCACCACCAGCGAACGATCAGGAGACCAACAGGCACTCCTGGCACCGTGGGGGAGCAAACATCCAGAGACTATCTGTTAGACCCCATGTGCACCTGAGTCCTGCTGATGAGAGCACATCCCACCATTGCGTCATCTACCATTCTGGTTACACGAGTGACTCAGCCGTGGCCCGTTGGTGGGCCTGCAGTGGCCCCCATGCACCCCGCATGCCCACGCGGTCCCTAGGAAACCCAGCTAAAAGGGCCTTTAAGGGAGTCTCCACACAAAGGAATCCTGGTATGAGAGATGAGTCCGAAGCTGCTCCACCGGCAGGTACCAGTTGGTGCCGGGCCTAGGAGGAAGACATCCAAACATTATCAATGTTGTCCCAGCCTTTGCAGGTTTGCCTTTCACAGAGCCAGGGTACCTCAAAAGAAACATCTGCAGCAGACTCCACACAATGCTCCAGATGCACCCCCAGTTTGAACTGTTTACATCATCTCCAACATTATGAGAGCAGGCAGGACCGAATAACAATGCTTAGGTGGACCGTAACACCACAGACATGTTGTTGAGGGATCCAGGCTCCAACCACACATTGGCCAGAGTCATCTGTTAAAATTATGGATGCATGCTTTGATGCCTGGGTGCACCCAGCTGCACCTGCCCACTTATCCTGTACTGTCCTGCAGACTTCCTGAAGAGACTGAGAAACTTGATGGTGTTTTGTTTTGTTGTTTATTCATTCCCCCAGGTTGGACTTGTTATTTTTTTAAATAAAGTTTAGGAGGGATGTAGGGTCCTGCTGGAAACGTCACTCTATTCTGCCACTCCCCAAGGGCTGGTCTCCCACTTACCCACAACCATCCAGCACAGGTGTCACTAATGACGTGGCGCCTGCCAATAAAAGGGGCTGGGCGCATGTGCCCTGGGCCAGTTGTATGCACAGCATATATGTATCCTTGTTGTCCTTTTTACAGCATGCAGGCCTAGGGCCCAGAACACTACACCAGGTTCAAGTCTTAGAACTGCGGAAACCAGTTAAAGTCTCTGCATCAGATCAACATCCTATGATTCTGGGCAAATCACTTAGGGCCTTATTTACAAGAAATGACGCACCTGTGTCAAAAAATCTTACGCACTATAGAAAAATGTGGATTTTCTTGTAAATCTACACATACCTAGCACCAGGAGGTTCCAAAACAGACCCATGCATAGAACTCTTTTATACCAGAGAGACAAGGACCTGCTGCAAGTATTTAATCTTTACGGGGCCCACAAGCAATGATCATTCACTATGATGTAAATCACCATAGACGATAGTGTGCCAGTGCTGCACTGGCACACCATCGTTGCGGCCTGTGAGCAATAATGTGGGAATAAGCAGTGCTACCCATGCATCAACATGGGGAGGAAATAGGGGCATGCACAAGTCTTACTGCTACATCATAACACAAACGGGTTAAGACACATACAAATGCCATTTACAGAACCAAAAGTTTCTCTGACCCTGAGATCACATACAGCAAGAGATTTAGCAGTGCATGCGTCTTTAACATACAGAACGTTTGAAGCTTGGGATGCGTACAATCTTCTTTCACTCATACTTCAGGTATCTCTTTTCCATCTCTATAGCTGGTAATATCTCCCTCAGAACAGTGCATGTTCCAAACAAAGTCCGCAACTCAGCCACAGTGGGCACAATGCTGAGCTGGACTCTGAGATCATCGGAAGGAGAGGTGTGGCGCAGCGGTCAATGCGGATGACTCTGGATGGGGACTCACGGCTCGATCGCCAGTACCAGCTCAGCTCAGCATCATGTGACTCTGGGCAATAGCTCACTTAATCTCCACGTCACCCCCCGCCCAGCGCCTGGATACCCTTAAGGGTGATAAGTTTGCACTTTACTAATGTGGCAATATTTATTATTTATGGCCATACTACTCACAACGACTCTCCTTGCTAAAGCTAGGGCCCTTCCTCACAGACTTTATAACCTAGAAACCCATTCAAAGCCCATTACTTGCCTATCTTTGTTGTGTCTAATAGATCAAACCATAAACCTTATTATTACTAGGTTGAGGAAAATCTTGTACTATGCAAGCTCGAGCTATCTTGATTCATTTTTTTGGTTGTAGGCATATTTCGCGTAATTTTTTTTTACTCAAGTGCTTTTTATTCATGTAATTTGTCACCTACTATTGACTAATTTGAGGAGACAATGTCTCACAGGAACCATAAAACTGATCTGTGACATATTCAATTTTCTCCTGGTATTATTGTGACGTTTGAATGTGAGGTATACCCTCACTATTCTCACTTAGACAATCGGCGTTATGAAGTTTGCCTAATGCTCATGATGTTAACAAAAATTACAACACAAAAAGATGATAGACGGAATGTTGAACATTGTCAAACATTGACCCCCAGTCACAGATCGGGGTTTAACCCATTATTATTTTTTTTGCCACGCCGTTCGGGCTGGACTGTTCCCATGGGGAACAGTGTCAAGACTGATTTTCAAATGGGCTGGTCCAAACTGGGGTGGCATGGTGATCAAAAGAACAATAGATTACACCCAGATCTGTGATTGGGGGTGAGTGTTTGAAAAGTTTATGTACTCCGTCCATCATCTTGTTGTGTTGCTATGTTCGTTATAAGTGGCCAGGGTATGCCCAGAAGTGGGTCCCTTGCTCGCTGTGCCACTGGATTCAAGCTAGCCTGGCTGACGAGGGGTGCCCGGAAACTGGTCCCAGGATGCTTTTTCCGGTCCAGGGAGGACCTTATTTTGGCAGTTCGGGCTGGACTGTTCCTACGGGGAACAGGGTCAAGACTGACTTGTATATGACTGGGTCCAAACTGGGGTGGCATGGTGAGCAAAAGAAGACCACATCCAAGTTGTTGTAAATACAGTGGAATCATCCCAGCTAAATGAAGGTGTTGTAGTACTGCCCAACTGCCTGACTCACTTACTGAGCCAACACGCTAGAGCCTAGAGTCACCAAATGCTCATTCAAGAGGAAACGTTTTGGAGGCAACTATTTGTGTGTTCTTACAGAAAATCTTTGAAATAAACTCCCACACCACATTTGAGCAGTAAAAGAGCACCTACAAGTCAAAAAAAAGAAATTGAAGAGGAAAAAGCTAGACTAGATGAATTCACACACCCATAATCACACATCATGACATCTAACACCACAAGACATACAGAAGCCTTACATAGACAATCAACATCATGCCAACCAACATAGCAACTCATCACACAACTCCACTCTGCAGATCATACCATATTTTGGTCCACAAGCAAATCAAATTATTGAATAAGTCATATACCATTACATTATACTCTAGTGCACTACATATCACTGTACCGCACAACACAACACCATGATGCTTTATGCCATTAAGCACAGTACCAAAACATACAATTCAACACATCAGTGCATCATACACCTCACCATAAAAGACCACATTACAAATACCCAAACATATTCTGTTCAGTGCTGTACACATACTATGACACTCAACATGCCACTCATCACTATGCCCCCATATCACACCAAACCTAACCATACAACATAAAACCGGATATATCAAAATGTATCACATTATAAAATAACAAATGACACAACAAAACACCTCTGTCCATACCCAATGAAACTGTTAAGCACCATATGTCACTAGCCACACCATAACACATGGTGTCAGAGTACACTGAGCCATACTAATCAAGAAATATGAAACTACAGCAATATGTTTAATGAATAATACAGTGGTTCAAAATATATATATCTAGGCTTTTGGACTCAGACACTGTAGCTAAATTAAGGGTATTAAAACAAAGAAAAATGTATGAGGCTGATGGTCACAATATCTAACCTTTTTAGAAGCACAGTCTTGTTTTGGGAAATAAATCAGCACACTACTACACTGTAGCCAGTTCCAAGGGGGAGTTGACAATAATGACCATTGTGCTACATATAAAAAAGAAGAACATAACCTAACTTTTATTGATACTTTATTGCAGCCCCTGTGAGTCAGTTTGATTGTGTGAGCACAGGGTCATGCAACCAAACATGATGAAGCTTCTAAGTATCAGCATTCTGATTCTGAGGGTTCATTGCTCTGTCAGGAGATTAAAGGGTGCATGGAATACAAAGACCAGGCAAATGTCTGGGGTTGCCTTGACTTGCAAACTGTGGTAGTGTTATGGCCCAGCTGATCTGTCACACATGCACAGTTTCACCAAGTTGCTGTCATCAATTTGAGAGGATGTATATGTGGGATACCACCCACTGCACTTTACAGGACCTAGCTCAATACATCATCAGTCAACCTGTGTGAAATTTAAAAAATTCTGATGGTTCTCCAACCCTTTATGCCCATTAGGATAGGCCACCCCTGATGAACAATCAATAATTCAAGCAAGCACTCTTAGAGGAAGTGTGGGGACAAGTTATATATTTTACACACTTGCGGTTAATGCTGTGCAGTTATAGTTAAGTCTGAGTTTCCACAGAAAGAGTGATTTTTGTTTACTTAATAACTTCAGCCAGTTTGATGTCTGTTTCCAAAAAAGAAGTTAATCTACCTCGGCTCCATCAGGAAAGTTTCATGCCTATCTGTTAAGCGTGGGCAAAGAACAAGGGGCAGGTGGGTGCCAAAAGTGTGGTTTCCTATGTTAATTTCCATAGGAAGCTTTGGTCTCTGATACAAAATACCTCCCAGTCTAGAAAAAAGTTAGAAAAGTATTCAGAAAGCATGCTTTCTCTCATTTAGTGTAAATCAGTTCTGTCTTTTTTTGCAAAATTAGTGTTTAAAGAGGGGTTTGGGTGGGGCATAAAGGGGTTAACCCTTAGAAAAAGGTAGGTCCACCTGGACAGTTGGTCCCATGATTCTGCCAAAGTTTGGTACCATGAGAGTACCGTGGGGCCAAAAAATACTCAAACTTGATAGGTTGAGGGAGCTTTATTCCCTGTCAGCCATTTTGGTACCTCAGAGTATGGAAATGCCTCTTTTTGCATGTTTACTCCCACAATTTTGGGCTGATGATGCAGGTTTTTCAACTCTTAGAGTACACTGAGGTCTGCTAACCAGATCTCAGTTCCTGTGATCTAACCCATTAAAAAGTATATGTTGAATTGGCTTTCCCCAATTGGCAGAGACTGACTTACTTATAAGTCCCTAGTATATGGTATCCAGGCCACCCAGGGCTGCAGCACTGGTTGTTCCACCCTGTGTGTGACAAAGTACAAAATGGCTCCCAGCTGGCTTCTGCAGACTGGAAGGGCAGTTTTAAAACTGCTTGTTCGACTTTGCCATTTAAACCAATGGCAAAGCTCCCACTTCCCTTAACAATATATATATAAGTCTCCCCTTAGGAAGGCCTACCTAGCCCTAAGGCAGGGATCTGTATATTATTGAGTGGGACATGTATTATTTCTTTATGTGTTCTAACAGCAAAGGTTCAAAATTGTTGTTTTACTGTGGAAGAGTTAGTAGCCCCATTGCTAACACAGAGTTACCAACTGACCACTCAGGTTGCTAACTTCTGAATGGGTCTACTGAAATGGGTACCTCAAGGTATCAAATTACTTGTGGTATTAAACCCGACTTGATGTCCAAGTCAAATTTAATGTCACTTTTATGGAAACACAACTTTTAGAAAGTTGCCACTCTTTGACCCAGTTTGTCCAATGGCCTCTAATGGTCAACGGCCACCAGACAGCTTTCTACCCTCCTGGAAAGTCATGTAAATGACTCCCAGGCTCAGGAACAATAGCAGTTTTCTATTGCTACAAGGAGGGCTGTTACCTCCTTCTTGCAGGAAGCCCCTCAGAGTGTTGGCCCAAAAGGCGAGCTTCAAAGACAAAGCTGCCTTTGATGGGCAAATGTCGATCACACTCCTTAAGGGTCGCACCTTTGTTCAGGTAGACAGGGTGGTGGAGGAAACAGTTACTTTGTGTAAGCCTTGCTGCTCGAAGCCACAGCTACCCACGATTGAGCTAGAGGTTTTGCATACGAGCCTGACTAGAACCAAGACAGTTTTAGTGAGTGTATTACACAGTAAGGTCACACACCATACCATATAATTCACCCAAATCCTCAAATGTGATACAAGGCCATGCACAGTGAGGGTTGATTGTCTGCATTGGGTTGGGCACAAGATCTGCGGGAAGACGGGCAAAGGGCCTGGCTAGGAGGTCATGTGCAGAAGGGGTTCGACACCTAGGGGGATTGGGTAATGACAGTGATATGAACAGTGAGGATGAAAGACAGGAGACAGTGATAGGACAACTTGAGAGAGGAGCAAGAGACACGTGGTGAGATGTTTAACATTATTGAAAAGAAAGGACGAGCAAGGGAGAACGAACAAGTATACATATAGGTTTTAATGTTTGAGGAGAAAAAAGAAGGTGAGCTGGAGGAAGAGGAGGAGCAAAGCTAAGAGATGAATTGAAAAGAGTTAATGGATTATATAGGGAGAGTGAGGAAGCGGTTGAGATGAGGAGAGTTAATGGAGTGCAAGAAGAGAAAAGGGGAGCTATGTAGAGAGATGGAGCAAGATAGAAAAATAGAAATTAGAAAGGGAGGAAAACAAGGTAGATAGAAGACAATTAAGCAGATAAAAATGAGAGAGAGCCATAGAAACAGAGCCAAAGATGAAATCACTGAGGCAGAGAAGGACACAGAGAGCTGCAGAGATTACTAAGAGATACACCAAGAAATAGTTGCACAGATGGACTGAGATTGTCATCTATGTGTTGTATGCCAGCACACCAGCACTTTTTCTACTTTTATATTCTTCTGCATTCTACAACACACATAGAAAGAGGAAAAAACCTCAGGGGATTGTTTTTGTGCAGGAAGATGCCCTTACAAAAACAAAAGCAATCCTCCTTACAATGCAGGCAGCCAAAAGGGTGTCAGTGCAGGAAAAAATGCAGGAATGTGCCATATTGACTTAAATTCCTGACCTTTCCCTGCCACACAGTGCAACGCAGCACAGAAAGGTGACTTACTGCACTGTGTGACTTGCCCACAAATATGTCTCATAGTCTACACCTAGCTATGCAGAAAAATAAGTCTCAGAGCACATTAAGGCTGCTGGATCAGTGTCAGCAAGCTGTAACTCATCCTGTAGGCCATAGTAGAGGACCAAGTCTTCTTGCTGCTGGTGCGCCATTCTTGCTGACAAATTCCAAACAAATTTTGTGGTCTTGGATATCTATGGGTGAGCTATTACCATTCATAAAAACCACTGTAACACCTGCAGCGTTACATCATCTATCATCCAAGGCGGTGCTTAATTTGTAAAAGAATAAGAGAAGGGCCCAAAGATTTTCTCAGGAGCCTGTGGCCAGCGTGCCCGGATGTTGAGATTGGCAAATATCAAGAATAAGTGCCAGGGCCCAAAGATTTTCTCAGAAGCCTTTGACCAGCGTGCCCAATGTTGAGATTGTCTGTGTTGTCTTGATTCCACCTCATGTCTCTTCCAACCACCTCTGTATACTCCTTGACCCTTTATTTCACTTTTGCTGTTTCTTTCAACCCTGTTTTTTCCCTTTGTAATGCTTTTCTGTCATTCTCTTCCTCCTCCTTTCCCCTTGTGCATTTTCACTCTCTTGTTCTGGGTTTCAGTCTGATGAGAAAAAATAAGAGCTGGTCCCCAAAAATGAGTGCTGGTGGGCCCCACCTTGACCTGTAACAACCGCCTCAAATTAGGTTGAATACATTTTTATCGACATTATTGTCAGTGAAACAGGAGAACCAATCCTGAAAACAACAGTCCCCCCATCCAGTAAAAACCCTCCCCCCCAGGCCCGCCCAGGTTTAATATCACTATAACAATAAAAGAAGATAAAAAGAAGAAGAACACAAGCCCTAGAGGATGCATTAGGTAGTCTGCATCTAAGAGGCGCCAGATGTAGAAGGACAGATTGAGGTATAGCAGGCCTCTATCTTGGAGTCCTCCAGAATTTTCAGGACCCTGAGTCGCTTCAGGCAGGTCAACACATAGTCCAAGGCAAAAAAGTCCAACAATGGCCGCCTTTGTTTTGCAAATTCCTTAATGGTGCACATAGTTTCACTGATGAGTTTTTCCATGCCTAGGACCCACCATAGTCTCTCGATCCAACTGATTCAGCCAAAGGTACTGGCTGACCCCTGAGTGACAGGATAGATTGCTTGGCAGGAAGATGCAAGTGGGATATTAGATTCCCCTTCCGTCCCCATAGGGGATACATCTCATTGTCAGGTCGACCAAAAATAATAACCTCTGGTTATCAGGTGATGTCAGCCCCTGTGTTCTGCTTGATGGTGGTGAAGACAGATTCCCAAAAGAGGCAAATGGCCGAGCAAGACCATAACAGGTGCAGCAATGTTCTCTTATTCCTGCATCCTCACCAGCAATGTGGGTCCCTTCCTGCCTTCATTTTGGCTAAGCAGCTAGGAGTATAGTGCCTCCTATAGAGGATCTTGGCTAATTATTCCCTCCCCCGTGTGTTGTGTGATGTGATGTGTGTGGATGAGTATTTTGAAAAACAAAGGAGAGAGCGTGGATTTTGGGGTACGTCCTGATCCCCTGGGTAAAGTTGCAAAAAAACAATGTGGACGGACCCTGTTATAGTGTGAATCTATCAATCACTAAGTGTGGTAAGTCCAAGGACCCATTAGGTATATTTAAAAGACCCCTCACACACCAACCTGGTTGGTGTCATGCTTCATCATTGGGGTCCCAACCGGGTGGCCTAATACCGCCCGGTTGTGCTACAACGCCTGATTACAGCGGAGCAGGTGTGGTGTGAATGTGTGATGTGAGTGTTAAAAATACCTCTGAGAATCCTTGCCAAGTAAATTTATTAGTGGCGGCTCAGGGTATGATTAAAAGCTATGTGATGCAACTAACAAGAAATAATAATCTGTAGTTGTTTAGGTGATGTGGTCTACATGTTTCAGCCCATTAAAAAATTCAGATGGGCTTTCTTCAGGACCGAGAGTAAAAACGTGAGTGGCAAAGTGAAGGCCACGTGAAAGGTGAAGTACCAACACACGCGCTAAGGTGTGTGGACTAGGTGTCGGTATACTTACTGACACCGTTCAAAAACCTGTGGAGGAAAAAGAGATAGACAAAACAAGACATGTAGTTTTTTGAGCAACATAAAATGCAATCTTTCATAGCAACACAAAATTGCAATCTCAAACATGCCGTAATAGTCAAATTGACCACCACCGTGATAGTGATAGAGTAATAATGATTCAGCATGCATGTATATGCAGCATGCTTAGCAGGAAAAACGTCGTAAGGCTGGATGATCACAGAGGAGCATCGTGAAACGAATAGTACACTATGCGGATCATGTACCCACGCTAAAACGGGAATTAGATGGTCACATGGGAGCATCGTGAGGCGAGTGGCCGTGATATAATAGAAGCCAATGCTTATATATTACGGGCAGCGGGTGATAAATACGCGCTACATGCAGAGTGCTGATTAAATTATGCGAAGTGGCGCGCAAGGAGTGAGTCACATATGCGGCCATACGAACGCCTTAAAAATGCATAAGTTACGAGTAGGCAAAATTGCATGTTTAAAAAGGTAGAAACAGTTGTAGCAACGTAAAGCCAAAAGATCATATTTACTATGAAGAGGAAATATGGGCAGCTAATCAGGGCATAGGAGGGGTCTCTTCCGGTAAACCAATCTGTAAGGAAAAAGATGGCTTTTTAGTAAAAAGCCGTGGATCGTGGAGCGGGTCGCCCATGGTCCAAAGAAACGCAACCTTACTTGGTTCCGTGAGGATTCCCGTTATACAACCTACTGCGGTCTCCCGATGTCCTGGCTGGTAAGGGACGCGCCAGGAGAGCCGTGTTAAATCCATTCCTTAGGGCGCCCAGGTGGAAAGTGACGGCACCACGTAAGGAGGTGACGTTGCAAGAAACAGCTCGTCTGCGTGTGACGGGCTGGGGCGTGGCGGCCATATTGGAAGGCCCGTGATCTAAAAACGAGCGAGGTGGCTATGGCAGCCATTTATAAAGGGTAAGGATTGGGAAAACCCACAATACTGAGAAAGGGAGCCGTGGTGTGTGATAACACGGCGGCAAAGAAATAATCAGATAATAATGATAAAATGGAAGGTGTGAGTATTACTCAAAAAGCGCGTTGGACGGTAGTGCGCAAATTGCCCCGACAGACAGCGCTGGGCATAGAGTGTGCTCAGTACATATCCTGAAGAAGAAAAAATAATTACATGAATATGGAAGGTGTTACTCAGAATGCGCGTTTGATAGTAATGCGCATATTGCTATGACAAGCAGCGCTGGGCATAGAGTGTGCTCAGTAAATATCCTGCGCTGGTATAGAGTTTAATGGATAAGCATCTATTATCTCCTAAGGCTTTGCCAGGGAATGTTATCGTTGAGTCCTGTCAGATGACTGGATAGGCGATAAACCCATTTTTGTTCTTTCTCCAATAGACGATTTTGTATGTTAGGCATGTTAGGATCCAGAGCCTCGATGACAACCCAACTGATGTCATTAGTGGTATGACCAGCTTCAAGGAAATGGCTTGTCATTCTTGTGGTCGTCTTCTTGCATCTAATCGTACTGCGATGCTCGCAAATTCTAGTCTTGACTTTCCGATTAGTCATCCCAATGTACGTAAGGTTACAAGGACATGTGATGCGATATACGACATGGGCTGTGTTACAGTTCGTGTGTGTCCTTAAGTGCCAGGTCTTGCCTGGTTCCAAGTTGAGGCTTTTGGTAGTCATGGTTATATGGCACACACTACTTGTTAGTTGCATCACATAGCTTTTAATCATACCCTGAGCCGCCACTAATAAATTTACTTGGCAAGGATTCTCAGAGGTATTTTTAACACTCACATCACACATTCACACCACACCTGCTCCGCTGTAATCAGGCGTTGTAGCACAACCGGGCGGCATTAGGCCACCTGGTTGGGACCCCAATGATGAAGCATGACACCAACCAGGTTGGTGTGTGAGGGGTCTTTTAAATATACCTAATGGGTCCTTGGACTTACCACACTTAGTGATTGATAGATTCACACTATAACAGGGTCCGTCCACATTGTGGATGAGTATTTTGTCACATTGGGCCTCGTCCAAGGTTATGTCTATAGCCTTTTCCCAGGCTCGCTGAAAAATAAATTTGTGGGTGTGTCCCTTGATGTTTAGTATAGCATAAATCTTAAATGTCGTGTGGGTGTCATCAGTGAAATGGAGTAGGCATTTCTCGAAGGGTGTAAGCGCTCGGGTAGCACCCTCCTGAATCTCTGGGGAGACGACCCAGTGCTGTAGTTGTAGGTAACTAAATTGCTTTACCTCTGATAAGCCATACTCGAGCTTGAGCTGGTCGAAGGGCTTGATGGAGCTCCCTCAAAGATATCTCATAGCGTTTTGCAGCTCCCCTGTAGCCAAGCCCTTTAGTGTCCCCTTTCCAGGCTCAGAGAAAATTCACTGTTTTCCAAAGGGTTGTAAAGGGCAAAAGAAAGGACAGAAGCACTTTTTTAGTCGCACTTTTGTCTCATACCTCCAGAGAAGCCATAGTGCCAGGAAATCTATAGAGAGTGCCCGTTCTCTGAGGCCTGCATCTCCATGGGACCTCCCACAGGGGTACCACTACCATAGTATGATTGACCATGGACCAGCCTTTGTTGGTTTCTCGCCTGGTCCACTAAACGAGAAAGCAAGGGTGGGCCGCAGCGTAGAAAAATGCTAGGTTGGGCACGCCTAAGCCCCCTATCCACGGTTTAAGAGAGCATTGGTGACTGGAGAGGAATTCGGCTTTTCTACCCCAGAGGTATGTGTGGCAGAAGGATTGGAGCTCCGCAATTAAGGCTTTCAGGAATGAGAGAGCCACGGTCTGGAAAACGTAAAGAATCCTAGGTAGAATAGCCAACTTGATGGCCACTACTTGCCCTAAAAGGGATTGCGTTTTATGTTTCAACTACCTAGTTTGGCTTTCATCACCCTTCTCAAAAGCTGCAGGTTAATGGTACGTGCCCGGTACAGTGTGGGGGCCAGAGCCAGTCCCAGATAGTCGATGTAGGGGAAGTGTTCATTGGAGGTGAGCTTGTGCAGTTGTGGAGGTGAGAGATTAAGGATCTCCAATTTTGCTAGGTTGATCTTGAAGCCTTTCTAGTAGGTCTCTAGCTCTGTCATTAAGTGGCGTAAAGACAAGCCCAGGTCAGTTAGCAAGACTATTATATGGTCAGCAAATATAGTGATCTTCGTGTTTTGTGTGCCAAAACAAATGCCCTTGATGAGGGGATTCGCTTTAATATGTTGTGCTAGGGGCCCCAGGGTAAGGGCAAATAGGACAGGTGAGAGGGGGCATCCCAGCCAAGTTCCCCTGGATAAAGAGACCCAGTTAGATAGCACACCATTTAACCGGATGCAAGCTCTTGGGGAATGATAGCCTGATCGAAGCCAATCCACCCAAACCCCAGCTGCCGCAGAACATCCAACATGAACTCCAAGTCTACCCTGTCAAGTGCTTTTTCCGCATCCAGGGAGACCAGGAGGGAATGAGCATGTCTCGTGGGCCCAATATCAATGAGGTATAGTGCTATTTTGGTGTTGTTGTCTGCCTGTCATGGAGGTATTAAACCCAATTGGTTCGAGTGAACTAGATCTCCCATCAAGTCTTGAAGGCATAAGGTGGTTATCTTAGTGAAAATTTTAGAAACAATATTTTGCAAAGATATTGGACGATATGAGCCGCACTCTTTGTGATTCTTCCCCAGCTTAAGATTCAGGGAAATGGTAGATTCGGATATGGAAGGGTTCACCCAGCCGTCTTGTACCATTGCCTGATAGACTTTCAATAGCAAATGGAGGAGAGGGCTACAAAGCACTTATAAAAAGCGTCTGTTAAGCCTTCAGCCCTGGTGCTTTGGAGGGGACCAGTTTTGCTAAGGCCAGCGGTATTTCTTCCTTCTCTATAGGTTGCTCGAGCCACTCTCTATCTCATATGAAAATCTTAGGGAGGTCCATCCCCACTAAATAAGAGGCCTGTAGATGCGAGTCCGTGTCCTCCTTTGAGTAGAGGGTCGAGTAGAAGGCTCGAAAGCATTCTGCCATATTGGGGTCCTATATGAAGACCTGTCAGTCCTGCTCTTGGACTTCCAAGATGTTAGTGCAGACTTGTTTAGCTCTGAGCAGAGCGGCTAGTAGTTTCCCTGACTTGTTCCCTAGGTCATAGTACTTATTGTCAAGTTTGGCCAGGGAGAAGGCAGCCTCAGCCTTATCTAGTTCGAGGAGTTTAAGTTGAGCCCAGGCCTTGAGAATTTTGCTCCACGTCTTCTGGGAGTGGGTGCGTTTTTGCTTTTGTTCGAAAGCCATAAGGTCGTCCCTTAGCTCCTGGAAGAGGGCACTACGCAATCGCTTCAGGTGAGCGGCCTCTGCTATTAAGTTCCCCCTAAGAACCGCCTTTGGTGCGTCTCACAGGGTGGCAGCTGATGTGTCCCTAATGCTATTGTGTGTGATGTATTCTGTGATACTCCTGGTGATATCGGTGACTGTCAATGGGTCTTTGAGGAGATGGTACTGAAGCCGCCAGAGCGACAGTGTGCAAGGTTCCGGACCATAGCCTGATAGGATCAATGGTTCTTGCATGCTCTCTAAGATGTCTGGGAGGAGGTGCTTATTGAGTAGGAGTAGGAGTAGGAGGAGTAGGAGGCGAGCATACATTTTGTGTGGAATATAATAGTAAGAGAAGTCGATAATTAATGGGTGGTGGTGTCGCCAGGCATCCACTAGGCCCACCTCTTCCAGAAACACCACCCACCTGCTGAGAGGCCCCCTGTGCTGCCATGACTATGCTTGTTTAAGTCCCGCCCCCCCAAGATGAGAGGGGCTGTGGACCATTCAGTCAGGTTGCGGATGGTTTCGATAAGAAAGGAGTCCTGGCCGTGGTTGGGACAGTAAAGGGAGGCTATGGTCAACGGTGAACCTCTCAGCATGCCTTGGATGGCAGCCCACCCCCCACCTCTGTTCCGCAATATGCGCGCAACCTGGAGGCAGCAGTTGTTTGCTAGCAGGCTCCCCACTCACTGCGCCTTTTTGCCGGCTGAGGAGAAGTATTGACCTGGGTACTTGAGGAATTTAAGATGAGATAGGTCATCCTGCAATAGGTCGGTCTCCTGGATCAAACCCATATCCGTAGAAAGGGAAGACAGCTCGCCCAAGACGGAGCATCTTTTGAGTGGATTGTTGAGCCCCTTACATTGTAAGTGGTTATTTTAAGCATTAGCATGAAAGAGTGTGGACTATAGAGTAAGTTGTGGAGGAGCAGGATATCAAGTACAGGCTTTGGTGACAAAGAATGAGTGGTCAGGCCTTCTCTCTCTTCTCAGAGCAGCCATACAAATCTCACAAACATCCAACAGAGACAACAAAGAACAACCAAACCATTGGTGATGCTTCGTCCCCTGGGTAGGGCATAGGTGTCGCCACACTGGGTGAATGTCCTTGCACGTGTGGCGTGCACATCAGCATAGGAAAGTTTTGTGGTTATATAGCTTCTTTTGCAGGTGTGTGTTTAAAGGCCCATCCCGGCCACGGGCTTACCATAGACCAGATGGGTGCTGTAGGGATAAGCAATTGTCTCCCTCATCAAGGGCAGTTTCAATGAATTCAGAGCCTGGGGCTAGCTGCATCAGGCCCCAAGTTTACATAGCAGAATCATCTGTGGATTCGTCGGGCTGGGTAGGAGATGAGTGCCTGCCAACTTTCTGGGCATTTTCCAATGCCGCCCTCCATCCCTCTAGAATCTCCTCTTTCCTGGGAGTTCCGCATTGGCTTGGGTGGCATATTGTCATTCACTCTGGGCTTGCTAGTTGAGGGAAGTCTGGCTAGGTCCCTTTCCTGAGTCTGGATGAAGTAAGCTTAGGATGCTGCAAGCTTTTTGCAAGTATTTAGTGATCCATTTGCAGCCCTGCCACTCCAAGTGGAGACAAAAGGGGAGTCCCCACGGGTAGCGCAGGCCATGTTTTTGCAGGGATGTAGTCACAGGGCAGAGGGCCCGTCGTTTGCCCAAAGTAATGGAGAAAACATCTTGAAATATCTGGAGCTCAGATCCATTGTAGCAAAAAGGGCCCATGACCTAGCCGCCGCCAGCATGGCCTCCTTGTCTGAGTAGTTATGGAAGCAAACCAGAATGTCCAGAGAGAACCTGTATCTCCCGCTTGGTGGCCCTGCCCTGTGCGCTTTGGTGATTCAAAGTCACTCTGATCCTGAGTCGTCTAGTAGGGACTCCACAAGGCCCTGCATGAAGATCCAAATGTCTTTGCCCTCCTTGCTGTTGGGGACTCCCCTGATACAGAGGTTGGAACACCTGAACAGATTCTAAAGGTCTTCCTGTTTCTCTTGTAGCAGAATGACTTGCTCACTCAGGTCCACCAGGCGCGCCCTGTATTCTTCACGTGGATGATGTCATCAGTGATGTCATCAGTGATGTCACTTGAGATGTCATCAGTGATGTCACTGACCATGTCATGAATGATGTAATATGTGACGTCATCAGCAGTGCATTGCGAGGGCGCGAGTTATAGTTAGCTCAACTAACTAGAACTGCTGAATTTCGCTGGTTTTGTATGAGTAAAATGTTCAACTAACTATAACGTCCCTGAAACCTGTGGTTTTTTCAGTGAATTTCTAAGGTTTTTTAAATGATAATTTCTAACTATAACGTCCCTGAAACCTATGGTTTTTTCAGTGAATTTCTAAGGTTTTTTAAATGCTAATTTCTAACTATAATGTACCTGAAACCTATGGTTTTTTTCAGTGAATTTCAAAGGTTTTTTAAATGCTAATTTCTAACTATGCCCACAGAGGTAGGACATGTGCAAAAAGAGGAAGAAAGGCGCAGAAAGAAGCAAGAGAAATGCAGAAAGAGGCAACAGAAGTCCAGTAAGACGAAGAAAAGGGCAGAAAGAAGCAAGAGATATGCAGAAAGAACCAACAGGTGCAGAAAGAGGCCTTGTTGCAAAGTGATCCTGTGCCCCCAACTTCTTGCTGAGTGGTACTGTTGGTAACTGACTCTGACTAACCAGGCCCGGGGCCAGTGCTATGCTGAAAGACAATGAGAATACAGTGAAAACACCTACATACACTAGGGTACACTATGGGTTGGGGTACCCCTGTGATTGGCATGACCTCCCCTGTAAGGCCCTAGTACATAATAGGGCAGGGGGATTAAAACTACCTCTAACTCAGAGGTGCAGAAAGAGGCAACAGACGTGCAGAAAGAGGGAAGAGAGGTGCAGAAAGTAGAAGAGATTTGCAGAAAGAGGCAAGAGAAGTGCAGAAAAAGAAAGAAATGTGCAGAAAGAAGCAACAGAAATGCAGAAAGAGGCAAGAGAGGCGCAGAAGGAAGCAAGAGTGGCTTGCACACCATTAGTACCAATTTAACACCCACATTTAGCAATAAGTAACAGGTGACCATTCTCGGTTTGCAAAGTGCCTTCCACCACGCTGTAACACTTGTCTCTGCATTTTTGGTAACGTTGAGCCGTTTGAGCTAGCAACAAGGCTTTTTTTGTTCAAATCTGCAGATTAGGGAGCAGATGGTGAATTATGTGGCTAATGCAGAAAATGTATAATTGTGCGAAAGTCGGTGCAGCCAAACAGTCGCATAATTCCATTGGCCCTGCTCATACCTCTGACTAGGTCCACAAGTGCTCCTCACTGATTCCTTCTTTTTTTGTCTCACTGAGTTCATACTTGAGCTTCTATGGAAACGAGGATAACTAAACCTGACGTTACCACTCCACAACACAGACTACCATACCACATAATTACTCTCCATAACACATAATCACACTCTACATAATCCCTATACACTAAATACCACATACTTTCTATCCACATAATTTCACTGCACAACATACCACTTAATTCCACAACACACAACGTACATCCACCCCACTCCAAAAAGCTTTAGTAAAAAACTTTTACATTTACAACGCCAATAGCTCTAATTCTTGCAAATGCGAAACCTATTACATTGCAAACACTTCTTTAACTAGTAGTCGCGTTTGGAGAGTGGTGGAGAAAGGGTGCTGGACCTCCGACCAGCGCTCAGGAATTCCACTGCATAGGACTTACAGGAGGTACCAGGAGCGCAGCTTGGCCCCCAAAGTCCCTCAGGAGTAAATTGGACTTCATCCCCCATCCCGTAGTCTGCCAGGAGGTGCGTTTGCAGAGTGGTGGAGAAAGGGGTCATGGCCTCCACAGACGTCTTAGCAATCCCACTGCGTGGGACTTACTGGAGGTAACAAGAGGGGTAGTTGGCCCCCAAGGACATCCCTGGGAGCCAACTACCCTTCCTATTACCTCCAGTAAGTCCCACACAGCAGGATTGCTAAGTTCTCATAGCAGGCCATGCCCCCTTTGCCCACCACTCTACAAACGCGTTCCCTGGCGTGCTCTTGGATGGGGATTGAAGTCCCCTTCGCTGCTGGGGGTCCTTTAGGGGCCAACTAGCCTACCTCTTACCTCCAGTAAGCCCCACACAGTGGAATTGCTGAGAGGTGGACACAGGCCACGCCCCCTTTCTCCACCACTCTACAAACGCACCTCCTGGCACGCTCTTGGTTGGGGGACGAAGTCCCCTTTCCTCCTGAGGGTCCCTGGGGGTGAACTAGCCCTCCTGTTACCTCCAGTAAGCCCCATACAGCTGGATTGCTGAGAGTGGTCCGAGGCCACACCCCCTTTTTACACCACTCTGCAAACGCGCCTCCTGGTGCACTGCTGCTCGGCGGATGAAGTCCACTTGTGTCCTGAGGTCCTCAGGACACAAGAGGACCTCATCGCCCCACCAGCAATGCGCCAAGAGGCGCGTTTGCAGAGTGGTGTAAAAAGGGGCGTGGCCTCTGACCACCTCTCAGCAATCCCACTGTGTGGGGCTTACTGGAGGTCCCTGGTGGGCTAGTTGGCCCCCAGGGACCCTCAGGAATGAAGGGGACTTAATCCCCCAACTTAGAACGCGCCACGGGGCGCGTTTGCAGAGTCATGCAGGGAGGGGGCTCCGGCGAGTTGCCGGTTTCCTTTTTATTTTTTTATTTTATGGGAGGGGGGACACGTGGCCCCCCTTCCCTGGGCCACTTTTGGCCCGGGGACCCCATCCCCCGGGGCCTGGCAGCCTTTTTGTGTTTTTTTTAAATTTTGGGGAGGGGGGCTGCGTGGCCCCCCTCCAGAGGCCACTTCTGGCCCCGGGGATCCCATCCCCCGGGGCCGGCCCTTAGCGTTGGGGACCGTAGGGGGTGTCCCAATGCCACCACGGTCCCAGCCGGCTCCCTGCCTCCTGCAGCAGCCGGCATTGCTTTTGCACAAGGGGAGCTGCTGACATGCAACTCCCCTTGTACAAAAGCAAAGCAGAGTTTGCTATGGCAGGGCGGGAGCTGTGCTCCCGCCCTGCCATAGCAAACAGCAATGTCCCGGGGGTGGGCACCCGGGGACATTGCAGGAGCTGCCCTGGGGGGTGGCGGTCCCCAGGGTCATCGAGGGCTCCAGGAGGGGGGGCCGCATGGCCCCCCTCCCTACATTTCCATAGCCCCGGGGAGGTGGTGGTCCCCGGGGCCGGGGGTCCATAACGGACCCCCATATTAGCATATTTAAAGCCCCGGGGAGGTGGTGGTCCCCGGGGCAGTGTGGGGAGGGGCAGAAGCCCCTCCCCACAGTTCTCCACACTTCTCTAAATTGAATTGGAGACCCGGGGAGGTGGCGGTCCCCGGGGCTGCGGGGGGCACGCGAGGCCCCCCCCACCCCTATTAAAACAAAGCCCCGGGGAGGTGGTGGTCCCCGGGGCAGCGTGGGGGGGCATACATCGCTCCTTCAAGAAAAACTGCCTTCCCTAAAGAGTCATTTCAGCTTTAATGCATCAGCTTCAAGGCAACCATGTCCACTGAGGAACTGGTCCCCATTTCTCAAAGAATCTCCCATCATGTTGTATCATTGATTTTTATGTCCAAGACACCCAATAGATCGTAGGTAAATGAAGGGTTCAAGAATATCATTGTCAGACTTTAGTCTGACATAAATAGATGATAATAAGTAAAGTCTACATATATATAGCTTTTCTAGTGTTAATAATAGAAAACCAACTCTCAATGAGATGACATTTTTTATAAACGACATTTAGGACACAATTCTTAGGTTAGGCAATAATTCTGTATGCAATATCCTGTCATACAAGCCAAACAGGCAACTAGGACTACATAGGTAAACTCAAAGCTTTGATGAAGCTGTGCCTGCGCATGATTGCATTAATGAAACAGCTGAATACATCCAAAGCTGAGTTTTATGCTCACTGGAATGTGGCAAACCATTGGTTCCTGTCTTTATTCATATTTTTACATTAAGGGAAAGTAAGTCTAGTTATTGTTGCAAGAACTCTGAACTTTAAAAAAAATATATGTTAGTGGCAACCTATTTTTCACTTCACTTCACTGGATATGTTTCCATTTTATTTGAAATGAGAAAGACATGCTTTGCTGAAGACAGGGAATTGGGGAAGCATTCTCCTTCCAGACTGATTATTGTCATGTCAAGGATATTTTTATCTTTTTTAACCTCTTAGCATTTCCACATAGAAAAGCAAACACGTCTCCTTTTCGAGTGTTCATGCTATACAGCGGACACGCGCCTTCAGGACAGAATTAAAGCACTCTCCGTGCACTAATTCAAGATTCCAATGCACCCATGTTAAGCGCATCAGTGCCATTAGCCGAAGCCACTAAAGGCATTTTGTTTACACGCGCATTGTGTTTGATCAGCTTTTTAAAAATATTTATTTAAAGATTTGAATTAGTGCAGTACGGGGAGTATATAGCTGTTCCATCTGGTGTCGAAAAAACCCCACTAGTTTTAAATCAGGTAAATAACAAGTAGTTATCGAACAAGGCTACGCCTTTTCTTCTAAACTTCTGTGCAGTGTTTTGGGTTCCATGCAAACCATGATTGATTGTGATTTGATGTTATTTAAAAAAAATCCTCACGCTTGTGATGCACGGAATTGTCACTTTAATGCTAGTTCGAGGAATGCAGACACTCTGCGTGTCTCTAGGTGACGATATTCAAAATGTCACTCAGCAGAGCAGTAAAGGTGAGGGCACGTTTTGGGACTGGGAGTTTGCAGAAATCTACAAGCGACATTTACTGTTTGAATGAACCGCGCACATGGGACTTCAAAGAATGGCAGTATGTAAACACAGCCAGCCACAGCGATGAACAAATGGATAGGTATGACAGCAGGTTTTTTTTTCAGTTTTATTTAGCGCGAGCTCGACCGGAAGGTATTGGAGCACTTCATATGAGCAACAGTTACGTTACACAAGGGCACATTCATTTTTGGTAGGGATGGGGAGGTAACATGATTTGCTCCGATTCAAAGGATGTTGAGCCGACGCCCAGACTCGAACCCGGTTCCCCCGCTCCAAAGTCGGCAGCTCTGGCCCTTACGCCACATCCAATCACATGTTGCCTTTAATTTATCCTTTGTGCACAGTGTGCGAGCATCCTTCATCTGTTTACAATATAATTTGCTTAAACTATATGTGTGCAAATGTACGGTCAAAGGAGCAGCTGATAGGGTAGGAGGTGAATTACAGCACAAGCTGTGATTGCACCTTGCATAAATGAATTTGCCGCAGGTAATAAATTGGAATACAAAAGGAAGGGCTGGGCCATGACACACTTGAGAAGTAAGAAGTAAAGGAATGTGTAATGCATCACACACGCATTATTTTACCTGAAAAAGAGAAATCAGCATCAGGCGTGTTCAAAAGAACTTTCACTCACAGGCTCTCCTTATTCCCTTTTCGGTACTCCCTTCATCCAAAGCTCTCCAGGCACATTACAAAACCCACAATATACAAGCATTAACAAAGCAAAAGTGTTAGCCTTTCTTATAGAAGTGAAAGTGCTTCTTATTGATTGAAGAGTGTGTGTGTGTTTTATTTGGATGGGAGAGATTGTAGTTGCGCGACTTAACGAAAGGCTAGATGAAGGAACAAATTAGTGAATTCATAGGTAGGTGAATGAGTGAGTGCATGCATGCATGGCTTCATTGATGAGTGAGGCATGGAGAGTGTACAGATAGATGGATAAATCATCAAATGATTGCACGGATAGATGAATGGGCGAGGGACCACATGGCTGGATGACTGAGTGAATAGATGATGACCAATTAAGATAGAGAGAAATGCATAGATGTAAAGGTGGGTTAGTGACAAGCGAGTGAGTGGGTTGACGAATGTGTGAGTCAGTGCATGGATGTGTGAGTCGGTATATGTTAGTATGAACATTTACTTAACTTGCACATTTAGAGGGTGTCAACCTCGACAACCTAAAAAAAGATCATGTTCCGCTCTTCTAACAGAAAGTTATAGAGTCCTTTTTAAATGGGGGTTCAGTCACATTTAGTCCAGTATCGTATCAAGGTGAACAAGAGCTATTACGTTCAGATTTTGTGATAATGAGTCACATCTGTTTTCGTCTAATGACACTGTCATGTGAAATGATTAATGTAATCATTTAAATTACATTGTCATTAAATATAACTAATATAATGTATTAAATGATTTAATATTATGCTACACAAAAGGGATTGTTGATTACATTTCAGAGTTATGCATGTGTCACCTTTTTTGGCTGTTGAATTAAAATCGTTTTCTATGTATTATTACTCTTGTAACATGCAGTAATCACTCATTTCCAAGTTCACATGACTGCTGCCCTTTAGTGTGCCTATGAGGACATACCTTTTCACCTTCTATAATACCTTAGAAGAAGATTCGCTCCTGCAAAAATGACAGGGGTGGCAGAAGTAACATCATACAACCTTTGACCCTGAATCTTCACAGGAAGTGCTGGCACTTGCCCTTAAGTCTGATGACATCACAATAATTGACCCCACTGAAGTTTCCTAATAACTGCATAATGAATATAACAAGACAACACAGACAAATCTGTTTTATGTACCACCTATATAAACGATGTGGACATGATTTTTGAAAGTGTGTCTGAGTAATACATGCCCTGAATTGTAGCGAGTAAGTCAGACCTCTTCTAATGAAGTTAGGGGGGTGTTCAACACCAAGAAAATTTGAAAAACAATAGGGAATATTTGACATATGCAGGATCTCTTTAAAAGAGCGACCTCTAGTCAATGTACATTCAAAATGAACCTAACGGAGACTAGGGGGCCGATTCCGATTCGGGCCGGAAATCTCTCCGACCGAGCCGGACCCGGAGAGATTTCCGACCGAATCGGACCCGTGCAGCCCGACCGAACGAGTACGATGCGCACGTATGCCATCGGACTCGAGTCGGTCGGACTCCCATTGAAGTCAATGGGAGCCTGTCGTACAACGCGTACGCGGGCTCCCAATGACTCAATGGGTGCGAGGCGGACAAGGGCGCCCCTACAGCGTGTACGCGGCGAAGCGACTCGCGCCGTACACGCACAGGTAGGGGGACCCATGGGTCCCCCTGTGTGCGACTCGCGCGGCTACGCGTACAGGGGGTCCGACACGGACCCCCAAAGTACGGCTCCGACTGCTCTTTGGAGCCGGAGTGCGCGGCTCGGTCGGACTGCTCGCGGCGCGCATCGTACTTACCCGGCCGGGGAACGTCTCCATTGCGCGGTGCGAGTCGAGTCCGAGCGAGTCGGTCGGTGCGGTTAGACCCGGAAACGAGTCGGTCGGAGCGGTCGGGACGCCCGGACGAGTCGGTCGGCGATTTTGCATCATACTCGCTCGCCCGGACGCGCGTACGAATCGGTCGGGCAATAGGGCTCCGAATCGGATCCGGTTAAGCCGAATCCGATTCAGAGCTCTACCGGCCGAGATCGGAATCGGCCCCTAGGTGTATGTTCAAAATCAAAACGAAATGTACAAGCTTGTCAATAATAAAAGAAGTATGATATAACCTAAAATAGGTGAAATCTAACACCCTAGTCTGTTTTAGCTCTTTTGAGTATTGACAGAGAAATGCAAGAAGTTTTATTATTCCAGGCAAACTTTGAACAAATACAATCGAATTGTTTAAATACAAAATTAGGAATTTTGAAAGAAAGCATAGAGAGAACATCTAAATACATGGGACAATCATCATCTAAATAGTATAAAGTCTCCCAGCAAGAGAGAAATAAAGTAGACAAACTAACAACTAAAATATGAATTTTAGATTTTAAAGCTGAAACATTATAATGTTTAAAGTCGATGATATTGTTGATGTTACCTAAGTATTTAATATTACTAAAGTATTTATTTTTTTAGGGACACCATATAAAATTTGAATGCTCAAAGAAAAATTGAAAGTCCTAAGGAGGAGAAATGATTTGACTTATATGTTAAAATATCATCGGCCAGGCAGATATTGCAACTTCCTCCTTTTCATATTGAAAACCTGTAATTGAGGGATTGCATCAAATTCTTTCTAAAAAGATTCTAAACAAAGGACAAATAATAAAAGTGAAAGGTGGTATCTCTGCAGAGTACCACGACCCAAATTAAAATATGCTGAAAAATTATTATTAACAAATCAATGCTCTACGGTTAAAATATAGTAACTTTATGAAAGAAAGAAATTTAGGGCCAAAGTCAAACCATTCAAGAGTTTTCAACATGCACTTCCAACTGATGTGATCAAAAGCTTTTTCAATATCATGGGATTATGCAGAAACTAGAAATTTTGATTTGGTTGCATTACATATGATGTTTTACAAAACACTTGCATTATCCAAGGCCAATGAACCCTCAATAAAACCTAACTGGTATAGCTTACAATATTTTACAATTTCAAATAATAAAAAATGTTTTCCCTAAACATTTTGTGCAATATATTGGGTTTTATCTGTCTTTATAATGACAGTAATGAGTACTTTCAAAAAAACTACCACTAGAACAAGGATTGCGAAAACATATTTAAAATGTCTAATAACTTTGTTGTAAAGAAAGTAAATACAAGGAATAAGCTTCAGAGAAAAACAAGCACTGGTTGGGGCTTTAGCTTTTGTAAAAGATTTAATGACATCGAAACATCCTGACCTGGAACATCCTTTTCCAGGATGCCTAAAATGTCCTTTGGGGAAGATTATGGAATATTATTGAAAAAGTAGTCAAATAGGCTGAATAGGATGGAACAGTTTTTATCAGTATATAGAGGTTCATATTTTGTTAAAGGAATTAGCAATGTCTGGGATTGAAATGGAAATAGTGTTATACTTTTCTCTCATAATGGATTCAACAGCTTTACATTCAGATTTCACTTTCAAATCATTGGCAAGCATGTTGCCTGTTTTATTCTGACTACCTTGAAATTTAGATTTAATGTGTAGCAAAACATTATTGGCATTCATAGTGGCAATCTTGTTTAGTCAGTTTTGGATCTAATAAGGTCCTTTAGCACATGTGAAGACTTAGGGCCTGATTACAATCTTGATGGATGGGATAGTCCATCACAAACGTGGCATATATCCCATCCGACGTATTACAATTCTATCCTATGGAACTTGTAATACCGCGGATGGGATATCCGTCACATTTGTGACGGAGTATCACATACGCCAAGATCGTAATCCGACCCTAACATTAAAAATAACAAAGTTCAAGAGTTGTAATGGGCATTAGCATTTTTTTACAGACAACTAAAGATCTTGTGAAAACTCTAAAATACACTTTAATTGCATCCCAGTTCTTAACAACAGATGTGATAGAGGATTTATTCAATTAGAAATATGCTATGGTAAATGTATTGCATTCCGAAAGGAAATCCTTGTCAGATAAACATAATTATTAAAACTCCACCTACTAGATTTTAACCCAATATCAGGAATATCCAAAGATAATATAACTGGGGCATGATCAAAGAGAAAGATGGCTCCCATCTCATTGGAATGCAAACATGGGAAATCTTCAGTAAACAGTAAGTAATAGTCCTAGACAAGGATCCATATACCTTAGATAAAAGAGACAATTCAGAATTATCAGTAATGCATGTTCTCCAATCATTAAATAGAGGCTGGAAAGAGATAGCTGCCGTGAAAGCTTTGTAAGATTTGTCTGGTTTAAGATTACATTTAGTTTTCTTAATCAAAAACTAGTCTCCAATTTAATTTATATCCCCCCAAATTATTATTATTATTAGAGATATTAGCTAATTTAGTTTAAAAGAAGTACCAAAAGAAAGGGTCCGATTTGACAGGATAATAAACAAGGTAAAGAAAAGGGAAGAAGTAAAAAACAAGGAGATAGAATACCAATAGACAGCAGATCAAGGCACAAAATCCAGCCTTACAATAAAAATATTCAAGAAAAAATAAGTAGCATGTTGATAACATGACAAAATAGGCAGCAGAGCCTAAAAAACAAAAAAGTAAACTATGCTTAGATCATAAAATAAGGCGTGATTCTAAGTTTTGCAATGTGATTTTTCCATATTGTTAAGAAAGTGAGGTTGAAGTGAGGTCTCTTAATTTGGAAGAATCTTCAAAAGACCTTTAACTCCCCTCATATATTACTTTACAAATACATAGATGGTGTATTACATGCAAAAACATTGATGATGTGTAACATGTTGAATTGTCTCTTTAGGTGTTTCATGGCCAGAAACTCATTTTATCTAGCATTTGTGGCATTAGATAGATCTTGTAATATGAATAAATTGTGCCCAGTCCATACAATTCTCTTCTTGTCTTTGGCCCTTCTTAATACCCAAAGCAGATCTGTGTACTCCAAAATGGCAAAATAATGCCACACCCTCCTGAAGGGAGAGATTTTTGTTTAGCCAACCAGTGTGGATGTTGGAAATTAATAGGTAGAGAATATGAAAAACTCAGCTGTTAAGGAAAGATTATTTTTCAGAAGCACAAGAAGTTCAGTTCCTTGAACTCCCTCTGTTAAACCATATACATGACGATTATTGTTACAATTTCTATCTTCTAAAACATTAAAAACTTCAGCATGTCACTGTTGGGCTTGGCCCTTTTGCAGGGTTATCCCCAAACGTTTTGCTTCTTCCTCCTATTTTTTCCTGATCTGTTTTTGTTGGCTTTAGGACTCTGGGCAATTTACCATTGCTAATCAGTGCTAAAGTGCATATGCTCTCTGGGTAAATTGTGTTTATGGATTGGTGTTTCCATGATTGGCTATTTGATTTACTGATAAGTCCCTAGTACAGTGTACTGTGTATGCCCAGGGCCTCTAAATCAAATGTTGTTAGTGGGCCTGCAGCACTGATTGTGCTACCCACATGAGTAGCCCTGAAAAGATATCTCAGAACTGCCACTGCAGTGCCTGAGCACAGTTTTAGACTGCCATGTCGACCTGGCAAGTGCACCTACTTGCCAGGCCCTAACCTTACCTTTTCTTACATGTAAGGCACCCCTATGGTAGGCCCAAGGTACCTCCATGGGCAGGGTGCAGTGTATGTGAAAAGTAGGACATGTACTGGTGTGTGTGACTTGTCCTGATAGTGAAATAATACCAATTTTGTTTTTCACTATTGAAAGACTATCTGCCCCATAGGATAGAATGGGAAATACTTTGTAACATCTTACAAGTAAAACTTCCCATTGGGACAAGATGGAGAAATAAAGTTTAGGCTTTCTGAACTCAGAATTTAATAACACATCTTTTAGTAAAGATGGTTTTTAAATTACGTATTTGAAAATGCCACTTTTAGAAAGTAGACATTTTCTTGTTTAACCATTCTGTGCGCCTCTGCCTGTTTGTGGATTGACTGTAAGGTTTTGGAGTGACAGGGGCTAGGGATATGAATTCACTGTACACAGACACTGGGGGGGGTGAGGTGTGCCTGGCCCTTCCTGGATGACTCAGAGCTGAGCTGAATGGGGCTTGGCTGATTTAGAGGAGTGGGAGGAGATTTCCTTGCACCTGAATAGGGCCTGTCTCCGTTGCACATTGCTGTCTCCACCCCCTATGGTCATACTGCACCAGAGAGGACAGAACTGATTTGGACTGGGATCAGAGATCCTTGCACAAAGAGAACAAAGACAAAATGGGGTATTAGTAGTAGACCTTCAACCCCAGAACTTTAGATCACATCTGGACTCAAGAGGTACTATTGCCAAGGAGAAGAGCTGAAGAGCTGTGAGGAGGAGTACTGCCCCTTTATTGTGTGCTGTGTGGGGTTGGCCTGCAGTTGCTGTTTCTGCTAAGGAAAGGGCAAAGACTGGAACTTTTCTGTGAACCTGCTTGAAGAAGAATCTCCAAGGGCCTGTGTGTGCTTGCCTCCTGTTCTGAAGTCTCAGGGACACAAAGACTTCACCCCCAGCTCGCCTGAACTCTGCTGCCGAGAGTTCTGACCTGACAGTAGGTTCCTGTTCCAGGTGGGGCCTCTGGACGTTGTTCCTGATGTTGGGAGCTGGAAGAAACCTGAATAACTGAGAAAATCGACGCATCGCTCTTCTTGCGGCTGTTTTTTCTGATGCAGCACCGCTGTCCGAGAAGAATCTCCACGCATCGCCGCGCCGCTGCCAAGACAACGCAGCGCCTGTTGCGGATGCAAGAACCGACGCATCGTGGGATCGCGGCTGAAAAAAACGATGAAGCACCGCTTTTCGCTGCCGCATCGATTGCCGACGCATCCTGGATTTCTACGCATCGCACCTGTGTGGCAAGTTTTCCTGACGCATCACGCATGGACCAAATCGTCTTGGAGTTGACGCATCACGTCCCCCTACAGACCGGATTCGACGCATCACTTCTCCTGCGTGCAGCAGAACTGTTGCATCGCCTCCCCAAGTTCTCAGAAACTGACACGTTTCTTTGTTTCTGGATGCTTCCCATCTCTGCGGCTGTTTGACCTTGTGAATTTTGACACATCTACAGGTACTTTGTGTGAAATCATGCATCCATAGTTTTCTATGGACCCAGTTACTTGAAACCTTTGAAAAGTCATGTTCTTATTACATGTATGTTGGATTTTTGTCGTTTTGGGTCTTGTTGAGTTTAGATAAAGATACTTTATTTTTCCTAAACTAGTGTGGTGTCCAATTGTGGTGTTATCACTGTATTACTGTGTGTTTTGAGTACAAATACTTTACACATTGCCTTTGGGATAAGTCTGTCTGCTCGTGCCAAGCTACCCAGGGGGTGAGCAGGGGTTATCTAAAGTGTGTATCCCCCTTATCCCGAATAGAAGGAAAGGTCCCTATTTGGACAAAGGTACCTACCTCTGCCAACTAGAGACCCCCATTTCTAATAGTCCCTACTCTAACATAGGAATTTTCACAGAGATATCTTGACTCATACTAACACATTGATCCATTTCAGTCATTTAGTTTTCAATCACACTCCATCTATCTTCAGTCTGCTGCAGTTTTGTATCTGTAACAATCTTAGATGGCTGTAAAATGCACACCTTATCAAGAATTGCATCCAGTACTGAAATATCTGAAGATGACATAGGAAAAGGGGATCATTCTTGGTCCTCTTGGGTTTGGTATCAGAAGTAACAGTTTAAGATTTAGCACTGATTGTTGCATCTGATGACATCTTAAATGATGAGTATGCACTTTTAGTGACTTTCAAGTGGAATCTGGATCTGCCCATGAGAAAAAATATTAAAAGCTAGAAAAGGAGTTTGGCATTAACAGAGTAGAGTAACAGGTAATCGCAAAGTGATACTATAATCACCAAATACAGAATTTAAAAAAAAGAAACACCAACCAGCTTGTATTCAAAATCACCTCAAATAATAGGCAAAAGTAGAACACCATAACATTAAATAAGTGCAGTTTCCAACACGAGCACAGTAATCCTTAAGATGTTAACCTGTAATGCAAGTCTGACAGAAGGAACGATGAGCATCACAGAAACAAGTCTGGGCAGGAAACAGTAGTTAGTATATTTAAATATATATATATCATAACAATTTCTACTGCAGCATATACAAAATAAATATTCTAATATCCTTGCAGCATTAGGCTATCTCTTTTTCTTCCACCTTCTAAGAGAAAAATAAAACGTGTACCAGAAGAGTAAAATGGAAGCTGCAGTGTTCAGTATACATTACCGCTTTGTTTTCACCTGAAAAAGGCCAGGGAAACCCTCCAAAGGCACTCCACAATGAAAAAGGGTGTCAGACACATCAAAAGTCAATTGGGAAAGATCACCAAAAGTAGATGCAAGCACATAAGAAGTTTTGCAGCAAAGCGGCCATCTTGTCTATCATCCAGACCATACTCCACCTATCATGAACTTTGCCTGTGCTTTATTTGAATTGTGTTGAGCTGTGTGTGAGGTTGTGCCATGTCTGATCATGTGGCACTGGAAGTTGTGATTTCTGTGTTACTCGGATGATACCTACATTATCATCCAAATAGATAAATGCAGAATCCTCAAACCTGATTTTAAAAATATAGGGGCATATTAGTAAGACCCACGTTAAAATTATCGCCGTTTTAGCGGCAGGAAACTGGCGCTAAAACGGCGATAATGGGCTTGCTAATATGCGTTATAGAATTCCAATAGAAGCCCAGGTTAGATGTGCAGGACATCTAACCTGGGCTTCTATTGGAATTCCATAACGCATATTAGCAAGCCCATTATCGCCGTTTTAGAGGCAGTTTCCTGCCGCTAAAACGGCGATAATTTTAACGTGGGTCTTGCTAATATGCCCCTGAATCCTTTGAGCAATAGGCCACTCATTGATACAATACAACCATAAGATTTATTCAGACAATAAAGAAATAATGTGAGTTGGTAACTCTTCCCTCACTTTTCCTTTGTATTCCATTCCCGACTCCGGCTAGTAATGTATGAAAAAAACCACTGGAATGTATGCACCTAAATAAACAGCTCCTTCCATTTTGGAAGACTCCACAATAGTCTTGTACTAATAATGTGGGAGTAAGTCTCCCCCATAATTAGCTTTTGGTTACTCATGGGTTCTAGTGCTTTATGAGCAAGACATGATTATGTCTATGTTGATACCTTTACTTCTCTCTTAGAGTCCCACCTGAGAATGCACCCCATATAATAACAAATTAAGGTATATCAATGCATGTTAACAAATCACCATTTTCTTAAATAACTAGAACTTTAAATACTCCATCCCTTTACAAAAATAATAAGAAATCAAATTTTTCCTTGTATTCCCCTCAAAAACCTCTGCAATCCCAGCCCTCATAAAGTCCAGCTTGGACAACACCAATAACCCGTACCTTAGGCTGCTCAGCTCACAGACTGAAAACCCAATATCATTGGAACCAAAAGAGCAAAATATCTACTAAAAGAAACCTGCTTCAAGACTTACTATTCATTATAGTCCAACCATCAAACAGGATGTCATGAAAGGCTTGTATATAGGAGCTCAAAGGCCAGTGACATAAAATACACTAAGCAAGTCAGGACATAGGTCACATAGGAAAGATTACTGAGCTTGGGATTCACCATGTGACTAGGGAGACAAGAAAACAAATCAATGCTAATTCAGGAAAATATAAATGGATGTTAACTCACAAATAATTACAGCACAAATTCCACATCCTGGTAAGCTAGACATCTTCATCCTCACTAACTCTTGTTTCCACTGAATCAACTCAAAGGTATATTATATATCTGAACTAACAAGAAACATAGACTACATCATAAATCTGGAATATAAAGCAGTCAATTCCCTATTACATAGGTACAAGAAGCCATGAAGAAAGATATTTAACAATCCATACGTCTTCCTTCTCTCAAGCACAAGTAGACCATACTGTCCAGGTTCCATAGCACCAACAGTAAATTATCTGCAGATTAAGATACAGAAGGAAACTTGTTGCAGGGTGATGACAGAAATAGTTAACCACATCAAGCAAATAAATAAGGAAGTAGATTAACAGAAACACAAGTCCAAACTCCAAGAGAAGATGATTGATTCACATTCTCCATCCTTATTAAGGAGTTCTCCACAATGCTTGCTGTCTATGTAATAGACCCAAGGTTAGTTCAGTGGCATGTAACACACAACAGAGCATGTTTGGTGGCTGGTGAGAAGGAATAGATCACATGGTAACACTGTGAATCTATTCCCAGATTTCTGTGCGCATCACTCAGGGTGGCTTGTGATGGAAGGGAGGTGAATGATGGAGATTGGTGTAGGTCTATGTTCTCACCAATTCCAAAGAGAGTGGAGAAACAGTTTTGTGGTGTACTTTATATGTTTGTATCAGTATTCATTCCGTAGCAATCAAATCCATCTAGCATGACTGTCTTAGGAGGAAAACATTCAAACAATCCCACATCGTATGACTAATAGCTCCCTCATAAAAGTATATGCATATGCTTGTGCCTCAGGCCTATCTGTCTTAATCTACGGTCTCACAAGACTGAAAGCTCTCTTTTCATCATATCATTTATAAGAGTCTTTCACACTTCACATTCCACCTGCCTCAGGGTCAACTTCTCTTGCCCTATTTCTCTTCCTATGGCATCTCAACCTTTTGACATCTCCTCACATGACTTGCAATCTATTGTGCGTATCATATCTCATCCACCTTTTCACCACTTCAGTTCTTCATGGGCTTCTTGTGATCCTTTTGAGAAACCATCAATATTTCCCAAAGTGGCTGGTCCTCCAGTCCTGCAGTCACACCCCAGGAGCTAAGAGGGAACCAACCATGAGCAGAACTTCACCTCCTTTGCAACTGTGGGAGGATACAACAGCATACCGGCCTGCAGGCTACCTGGTCTATCTTTAATGTGATAGGACTTGTATACAATCTCACCAGAAGATGTGTAGTCATGTACCCCTCCCTGGTCAGGATAAGCACTTGCTCTCTTTTTAAATCTTTGATTGCCGTCCCTTTGCCCCCACAACTTTTTAAACACAATTTACTTTCTTCACAATTTGTAAGCAAATGAAAACCTGGTACCTTATGTTAGAAACAACAGGAAGAAACAGATGATTCTTTCAGATAATAACTCAGTAGCTCATTTTGCAGGGGCTGTGAAGATTTCTGTCGAATGTGCTGCATATTATATAAACTATTAAATCCTTGATGCAAACTAACTCATGATTAAGAGGTTTCGTCTTGACCGTACTGCTACTGCCATTAACAGGTTAAATTCAGGGATCACGACTCCTTCTAACCATTTAAGTGCTGCAATATAATGGCCTAACACTGCTTACAATGCCCCCCCCCCTCAATGATCTAGCCATAAACAGACAGAACGCCTGGCATGCATGCAACATGAAAAAGCCCACATAAATTCTCCAGCAAAACACTACAAACAAAACATGGCATATTCGTGCAAAATAGTACAGAAATGCAACATATTTGGGCATTACCATGCTCACACCAGCACTGAAAATTAAGAAACATTATACAAAACTGGCAACAGAACAAACTGGACAAAGCAACACATACACATCAAGCTCAAAACATTACTTGCATTCATGATAAGCCACTCCAACCCACTACAGAACTGATTAAACAGAACTTATATTACTCATCCAATACATTCCAGAGAGGCCAAAATGTGGCTATGTAGGCTCCATACAACTTAAAGTACATTGTAGATTATTATATTAGTATTTATATAGCACTTTCCATACCTCTTGCAAGGGCTACTGTGCTTTCCTGGATGGTCTGGTTGCATTTCTTATATGGAGCTTCATAACACAGGCAAGGACGTTAGGAGCTCCAACTTGCATTAGGTTCTATGGGTCCTTTTGAGTGCTTGATTGAAAGGATATTATTTGGGGTTTGGCCTACACGCAGAGCTACTGGAATTATGCGGCTCTACTGCATATTGCATATAATTATGGATTTGCAACACTTGCCGCATAATCCACAATCTGCTGTACAATCTGCAGATTTCAACAAAAAAAGTTTTTCTAGCTCAAATGACTAAAGAGCTCCTAAAAACATTACTAGATGTGTTGCCTTGCAGTGGGCTGGCCCTTGCAAATATTACCTTTCCTTTGTTGCTTGCTATATTTAGATGATAAATCAATACTAATGAGTGGAAACCTTTGTCCTGATTGTCTTCAGGACTTCACATGTGTAAAAGTGTCAAAACAAGGAAGTAATACTTCAGCAAAATGTGCTACATTTCGGAAAACCATTTGTCTTTTCTTGACACTTAATTTAGTCAACTCTACTGCATAATGTATTCTACTCCTTGCACATAATTCCAATGGCCCTGTCTATAGGTGGATTGTTGATGAGGTGCTTCAGGTTTGGTGACAATCTGGGTGCACAGTTCGCTGAGTGTCTATAGACATATTGTGTAGGCTATACCTCTACATTTTGGTAGCACACTAATGAGCGCCACCAATGTTTTCTTAAGTTAAGTGCATGTTTTTAGCAGAGATGTGATGCAGCATTGGTTCAGGAGGGCCGAGTCCATGCCGAATTTTTTAGGATACTCATCAAGGTACATTTACCTACAAGAAATCAATATGGAACTCAATAACAAGCACAGAGATGGATTCACGAAGGTATCATATTCTTTTGAGTACTTTACACTTTTGAATAAGTTTACTACTGTTTGGCTGTTTACAAAATCCAGGGTAAATTTACTTTAAAAGTGTAACTTACATATCTACAACAAATTGAAGAGACTGGGGAGTATCCATACTCTGCAGGGCTATTCACAAAGGTAACTTACACTTTCGAGTAAGTTTTCACTTTTGAGTAAGTTTACTCATTTTGGCCGGTCACAAAATCCAAGTGTTGATTTACTTAAAAGTGTAAGAGCAAATTACACGTGCACATTACGCAAAAGTGTAAGTTACCTTTGTGAATATCCCCTACAAAGCTTATAGTCAAAATGTGGCATGGGCCAAGTCCACCTTGACATTCTGCTGGATAGCCATGATGTAGCTTATTTCTAACATTTGTGGTACCCTTAACACTTCTAGGTGCTGCACTCATGTAATGTGAACATTATGGCGCCAGAGCTATTAAAACGTAATGAACAAATTTTGAAAAAGAAGTACGAAAACATTTTATGAAAAGAGAAGGGTGTACTATACACGCAATTAGTATTTTGTATGTTAAACGTTAAAGAAAAAGATGTTGGTCTAATTGTTTATTTTATTTAATAACTGGCCCAGGAGAACAGAGCGTGCTGTGCGTCCCTAACATGGGCAATATCTTCTCCTACACAACATCTGTGCCAAATCCATTGTGTTGTCTTTAAATACCACATGAATGTTTTCATGTGCAACGAAATATGCTGGCGTGAGCTTTGATGACACTGGCAAGCGAGCAGCATGTATAATCTTCTGCACTGACACAGTGGGAACCTTCATGTGACAGTGAACGGCGAAGGATGTGTTTCCCACGCTCGAACCCCCTCTCTTCCCAAAGGATGACAGGAGCAAAGGTCCGCGTTTATGTTATGCGTCAGATATTTATAGAATCTGCAGTGGTGTAGGTGACTCCGTGGACTGTAGGAGCAGGGAACTACTGTAATGATCTGTAGGGCAGTCATTCAACAGTAGATCTCCTCAAACAGGTAAATCCTGGAAGTTGTGTGAAAGCGGCCAGGTTTTGCTCCCCTCTGAGCCCTTCCATAAAATACTTCGATAGCTTCACGCAGAGCCAGACTGGCTTTTTGAGCATTCTGGAATTTGTCCTGTGAGCTTTGAGACTGAGTGGTTACCATGACCCAGCTTTGAAAGCGCTTAGCAAATATATTTGAAAAACTGTATTGGGATATGCACCGTCAAGGCACGTTTTTCTAAATATTTCATTGGGGGAACATCCTCTCCAAGCCCTCGGGAGAAGATTAAGATTGTTTGCTACACTCCTTTACACCATCCATCCACTGTGGGGCTGATTTGAAGAGTGTTGCCAGAGCTGGTTACCAGACCTGCCCTGAATTCACCCAAAAAATCTCAGAGAATGCCACCCTGCCTGGGACATCTTGAACCAGGGCACGTGAACCCATGAGAGTCACTCCCGACTTAGCCTACAGCTAAGTCCATAACTTTCTAGTCGGCCATTGAAAGAATCATCAACTGGATTCAAGCTCGCACAAGAGCATGACGTCACTGTAAACTATCTAAATATGTCCTTCTTAAGCATACGTTAATATAAACTTGGATTAAAATATATATACTTGTTGGGCCTTTGTAGTAGAGGAGTGAGCTGAAAGAAATGTAAACCAATATTATTACAGACTTAGAAATCATATCTGAAAATAACATTTCTCATTAAGGAGAACATGTTAATAACTAGTTTAGTCTTGTTGATGACAACAACTATGATCCAAAAACACGATTTATTTGGAACAAGGGTAGAAATAGAGGTAGATTCACACATTTTTCAATATAGTGCAAAAGTTAAATTCCAATTTATTTTCACAGTGCAACTTAAATGGCTTGAAAATTGATTATTATATCAGAGATTCCATTCTTAAATCAATTTACACAAGAACACTGGGGCCATATTCAAAAGATCTAGTTACTGTAAATGTATGTGACTGCACAGATTTAACCCTCTCTGCTCTGGTTTAAATAGCTTTTTTATATCTATGATGCCTGAAAAACACACACCCTAGCATAAACAACCAGAGTTTAACATAATATTTATTATCATTGTTGAGTATGGAAAGAGGTCACGACTCACTAGAGGTGACGCCTTAAGTGGATCATGATGACTCTCAGCAAATATAGTATTTAAGCCACCCCTTTAAACCTATAATTGGAAATTGCAAGGATGCTAATGAACCTTTTATACATTTAAGTACATATGGTACTGCTAATTTTCTTAGGAGGCCTATAAGGTATGTGTGCATAACAATATAAACATATACATTCATACCTGTATATCTATCTATATATATTATTTCTCAAAATATATACAAGGGATTCAGAGGTTGTATATTGACAGTAAAATTCTACTGTAATTTAAATTTTCCAATTTAGAACAATCGGAGCTGGCTTATAATTAAAAGTGCCTATTCAGTCACTGATGAGCTTAGTTACTCAGTAAGTGACAGACATGCACTCTGTCACTTATCCTTGCACTAATGCATCTATTCATCCACCCACTGACTCATTCATACATTCACCCACCTACCCATCCGCAATATAACAGACACAGAATCTGAAGTTAGCAAACTCATTTTAGAGTGCCTCAAGGTTCATCGCTCAGCCTCACCCTCTTCAACGCATACATGATCCCTCTGGCCTATGTCATCCGGGCACATGACAGCAACATTCTCTCCTAGCCTGATGTCATGCAACTCGTAATCTCCCTCTCAAACAAGGCCTCCAACACAAGAAACAAGTTTACCGCCTATATGATTGAAGTCCCTAACTGGAAAAAAGGCAACTGTCTCAAGTTCTACACAGACAAGACAAAAGTAGTGATCTTCTGCAAGAACACCTCACTATGAGACACCGATTGGTGTCCGGCTAAATTCGGACCCAGTTCCACACCCTGCACCCACCAGCAACCTTAGTATTATTATCAACAGCAATCTGGACATGACTGCACAAGTCAATGCCATTATTGCATCCTGCTGGCACACCCTGAAGATGCTGAGGAAAATCTTAAAATTGCTCCCAAGCAGCACCAGATAAACTGTCACTTATGTCCTAGTCATTAGCACATTGGACTACAGATACACTCTCTTTGCTGGAATCACCAAACAACTCACCAGAAGAATACAAAGTATCTAGAACTCTGGAGCTTTACTCATCCTCATTCTCCCAAACAGAAATCAAATCACACCACACTTCATGGAGTTCCATTTGCACGAAATACACAAACACACTCATTTCAAACTCCTCACACACACATTCAAGGCACTACACAGCTCAGGCCTCACCTACCTGAATACAATACAATAAACGTATAAAGCATACAGCAGCCAAATAGGTGTACCAACACTAGAAGCAAGAAAGAGACTCCAACAGAACACTCAATTGCTAAACAACCAGGGTGCTTATTTATGAGCCCATGCGTCACTTTTACGCTGCTGGTGCGTCACTTTTTGTGACGCACCAGCAGTGTAAAAAATGCGCCAGGTTGCGTCATATTTACAAAGTGACGCATCTAGGTAGATGCGTTACTTTGTACACCCCTGCGCTACATTATACCTGCGCCAGGTATAATGTATGCAAGGGGGGCGTTCTGACGCAGGAAAGGGTCGTAGAAGTGACGCAGTGAAATCTGTCAGATTTCACTGTGCCATTTCTTTGACCCTAATGCGTCAATATCTTACGCCTGCCTCATGGCAGGCGTAAGACTGACGCAGGCCCTTTCACATGGGGCTTGCCCCATGTGAAAGGACACATTGCTGGAGTTGCGTCACTTTTGTGACACACTCCAGCAATGCGTCATTTTTGCGCCTACAGATACGTCAGAAATACTGACGTATCTGTACCTCCTGTGACATGATGCGTCATACTGTAAATATGACGCATCATTGGTGTCGCAAGGAGGGCGCAATGAAAAGTGACGCATCGCTGTTTTGATGCAGCGATGCGTCACTTTTCATAAATGAGGCCCCAGGTCTTTAATTGTTTCCCAAACAGACACTCATTGGAAATCTGATGAAGGAAGAAAGGGGAATCATTCAAGGCCTTAGTGGCCAGGTAGGATAAAGAGCATCCACCCTTGGGCTTACAGCAGAACCTGAGAGAGGTAATCAAAAGGGCACCCCTGGAACTAGGCGCATGAGAAAGCACCTAAAAAAGAGCCTTCTACACAAATAATTAGGGGTTACCCTGTGAAAGGAGTGAAAAGCAATAACCAGGGCTTTGAAGGTGATATATTTCTCAATCGGAAGCCAGTGTAATTCTTTGAGATGAGCCATTACTGAGTGGTGTCTTGAAACATTCAGTATCAATCATTTTGTACAATTTGCAGATGCTTAATCAAATAGTCAGGAAGACCCAGAAACAGAACTTTTGCAGAATCAAGACTTGCAGTGATCACTGCATGTACTATAGTGAGCCAAGATTGAAGTGGGACAAACTCTGACATCTTCTTCAAAGAACGTAGCAAAGTGAAACCCATCCCTGGAAGTGATGTGATATTGGGACGGAAAGTGAACTTATTATCAAATTTGACCCCAAGTATTTTACACCATGGAGGGGGATGGAGCCAGACCCAATCCAGTCGACCACCAATTATTAGACCAACAGGGCTCCTTGGGGCCAAAAAAAACCCTCTTGGTTTTAGTACAATTACAGAGAAAGAAGTTCTTTTCCATTGAGTCAATCACCTCAAGGACGCATCACTTAAACACTAACTGTGTTCCTCCATGTAGCCATTTAGTACCTTATCACACCCTGTGAAAAGATAAGCAGCGTAGCGTCTGCATAGGAGATCGAACGGTCACATCTCGTTCTAACAACCACCCAGACACCTCCACTCCATAGGGCTCCTTCTTGCACCCATCCCACGCATAGACAGAACCAGATCAACAGCATGGGGATTCTCTTACATCGCTCCTAAATCGTGGAACAAACTCCCACTCCACATCAGAGCCTCCTTCTCCTCTCTTGTTAAATTCTGCAAGAAGCTGGAGAACTTGCTTTCAATTAACTAACCTACCATAGACAGGGCTAGGCACACACACCTGCTCAGCATCAGGATACCCTCGTGGGTGATAGTGCGCCTCACAAATACAAATGATTATATGGTATGGCTATGCAGCCTTACCATGGAATACACTAGTAAAAACTGTCTTGGGTCCAGTGAGGCTCATTTGCACAACCGTAAGTTCAACCCTGGGTAGCTATGGCTTCGAGCAGCAAGGCGTGAACAAAGGAACTAGTGTAAAGCATTTAACAGTACCAAACAATGAAATAAGAAAGCCACGCAGCATGAAAGTAATGCCACACCAATTCATAAACATAGATTATATTTTATGAATTTTTAGAGTCCAAGATAAGTAAAATCCACAGGAGGGTTCTGGAACTACAGATTTTTAAAGAAATCTTAATATTGAATCCAACCGCAAACAAGCATTGGCAACAGTAAAGTTTGAAAATGTTTGAAAAGTTTGGAAAAGTTAGGTCTACTACTCAGGCTTGGCTTGGACAACCAAATCCGACAGGAAGACGGTCTGGAGTGACAATGGGGTAGATTTGGACAGTTACCTGGCCACCAGAACATTTTCCAGTCCAGTTCCAAGCATTACAACATGACCATCATAGACATCAATGGAGTGGTTCTGATGCTGAGGATACAGGAGATGAAGATGTTCAAGGATACTTCGGGTGTTTTAGGTCGACGGGGGTGCCTTTGCAGTTATTCCTTGGTCCACAGGTCAGGTGGCGTGTCTTTGGCCACAGAGGTCAGGGTCCCTCGAAGTTCTCTAGAGTCTGTAGAAGGCCAGCTGAGCTACCGGCCTCTATGTACAGCGATCCCAGCAAAATTATTTGGTGAGGGCTGGTGTCCCTCTTGGGTGACCAATCTGGACTGAGACAGCACTCCAGTGTCCAGCTGACTCGGGAGAAACCCTTGGCCATCGAGGATCGGTCTCAAGTGATGCCCAGCAGCAGCTAGCAGCAAATCTTCTGGTGTGGCTACCAACTTGCTGGTGTCGGCTATTTCAGCTGTGCTGTCCCTGCTGAGAGTTCCAGCGGGTCAGTCCACTGTTACTTTGAGTCACTCCTTTAGTCTGGGGCTGGACTTTTTCCTGAGCCAGGAGAAACAGGTAGAGTCCTCTCTTCGCTAGCCCAAGGGGTGGCATGTTCAGTCCAGAAGACGGGGCAGCCTCTATTTGTGCAGTCCAGGGGGCAGCAGGCCTGTCCTTCTTCAGTTCTTGTTCCAGTTTTGATGTGACCTGAGGTGGAGGGTGTTAGGGGTGCCATATTTATTTCCATAAATTGCTCTGGAGGATGATGCGGTCACTAGTCAATGGGCTACCAGGTCACCTCCTTCTTTGTGATGACTTTCCGGCTATGTATGGCATCTACCAATCCCAGAGGGCACTATTCTGTACCCTCTCAAGATGTAGGGACACTTCCACGGATGTCAGGAGCTTGGTAGCCCACCCTATAGGTGTCGCTACCTGAGGGCTACATGCCACCTGGAGAACCAGTTTGGGCACTGGATTTCCCTCTCTCTCCCTGTCTACAGCCTGCCCACCTGAATAAAGGGTAGCCCCTCAGGAGTGTGAATACCATCTGCCCACCATAAGTGGCTTTGCCTCTGAAGCTCGCCATTTGGGCTAACACCCTAAGTGGCTCCCTATAAAGGGGAGGTAACACCTCACACTGTAGCAGACTGATATTGTTCCTAAGCCTGGGAGTCGTTCACATCACTCCCCAGGTGGGCAGAATGCTGTCTGTTGGCCAGTGCCCTTGTGAGGCTACTGGACAACCGGGTCACATATTGGCAACTTTCTAAAAGTTGCATTTCTTTCATAGTAGTGACATTAAATTCGACCTGAGTATCAGGTCAGGTTTATACCACGATTAATTTGATACCTTACAGTACCTAGCTAGATAGTCCCATAAGATCCTCAGGGCTCCATCGCTGCTCACTGCCGAGGGCAGCATGGCAACAGGTAGCAAGACAGAGGACTGGAAGGCACTGCAGGCCCTTAGAATACAACAAATTAAAACGGCTTTCCTTGGGTCTATAATGACCGAGTACCTCCGGGCTAATATAGCCCCAAATGGCCGACTAGTAACTCTTACCCGAAGAATCTTCTTAGAAGATATCACCTTTCGTAGGGAGTGGTCCAAAATAGCATGGAAGTGTACCCGCGATTGGCTTGTGCTCATCATTAATACAGCTAAACGCCTCTCAGACGCCCTACTTATACAAATTACTGTGGCAGAAAATGCACTAAAGGCAGGCATCACCATCACGGCTTTTAAATATGGTCTAGCTGAGATTAATGAGGATGTGAATGAGCACAGGGAATACCTTACAAAGCAGAAGATCACAAAACTACAAAAGGATGTGAAACGCTTTGATCAGGAAAAAATATATCCCTACATTATAGAGGACTATGGGGCATATTCACAAGGACGTATCGCCGATTTATCGGCACTTTAGCGTAGCAAAAGTGGCGATAGAATCCCCGCCCCTTTCGCAAGCTGGTGCTAACTGCCTCCATCACCACATAACCCGCGATAGCTGCCGCAAAAAACATCACTACGGTTGACACCACCAACTAACGCTAATGAGATGCAGAATAGGCGTGTCCGTTCAAAAACACACGAAAAGACAACACCGCGTGTTTCTCTACGGACAGCCAGATCTGCGATGCGAGGCAAAAACAGGCGATAAGCCGCGGTAGCAGCAGGGATTTAACACCTGCCTTTTGCTGGTGCTAAGCAGGACGACTACCTGCACCACAAAAGGGAGCCCAGCCCACAGCCACACCTGAAGAACAACAGATGCCATGGAGCCACTGCCCATGCAGCTCGGAGACCCCTGAGGCCCACAACACCAAGCGCCACCACCCCCAGGGCCCCCCCCCACACCCCTGGCCCCCCCCGGCCCACCCACCCCGGACAAAGATGTGCCACAGCAACTTTTTGAAATCACGAGAAAAATAAGAGCCTGATGTCGCACAACAACAAACCTACATGTGTGGTCAGAATAAGGAGAAACAAACATACAACTAAGAAATCACACAACAGAACTTTATTAATACACAACACAAAACAACAATTCTGCAGAGTCCATGCGGATCCACTCCAGACAATCTGGAAGTCACAGCCTGCAAGAAAAAATCAGAGATAAGAAGGTGTGTCATGTGCTCATCAAAGGACAGAGAGAGAGACAAAGAAAGAAAGGGAGTGAGAGAAAGAAAGGGAGAGAGAGAAAGAAAGGGAGAGACAAAGAAAGGGAGAGAGAGAAATAAAGGGAGAGAGGGAGAGAGAGCGCTGCCCATGCGCACCCCGGCCCCACTGCTCACCTTCCGCCACCAGTGTGTCTCCAACCACGTGCCGGTGCACGCTCCAAGCCCGGGACACGTGACCTTGGCAGCCTCCACATCACGCGGACCCGCCCCGCGGCCCACTAGGTCACACACCTGAATCTGGGCCTTGAGTTCAGAATGGGAGAGTCCATTACAGTGCACACGTCCTCATCACAGGCTGCACACCCGCTCAGCTCCATAGGTGCCACTAACTCTGTGAACCTTGAAGCAACGCCACGTGGCGGTAGGCCCGCGTCACACACAGGCTCCGGCCAACACTGCAGTCCACCAGGTCCCCTATCTGAAACGAGTACACAACAAATAATTGCAGAGTCCAAATCATTGCACACGGCATCATCGCCTGTCCGCCCCTGCGCACACATGCTGCTGCACCCCAGCCCCTCTCGCCGCCCAGCGGTGAATGTCCGCCCCTGCGCACCCAGGCCCCACTGCTCACCTGCTGCCACCGGTGTGTCCCCAACAGGGCACACCACGTGCCGGTGCCAACTCCAAGGCCTGTGCCCGCAGCCTTGGCAGTCCCCACATCATGCGGCACCCCACGCGGTCCAGCAGGTCACACACTTGATACTGGGTCTTGAGTCAGAAATGGCAGAGACCATATCAGTGCACACGTCATCATCGCAGGCTGCACACCCGCTCAGCTTCATAGGTGCCACTAACCCTGTGCAACTCAAGCCAGCGCCACGTGGTGGTAGGCCCGTGGCGGCCGCCGGACGTTGGGGGCGACTAACCCTGTGCACCACAAGTCATGGACCCTCCATGATTGAGCCACATTGCGCGTATGTCGTCAGGTCACCTCCGGCAGTGGGGAATGTGACGTTGCTGTCCCCTTTTATTGGCGGTGTCACATGGCCCATGACGCATCTGCTGGATGGGTGTGCTGTGTGTGCAGACCTGCCCTCAGGGAGTGGCCGTGGCATGCTGGCAACTAGAACAGTGACCAGCAGATCCCAAGCGTGGAATCCTGGGACATGTAGCTATGTCGTCCCCCCTCGGAGCGTAAGCGTAGTGGTCTGGCCTGGCGTACGCCGGACCTGCGTCGGGCGTGCAAGAATGATCCCGGGGCTATGTGCGCTGGTTCAGTCCTTGTCCGGACAAGGAAGTGACGAATGAGTGTGTCCCTGATGTCGTGACTACGCCGCACAGAACGCAATCGGCAATGTAGCACCCTGTGACTCATGTCCCAAGACGTGTGCAACATGGACGTCAGGGATAATTACTGACCCAACACACATCCACACTCACATACTTGAATGATCGAAGACATGACACAACTGTGCAATAGTGAATGATTTATTGTCATCCAGTGGAGTGTTGCAGCTGGAGCAGTACAGGGCCATGCAGACCCCACTTCACATCATTGGCACATGGCGGGCCAGCCAGAGTCCTTCAGGGCATGACAAGTACATCGGAAGAGGAAGAGTCCAGACCGCAGTCTGATCGCTGTGTCATCGGTCATCTGACAGAATATGGCAGTCCATGTCAAGGTCCAAGGTGAGAGTCAATGGGTGCATCTGGGGGCAGTGGAAGGTCATGATGCCAAGGGCAGAACCAAGATGAAACAGGCCAAATGGATGGGGGGAATGCTACTGCCGCCTCATGATCAAGAAGTCTGGATCATCCACATCCTCGTCCTCTGATGTGTGCTCTGCCTCACCTGTGGGTGCTGCAGTTCCGGCTGCAGCACTATGTGCCACTGACACATCAGGGGCCGGAGGTGGATTGTCGGCCGCACCGTGTGGCAGTGACACATCAGGTGCAGGAGTAGAAATGTCTGCCGCACTGTGAGGCACAGACACACCAGGGGGCACAGATGGGGATGGTGTAGGAGCAGCAGCATCCATCTGCGCCAGGCCTTGTGGCAGCAATGCCCTGACGAGGATCTGCAGGGCATGGTATATCCCAGCTACATTCTGCTGATGTGCAGCAGTGACAGCCAACCTTTCCGCCTCCATCCGCACCATGTCCTCCCTGAGCCTCCGCATTTGTGCCAAGTCACTGCTGAGATCGCTGGAGCCACTCTGACTTGACAGGTGTTCTTGTCTCCGAGTCAGGACTCCAGCGATGTTGGCCAGGGCTCGTTGGAGGCCATGGAGCGGACTGTGGGTGTCCGTGAGGGGCTGTAAGTGGTCCCCGAAGGGACGTAGACACCCATGGATGACATCAAGTTTGGATGCCAGGAGGTCAAACCCCACCCGCACCTGATCAGCCAGCTTCTCCTGGGCCTCTAAAACACAGGTTTGGAAGGCCAGGTGTTTTCCATGGGGGTCTTGGGAGACAGCCGGTGTGGCAGGTGCTGCCTGCTGTGTGGTCTGTGCAGGGGGTGGGGTCTCCACGATGCAGCTGGGCTGCCCTGATCCTGGAGGTGGGGAGCTGATGTGGCCGATGAGCTCTCTGAGGGCTTCGGTGTCGATGATGGGGTTGTTATTCTCGTCATCAGTGTAGAGTTGTTGGGTCTGCTCTGCAGGTGGTGTTGATGGTCCCTCTGCAATGTTAAGGGGAGATGCTGCATTACATGTGTTGACTTGTTTGTCCAGGCATTGTACAAGTTCACATACAGACTGCATGACGAGGTACATTGTGGCTGTGTAGGAGGAGATGCCTCTTGGAGGCGGGACAGTTGACATTTCAACACCATCAGGGATGTGAGGTTGTACTTGTGCAGTTTCATCTCACATACCCCTGCTATGCCAAATGTAATTGGCCAGTATCTTCACACAAGCGGCAGCAGTTTTGCCCTCTGTCCTGTTGTTCACGTGTTGCAGTTTGTCCCACACTGTTGTCTATGCTGCTGTGCTCTGACTGTCATATGTGTGTGCTGCAGTTTTGTGAGGGTCGCCCCTGCAGCTCTGAGTCTGCTGCCTCTTGTCCCTTGCAGGCGGTGTGCCTTTGACTTCTGTGTCCATGCAGTGTTAAGACGTTACCAGTCTTGGGTGGATGTGTGTCTTGGTGGGAGTGGGGACTCTGGGGCATGGTTTGTCCGCAGCTGTGTGGTTGATGTCAGGGGTTGATTGTGCACGTGGATGTGTCAGAGTGTGACCTGCTCCTTTACGGATGTGGTCCACACTCAACCACCTCAGTGTCGTAGCGTGCACCATGTCATGGTAATCGGACTGCAGGCATGGTATTCGTCATGCAGTGTCACTTACGTTGTCAGTGTGGCTCACGGAGCAGCAGCTTGGCTGGGTTCAGCACATGTGCATTGGTTGTATGTGAGCTGTGTGATGTGTGGGGCGGGCCCACTCTGGGCAGATGGTCGAGGGTGACATACTTGGTGTTCCTACGTGTGCTGCAGTATGGCAAGGGGATCAGGGACATGATCCGTAGTCATTGTGGGTGTGCAGTGTGGTCTGCTTATTTGTGCATGTGTGCCATTGTGCCCATCTCTCACCGTCCCCCCCAGTCCCTGGTCGCTACTCACCCTGTTGCTGTTGTGTCCGGTCCTGTAGAGCAGTGTCCGGGCCCCCAACTCCTGCCACCATATCCACACTGATGACTGTCGACACCATCTCCTCCATCTCGTCCAGCTCCTCCTGCGGCGCAGGACTCCCACCTCCAGTCTGCATTGCTGCTTTGAGGTTGTTGGCGAGTTTGCTCTTGGTTTTGCGCTTGATATCAGTCCATCGCCTCTTGACCTCGTCCATTGACCTCCTCTGCACTCCGACAGCATTCACCTTGTCCAAGATGGACTGCCATATTCCATTTCTTGTGCCCAGTGACACGGTGGAGGTGATGAACAGTTGTTTATGGTGTCCTATCACCTCCGTGACCAGGATCTGATTCTCCTGCGGACCGAACCGCGGCTTCCTCTTCTTCTTGTCCTTCCCTGTCCCCGAGGGCCCTGGCTGGGGCTCCGGGGGGCTTGTGTGGTTCCGATCGTCCCCTGTGCCTGCTCCGCCTGACTCCATCATGCTTCGCTGTTGGTGTTTTTTTGTTTGGTGTTTTTTTATCTGTTTTTGTAGTGATTTTTCCCGCCTGACGTGTGTGTATTGCAGGCCTTGCGCGCCTTATCGAGGATTGTCTCTTCGCCATTGGGCCCATCGCAACTTTTTTCGCGTTAAGGTTTGAATTTTTATCGCCGCCGCGCTAGTTGTTTCGCGGACATTTTCCGCGTTCGCGTGCGAATATCGCACGGTATCGCCGTGTTGGGAATGCCACATTGACACGGCGTTATTTTCACGCGATGGGCTGCGATGTGAGAAGTTGCGGTAAGCTATTCTGGCGATGTTTATCGCACGTTCTTGTGAATATACCCCTATGACTACCAGACCAATGAGACCTCTTCAGATGAGAGTACCGGCAATCTCTCCAGAAGGTCAGGGTCAATAAGCAGCGACTCCAGTTATGAGGGAAGGAACTACCATCAAAAACCCAGGGGCGCCCAGAACAACCAACCACCGCCTCTTTTTCAGAACTTTCCCACACACCCTTATCAACCTCAGATGTTTCCAGGACAATGGATGGGACCACCACCAATGTGGAACATACCACCAGGTCACCCACTACCAGTCCATCAATACCAACAGTTTCCGAACCCCCCTTTTTTCAACAGAGGGAGGGGCAGAGGAAGAGGCAGAAGAAGAGGAGGGCAAAAGAACGTGCATTGGCAGGAACCAGACACCCAGATGACGTTGAGGAGCAAGACGACGGGTCAAAAACAATTGTGGTTAACCTATCCTCACGACCTCTGTCCGAGGGCGAAACCAAACTCTTGGAGAAGGGTTTGGGATTCGTCCCGACATCTCGAGAAGACACATTTCGCCTACATCAAGAACGTCACCAATTCTTTCGTAAGATTAGGCTTTGGGCCTTCTTTCAGAACAAACCCGAGACTCCAGAAGAGGGCACTGGCTTACGCAGAAACTCGCGGTTTACACCCCCTGCAGGGATGACCCCCCCCCACGAGATTCTTACTTATAAACAGGCCATCCTGAAGGACAAATCCGCCATCACCAACGAACGGCCATTCAACAACCTGTCCACCCAGGAAAGGGATCAGCTCAAGGGACTCACGGGTGACACCACCATCTTCATAAAACCAGCCGATAAAGGCGGAGCTATCGTCATTCAGGACCTGAGCTCATACAACGAAGAGTGCCTATGCCAATTCTCCAATACCCGCTACTACCTCCCAATTGAGGAAGACCCGACTGGATGCCTTACGAATAAAATCAGGAGTATGGTTCTAGAAGCAGAGGCCGAGGGTTGGATCCTGTCACATGAAGCGGAGTTCCTGATTAACGAACAACCACGGATCCCGTACTTCTACACCCTCCCAAAGATTCACAAAGGAATCAATACTCCGCCAGGATGCCCCATAGTTTCGGGCATAGAATCCCTCCTTGAACCACTCAGTAAATTTTGCGATTTCTACCTGAGACCAATCGTGATGAAGACACCAACTTACCTGCGTGACACAACGGAAGTCCTAAATTTGATAGAGACCCTCCCAAATTCTGAAAGGATCAACTTTCTGGTCACCCTAGACGTGGAGGCGTTGTACACGAATATCCCGCAGGATGCGACCCTTGAGGTTCTTGAATCAACCCTACATGAAACAGACCCTTGGCCTTTTCAAACCCCCATCTCTCTCATCTTAGAGTGTGCGACGATAGCCTTAAAGGAGAACTTCTTTGCCTTCCAAGCCCAACTTTACCACCAGGTACAAGGGACTAGCATGGGTAGTACCTTTGCTCCCTGTCTAGTGTGACTGTACATGGCTGCTTTTGAAAAGAAATTCATCCTCAATGAGAACAACCCTTTCCAAGAAAACCTACTAGTGTGGCGTCGTTACATCGACGACATACTGATATTTTGGAAGGGGGATATAGAAAGGTGCGAAACTTTCTGCAACTGGGTCAATACTCTTGACCCCTTCTTGAAGTTTACAAGCACGAAGTCAGACAGCAACATCCCCTTTCTAGATCTATCAATCTCCATTGAGAGTGGGGTTATATTTACTACCAACTACAAAAACCCCACCGATAGGATTAGCCTCTTATTGTATGACAGTCATCACCCGAAGGCCCTCAGGGATAATCTCCCAGTAGGGCAGTTCCTCCGTCTCTGCAGGAACTGCAACACCATGACTGAGTATGAGAACCAAGCCACCACCCTTACTTTGAACCACGAAAAACGACATTACCCACAGAAAGTGATACGTCAAGCACACAAGAGAGCCAGGAACAATCACAGAGCTAGCCTCTTGGAAAGCAGGGTAAAAACACCTACTGATACTCTCAGATGTCACCACATTTACCCCTAGCTCTAACAAGATACAAAAAGAGATCAAGAAACATTAGGGTATATTACAGATGGGCAACTTCTTCCCTGGACCTACTCCCTTGTTCGCTTTTAAGCGCACACAAAATATGAGGGATTTACTTGTACACACCCGTCCAAAACCCCAACTGACAAGGCAACCTACTCTCTGGGCTCTCCCTCCAGTAGAGGGACACTTTCCCTGCGGATCTTGCGCCATTTGCCCCCTGACTACAGCAACTAAACACATTGATCTGGCATCAAAAGAGGCACACCAATTGCAACACCAAAAACTGTATATATTTACTCACCTGCCCCTGCGGTCTTCAGTACGTGGGCATGACCACCAGACCAGTCAAGGTCCAGATCAATGAACACAGGAGCACGATCCGGTGTAAAAAAACGAATACCAGAATGCTTAGTCATTTCTTAGAGGCCCACCATACACCGGACAGCCTGCGCTGGACCATTATTGAGTCCAATCCCAACTGGTCAGCCAGAACCCTTTTCTCACAGGAACATGCTGGGTGTTCTGTCTACGGAGCAACACCAGAGGTCTTAACGATGACATCCCCTGGGCAGAATTTATAAACTGATTTACAGCTCAAGATCACTCCTGTTTCATTTCATTTTATTTTATTTTATTTTACCCCATCACTCATTTGATTGACACAGTTGATAATCTGTTGGGGTACTGTGGGCCCGATTCACAGAACTAATTTACGACAAAATCCTAAACTTACTACCATTTTGGTATTCACAGAATGAACTTACTCATTTTGGTATTCACAGAATAAACTTACTCATTTTGGTATTCACAGAAGACACTTACACATTTTGTGTAACTTACACATTTTGTGTAACTTACTCATTTTGTGTAACTTACACATTTTGTGTAACTTACACATTTTGTGTAACTTACACATTTTGGTATTCACAGAAGGCACTTACTCATTGATGAGTAAGTGCCTTCTGTGAATACCAAAATGAGTAAGTTAATTCTGTGAATACCAAAATTGTTGTAAGTTTATTCTGTGAATACCCAAATGTGTAAGTTCATTCTGTGAATACCAAAATTGTTGTAAGTTCATTCTGTGAATACCCAAATGTGTAAGTTCATTCTGTGAATACCAAAATGTGTAAGTTCATTCTGTGAATACCAAAATTGTTGTAAGTTTAGGATTTTGACGTAAGTTAGTTCTGTGAATCAGGCCCTGTGTCAATAGACCTCTCTTCTACCCATTTACACCACTACTACTGACAAACCGCCTTTTTATAGTGCCTTTACAAATCGCCTTTTTAAAGTACCTTTTCAGAGTAATCTCACATGAAGGTCATTATGCCTTGCAGATAATGCATCCTCCACCCTGACGATTGCATGTTCTTCTTACCTGCAGTGTGCCACCTTTTATAGAATGCTACTTTTAGAATATGTGGCAGAGTGAGGATTCGGTAGCATGACTGTCAAGACGGCCACGGTCAATCTGGCCACGGACATCTGATTATATACTCTCTTTCTCATACTCTCTCCTTTACGTGTACGGTGATCTCTAAACGTTTGCTCTTACCGGAACTCCTGGCCGGGTTGTCACTAAAGTGCTTTATTCTTATCTTTCTCTAGTATTCACATGAATGTTGTGAGAAGTTGGCCTGGCATATGCTGTCCACTAATTATAGTGGGCACCTTGCACCAGTCCAAACAACCCCTTATTGGAGATAGGTTAAAGACAACCTTATTGAAAGCTATCCTAGTGGTAGCTATGGAGAGCAGCCTTCAGGCTAAGTCTTGAAGGAATGTAAAGCAGCTTGTTTTACCAGTCTATAATCTCTTGAGAGATCAAATGAAAGAGCACCACACAAGGTATATATTCAAAATATATGTATTTATTGCTAAACACACCCTCTAGTCTCTTTATGAGGCTAGAGTTCGAAAGTACATAAGTTCTAAGTTATTTAAACACAGTAATAGCACAAATACACGTTTGGGCCCTAGGGGCGTACCAAACCATATACCAATAAAGTGGTATAAGAACCACGACTGAGCTAGACACTAGGCCTAGAGCCTCTAGAAGTGCTTGGACCACAAGGAACCACCCAAGGTAGTGACACAGGGGACCCACGGGGGACGCGTGCAGTTTAAATACACAGCCGCGAAACGCCGTTAACTTCTATGGAGAAAGTCGCGGTTTGGAAATTAAAGAAAAGGGACACTTAAAGAAGGACTTGGAGCAAACCCTTTGAGAACTAGGTCGTTCTAGAGTCTCTACCCATGGGAGCACCGGAGTACTCTTGTTACCTCACCCAGGGAAGCCGGGTGCATAGGTGCCTTTCGGGGTCGGGTTTCGTCGTCGATTTGAATGGCGATCTGCGGCAAAGTGCTGCTGGCGACCAAGTGGAAAGTGTCCGGGTGGATCCAAAGGTGGATCGGAGATCTGAAGAACCTGAAAGCAGAGGGGACAGAGTCTGGGTCACTAGCCAGTGACCAGGAAGGCGATGAGCAGATGCCCACCGATGTTGAGTGCTTCAGGTAGGTTGATGGTCGTCTTGACTCTTCAGCCACGAGGTCCGGGAGGTGTTGTCGGCAACCAGGAGCAGGATTCGGGCTGGTACACAATGTCTGTCGAGTGCTGAGGTGTCGGCGACCGATTGGACCCAACAAGCCTTGGCAACGGCAAGTCTCGATTTAGATGAAGATTGACAATGATGCAGACCAGCAAGGTCTGAGGAACTCACCCAGCAAGGGTAAGTGAGGGCAAGCCTGGAGCAACCAGGGAGCCCAAGAAGAAAAGGATTGGCCTTCGTGAAGGGCTACTAGCCAACAGGCTAGCGACCGCAAAGGAGCCTCAAGACGGTGCACGTGGAGCTGGCTCACAGGACACTCGTGGAGTGGAGGCCAGTGATCTTCGGTGCAGTTGGTGCTGGAAGCTAGGGCTACTCAGAGCCCAAAGCACAACTTTGTGGGAGACCCAGAAGAGGATGCACTAGCAAATGCGTGCGGTGTCCAGGGGTCACGGTTCCACGTTGCTCACGACAGCTACGGGCCTCAGCTTTGCTGGGGACTCAGGGCAGCTTCGGGGAAGTCTGGAAATCTACCTCTGGTGATGCAAAGACTTCGGCGTCCGACGGGAGCTTAGGCGATGCAGACCGGACAATTGCTTCTTTGGTGCCTGCCAAGCAGGGGAGTCACTCCTTGACCCCAAGGGAGATTCTTCTGTCCTCTAGTCTTGAGTAGAGCATCGAAGGTCCAGGATTCTGTGTCAGAGTTTCGTCCAGGGATAATCTAAAGTCCTAAGGACTGGGTTCCTATACTTATACTAAGTTTAGGGTTGGACTACTCTGTGGCCCCACCTATGGGTGGGTCAGGGCAGAGGGGTGGCTACACCCCTTTCCCTTTGTCCAGTTCGCGCCAAAGCAGGGGCTGCAAGCCCCTGATCCGGTTTGAACTGGGGTATGCACAGGGACACCAAGTGTGCCCCCAGTGCAGGACTTCAAAGCACCCGAAAGTGCTCCCGCCCAGCCCCAATACACACTATCCTGTCTGGGGAGGTGGTCACACCTCCCTGGGACAGGAAACCTATTGTCCAGGCCTCCCCTGCCGGAGTTTCGTCCAGCAGCAGGAGGCCAGACTTGTGTCTGTGGCAGCAGCATCCATTTTGTGATGCCAGGGCTTTAGAAAGAAGTTACCGGCCAGGCCAGGGTTAACATGTCTCTCCTCTAGAAGGGTGGAATGCTACCCCCGCCGCCAGAATTGGCGGGGGGTAGTATTCCAAGATGTTTGACACCAAACACGACATGTTTCGGTGCAGCCATTCCAAAGTTATCATTTAACGCGAGGTTATAATGCGCTTAAGAGTATATGGTCAGGCTGCACTACAAACAGCATCAGAGAAGGGTCTCTGAACGCTGCAGAGGGGCCCTGCTCATGCAGAGGCACCCTCTCACATAGGAACCACGCACTCTGCCTTCAGGATTGATAAGGCCTGCCATAGGAGTGACTTATAGGTTTATATGTGTGTATGTATTTAGTGATATAGGTAACCTATATCACAGTAAGGGGTGCATGCACCACCTTACCCAGGCTGCAGTAGCAGACCTGTGGTGTCAGTTTGGATGGCCTTCCAGGGGTGGCATAATACATGCTGCAGCCCCTGGTAGGCCTCTGAGGTACCTATGCCCTTGGTACATAGTATACCATATACTAGGGACTTATAAGGGCACTCCAGATTCCAATCAGAGATGTGCCTAAGGCACATGGAAACCTTTTACAGAGAAAGCAGATAGACTGGGGCCCTGAATAGCAGGATCCCAGTCCAACTAAGTCATAAACCAGCAAAACACCATAAAAAAAGTGGGGGCAACCATATAGTCAGATTCCACCTTCCTACAAATGTCACACTGGCGTTTTTCTTTTAGACCGAGATCTGTTCTATATGGATCATACGGCCCCACTCGTTAGGCTACTTTGCTTCCAATATGGCCCCCACAATGGGGATGTCACGCTACGTGAAGTCACGCTCCATGCCCCCATGCAACCCGGATCTTTGAGTTCTCGTACGGGTTTGCTTAAATTAGGAAGCAGCGGTCTCCGCCTCGCACCGGCATTCGAGCGGTGGAGGCAGGTATAACGCTGCGACCCAGGAGAGGCTGAGTGAGTATTTTCCACAATGCGACCACAACAATCAATCAATCAATCATGTCACTTATAAAGCGCACTACATACCCGCGAGGGTCTCAAGGCGCTGGGGGAAGAGGGGGGTGGTGCTGCTACTGATCGAAGAGCCAGGTCTTGAGGAGTCTTCTGAAGGCCAGTAGGTCTTGGGTCTGTCGGAGGTTGGTGGGGAGGGTGTTCCAGGTCTTGGCAGCAAGGTGGGAGAAGGATCTGCCGCCGGCGGTCGTTTTCCGGATGCGGGGGACTGTGGCGAGGGCGAGGCTGGTCGAGCGGAGCTGGCGGGTGGGGGTGTAGAAGCTGAGTCGTCTGTTGAGGTAGGCTGGTCCGGAGTTGTGGAGTGCTTTGTGTGCGTGGGTGAGGAGCTTGAAGGTTATCCTCTTGTTGACAGGGAGCCAGTGCAGGTCTCTCAGGTGGGGTGTGATGTGGCTGCGTCGGGGGATGTCGAGGATAAGACGTGCAGAGGCGTTCTGGATGCGTTGCAGCCGCTCTCAGGAGCTTAGCCGTCGTTCCTGCGTAGAGGGCGTTTCCGTAGTCCAGCCTGCTGGGTGACGAGGGCCTGGGTGACTGTTTTTCTTGTTTCGGTGGGGATCCACTTGAAGATCCTGCGGAGCATTCGGAGGATGTTGAAGCAGGATGAGGAAACGGCGTTGACCTGCTTAGTCATGGAGAGGGTGGGGTCGAGGATGACCCCTAGGTTGCGTATGTGGTCGGTGGGTGGCGGGGCTGTTCCCAGTGATGTTGGCCACCAGGAGTCGTCCCAGGCTGAAGGGTTGGAACCAAGGATGAGGACCTCCGTCTTGTCCGAGTTCAGCTTCAGGCGGCTGGTCCTCATCCATTCGGCGACGGCCTTCATTCCTTCGTGGAGGTGGGCTTTGGCGGTGTGAGGGTCTTTGGTGAGGGAGAGGATCAGCTGGGTGTCGTCGGCGTAGGAGATGATGTTGAGGCTGTGCTGTCGGGCGACGTGGGCGAGGGGTGCCATGTAGATGTTGAACAGCGTTGGGCTGAGGGAGGAGCCTTGGGGTACGCCGCAGATGATCTTGGTGGCCTTGGATCGGAAGGGGGCGAGGCGGACGCTTTGTGTTCTGCCGGAAAGGAAGGATGTGGTCCAGTCCAGGGCCTTCTCTTGGATCCCGGCGTCGTGAAGGCGTGTTCGTAGTGTGTGGTGGCAGACCGTGTCGAAGGCGGCTGATAGGTCCAGGAGGATGAGGGCTGCTGTTTCTCCGTTGTCTAGCAGGGTCCTGATGTCATCGGTGGCGGCGATGAGGGCGGTTTCGGTGCTGCGGTTGCTGCGGAAGCCGGACTGGGAAGGGTCCAGGATGTTGTTCTCCTCGAGGTAGCGGGTCAGTTGTTTGTTGACGATTTTCTCGGTGACCTTCGCGGGGAACGGGAGCAGAGAGATGGGTCGGAAGTTCTTGAGGTCCTTGGGGTCTGCCTTGGGTTTCTTGAGTAAGGCGGTGATCTCGGCGTGCTTCCAGCTTTCCGGGAAGGTTGCTGTCTCGAAGGAGATGTTGATTATTTTCCGGAGATGGGGCGCGATGGCTGTACTGGCTTTGTTGAAGATGTGGTGAGGGCACGGGTCTAGCGGTGAACCGGAGTGGATGGTGTTCATGATCTCGCTGGTGTCCTCGTCGTTGATGTTGGTCCAGGAGAGCAGGCGGTTGGTGGTTGTAGGGGCAGTGGTCTCGGTGGTTGCCGGGGCGGTCGTGGTGTTGAAGCTGTCGTGGATGTCGGCGATTTTGCGGTGGAAGAAGGTGGCCAGTGAGTCGCACAGGTCTCGCGACGGCTGGATGTCATTGGTGTTGGAGCTGGGGTTGGAGAGTTCCTTCACGATGTTGAAGAGCTCTTTGCTGTTGTGTGCGTTGTTGTCTAGGCGGTCTTTGAGTGAGGCCCTTTTGGCGGATCTGATGAGGTGATGGTGACTGCGTGGTGGCGCTCTTGTGGGCGGCGTAGCTGTCTGCTGTCCGTTCGTGGAGCCAGATCTTCTCCAGTTTTCGGCATGTTCGTTTGGAGGCCTGGAGGTCTTCGGTGAACCAGGTGGCTTTCTTGCTGGTGTGGCTGTTGGGCGGATTCTTGAGCGGGGCGAGGGTGTTGGCGCAGTCGTCGATCCACTGTCTGAGGTTGCGGGCGGCGGTGTCGGGGTCGGAGGGTTCGGCGGGTGGGCTCAGGGCGAGGGTTGTGGTTAGCTGGTCTTCCGTGACTCTGCTCCAGCAGCGGCGAGGCATTTGTTCGGTGCGGTGGTGCGTGGTGGGCTTCCTGTAGGTGAAGTGGATGCAGTGGTGGTCAGTCCAGTGGGGTTCGGAGGTGTGGTTGAAGGAGACGTGTGGGCTTGCGGAAAAGATGGAGTTCTAGCGTGTGGCCGGCGGCGTGGGTGGGTGTAGTCACGAGCTGTCTGAGTCCGAGGGTGGCGAGGTTGTCGATCAGGGTGGTGGAGTTGGTGTCCATGTTCTTCTCGAGGTGGAAGTTCAGGTCCCCGAGGAGGATGTAGTCCGTGGAGGCGATGGCGTGTGTGCTGACGGAGTCAGCGATGGAATCGCTGAACTGTGGTCGGGGTCCGGGGGTCTGTAGATGAGGGTTCCTCTGAGGGTGGTGTTGGGATCGGTGTGGATCTGGAAGTGCATGTGTTCGGCGGTGCTGAGGGTGTCGTCGGTGTTGGTTGGAGACTCTGAGGGTGTTCCTGTGGACGATGGCAATGCCTCCTCCGACTCCGTTGGTGCGGTCCCTGCGGGTGATCTTGTATCCGTCCGGGATGGCAATGGCGATGTCGGGGGCTGAAGCGGGATTCAGCCAGGTCTCCGTCAGGAATGCGACGTCTGGGGAGGTTGAGTCGAGAAGGTCCCAGAGTTCGATGGCGTGTTTGCGGGCGGAGCGGGTGTTGAGGAGGATGCATCTGAGGTAGTTGGGTTCTTTCCTGGGCAGTGGTTTGGCGGGGCGGGTGCTGGCGAAGCTGCAGTTCCGGCAGGTGAAGGGCCCTTGGGTGCGCTTCGGGGTGGCCTGGTAGCAGGCGTGATCTTTTCCGGGGTTGAGTGCGTGGAGGGTGCTGGCGTCGTATCGGCGTCTGTTGATGTGGCGGGCGCGGGGGATGCCCGGACCAGGGGGTCTGGCGCTGGGCGCCGCCACGGCGCGGACGGGCGCAGACGGGCTTGCCTTAGGCGCGCCTTCGGCGCGCCAGCGGCGCACCCGCTGCGCATGTCCGCTGCTCGGCCGCCCAGCGGCCGCCATAAATGGGGAGGTGGGAGGGAGGAGCAGGGAATGGGGCAGCGAATGGGCAGTGAGGGGGCGGGGCCGCAGGGGCGCAGAGGCGGGAAACAGGCACAGAAGGGAAAACGAGCACAATCAGGGCATCAAGGGGGCACAGAGAGGAAAACGAGCACAATCAGGGGCAGCAAGGGGGCACAGAAAGGAAAAACGAGCACAATCAGGGGCAGCAAGGGGGCACAGAAAGGAAAAAAACGAGCACAATCAGTGGCAGCAAGGGGGCACAGAAAGGAAAAACGAGCACAATCAGGGGCAGCAAGGGGGCACAGAAAGGAAAAACGACCACAATCAGGGGCAGCAAGGGGGCACAGAAAGGAAAAACGAGCACAATCAGGGGCAGCAAGGGGGCACAGAAAGGAAAAACGAGCACAATAAGGGGCAGCAAGGGGGCACAGAAAGGAAAAACGAGCACAATCAGGGGCAGCAAGGGGGCACAGAAAGGAAAAAACGAGCACAATCAGGGGCAGCAAGGGGGCACAGAAAGGAAAAAACGAGCACAATCAGGGGCAGCAAGGGGGCACAGAAAGGAAAAACGAGCACAATCAGGGCCAGCAAGGGGGCACAGAAAGGAAAAAACGAGCACAATCAGGGGCAGCAGCAGGGCACACAGACGGAGCTGTGTGGTGGGGGAGCGACCTACCAGTCAAGGTCAGGTCAAGAGAGGTATGTCTCTGAAAAACCGCCAAATGTTCATGTCTACCATCTCACTCATAGGAAGCCCTTTCCATTCCGCGCTCCACGCCGATGAGACCAGCCTCTTCCAATCGTTGGGGTAGGATGGACATGTCATATGTTTGTATGTTTTTGTGTGTGACATAATGGTAATGGATACGGTAACTCGCACCAGAGTAACTCCTGCACGACAAATGTTTGTAACGGTAGCAGCACAAATCACGGCTCCCATGCCGTCGATATTTTCCCACCATCAAAGACAGATGCCTTTGCTTGTTCTCAGAGACACCCACGCTAGCATGCTGTCTCTCCTACGCATATCGTGTGTGTTGAAACACTAAGAGATTGTGTTAATTGTTAATACTAAGAGCACCAGTGTGCAGTGTGTGCGAACACTGCTTGAGCCCGATTTCCGGCACTAAAGTTACGAATGTGACAGCATGCCTCGCTGTCCCCAAACTGATGCGCATGCAGTATACGAGTCATTTGCAACTTTATGGCATGTTACTAACAAGTGCGATGACCACCGTGTTTAAGGATTAGTTGTGCTCGCTCTTCTCTCTCCTTTTGTAGGTTGGATATAGGAACTCCAAGTGGGCATTCCTCGTTTGGGTGCACTGCCACCCTGAATACACCTGATTATAGGTATCATAGGGGTTACTGGGTGTCGCCGTCTCAGAACCCCCTCTTTTACACTTTTCTCACTACTTGCACGGTCCTGATGAAGTGCCATGGGATCCATTAGGGACCTTCTCTAAGCGTGAAACATGTCGACCTAACCGACCTATCTTTCACTATCACCCTCACTTTGACTAAGCAGAAGGAAAATACTCACCCCTCTGATAAATTAGATCAAGAGGCCTTCTCTTGTCACTGATTTTTAACCATACTACACGGACCCCAGAATAAAGATTTTTCGGGCACCAGTGCAGTACTTTTAATTCACTCACTCTATTTTATCCCGCCCACACACCTACACTCACCACTGCGGCGTTTCTCCAAAAAAGAACTCCGATAAAGAGCCCTCTCGTGGGGCCTGTGGGGGACTGCGGCGCCACTCCCACGAGGAGCAAACGCCCGATGATGAAGCATGACACCTGCATGGGTGTGTGAGGGCACTTCTTCAAAAAGGAGGAATTCCCCTGCCATAATAATCTCTCTTATCCAACCTTGTTGAAGAGACAGTCTCTTCCACTAGTCCTTTCAGCGAGCAAATCAGCCCGCTTCTATCTCTCTGTAGGAACAGTCACCCTCCAGTGATTATAACGATAGTCTTGGGAATGCGGGGTCTGGACCTCTCTCTCCTTCTGCTCCCAGTCCCTCCTTCTTTGTGATTTTCCAGTCCCATAAGTTAGCCAGGCTGAGGGGTCAGCCAGTAACCCAGTGTTACCCAGAGGGGTTTCTAGCCTTTCCACAGCAAAAGGACAATTTCAAAGTGTTGATGTTAAAACATATATAAGCTACATGTCCTACTTAATGATATATATAGCTCCCTGCCTTACGGCTCTATAGGCCTTCCTTTAGAGCCCTAAGGGAAGACTTACATATATTGTTAAGGGAAGTGGGGGCTTTGCCGCTAGTTTAAATGTTGAACCAGCAGTGTTACTACTGCCCTTCTAGTCTGCAATGACAAGCTGGAAGCCATTTTGTACCTTGTCACACACAGGATGGCATAAACAGTACTGCAGCCCCTGGTGGACACTCTGCCTTACATGCCCTAGGTACCCTGGGTACCACATACTAGGGACTTATAAGTAAGTGAATCCTTGCCAATTGGGGATAGCCAATTCGACATACACTTTGTGATGGGTTAGAACACTGGCGCTGATGTCTGTTTGGCAGGCCTCAGTGCACTCTCAGAGTTCATAAACCAGCAGCATCAATCCAAAAAAGTGGGGGTGAACATGAAAAAAAAGAGGCGTTTCCTTACAATAACATCTGACATATTGTTTCCTAATTAACCATCAAGCCTACTGCCTTTATCATTGTCTCATCACCATATCCATACCAGAACTACTATCTCAAGCATTCACTTTCTCACAATTGCAGCCATGGCAGAATGAAAATTCTTGAAAAGCATCTTAATACCTACCTATCGGAATATTTAAACAAAGATGAGATCAATATCAATATCAAGTTTTATTCTGACCTGGGTAAGTTACACCACAACCCTTCCTTACTAAGTTAATCAATGATAATTCATTTAACAACATACCAGTCTACAGCCTTCAACATAATGTAATAACAATCTACCCATAAGGGCCTATTGGTTTTAATAAATGTATTTTGCAATAAGTACATCAGCCTACTACCTTTGTTGCAACTTTTCATAATAAACAGATCAGACTAAAGGCATATGACACAACATCCTAAATGAATCAATTAAGCCTATAACCTTCATCATTTGTTGGTCTCCATTGCATATAAGTTGAGAGCCATGAGGCATACTGTCCTATAATTCCAGTTGGCAAAAAAAAATGCAATTCCTCTGAAATGGCCTAGCAAGAATTATAACACTGCAAATCTTCAACCCCAATTGTTTGTCAGAGGAATTAACCATCCACAAAACCGATGGCTACTATGGTAATCAATGAGATTCCATGTAACAAAATATCTTTCTACAGCCTCAACAAAGAGTAATGAAAATACACTGTTAAAGCCCTGTCGACTTAACAAACAATAATCACAATAAAATGGTCAGACCTACTGCCTTTGTCTTAACGTTTCATAAAAAGTTGGTCACACTTATGGCAACTGGCATAAGTTTTTCCAATTAATCGATCAGGCCTATCGACTTTATCATTGGCGTGTCACTATCATCAACTCAGGCCTACTGAAAAACACATAAGTGTTCCTACAAGGCTACTGTCACGTGGTATAGCAGCAACATTTACCTGTCAACACGGGTGAAAGTGTCAGGTCGTCGTGACTCCTGATGGCTTCTCTACATGGCAGACCCAGAGGAAGGTAACAAAAGTAGTTAAAAAAGAAGACCATCCAGAGCAAAGATAGAGCAAAATATAAAGAGGAAAAAGAAGTATAAAAATGACAACCGACAAGGGTAGGCATTAAGTGGTATAAAGGTAAGGAGTGAGGAAGAACTATTGTTCTCCCAGGATGTGAGAGGAGCCAGGACCCAGATGCAGGGTGCCAGTGCCAACAGAGAAGAGGAAGAGAGAGACAAACCAGGGACCAAAAAGAAATTGAAGTAGGAGAAAGGGGAGAAAGAAAAGCCACTCTTAGCAGCAGATGGGCTCAACAAGCGATCCAGGAGCAGTCCTCTCTGAGGAGGAAAAGTAGTGGAGTGAAGACTTGTGGTTTCCTGAACCTCCTACCAGAGACAGCCTCACTTCCCCCCTTAGCTCAAAGGCAAGCCTTGGGCAAGTGGAGTAAACAGGGAGGGCAAGGAAGAGGTGGTGGGTGGAACCACAAGAGTGCTTTAACACTGGTGCTGTGGGACGGGTCAGAAGGATTTAAGGCTTAAGAGGAGATATTTCCTGGAAATACATAAGCAACAATCACCTGTCAGACGTCTGGAGAAGAGGTGGGTGGAGGGGGATAGGGGAGCTTTAAATGAGAACTATGAGAAAAAACTGCAACACCCTATATAATAACATTAAGAAAGTCAAATAAAGAAGGAAAAGGGATTGTAACCTTATAATGGATGCATCGGCTTTCACACAAGCTTCCCCACATGGCAACTATTGGTATACAGTCATAGAATTCAAACATATACAAAGTTATAGTTGGAAAAATGATATACGGTGCTTCCTAAAATGACATAAAAAGGATCCCCAAATGTGCAAATGGTCTATCCTGAAGGTTTGTCACAGGAGATAACCAGCACCAAAACCTAGTCTACTTCAGGAATCTGGAATATTCCCTGTAACTGAATACCTGTCTACCAACTTTAACTCATTGTAATGATAATTCACTCTTAAAGAATCATTGCCTTTAACATATGCTTTTCAAAATAAACAAGTCAGAACTACTGACGATGGTGTCGCTTTTCATAAGAAACAAATCAGCTGTATGGCAGTGAGCATTGGCCTTTCATCATAATCAAGTCAGTCATGCTATTTTGAGCATAAACCTTTCCACACGGCAAAAGTACAAAGCAAGCACTCATTGTCAGTGAAAGCACAAAACGTCTGCCCAAGGAATATTTATAGTATAGTTTTTATTGGATGCCAGCAACCCAATTATATGCAGTATACTGTTAGAAATTGAGTTTCTGGTTGGCTGGGTATGCACCTAAGCCAAGCAGAACCCACCACTCTAATCAAGATAAGAGAGCTACACACACAAGATAACCCCTGCTCATCCCCTTGGTAGCTTGGCAGAGCAGTCAGGCTTATCCCAGAGGCAATGTGCAAAGTGTTTGCGCAACACACACACGCACACCAGTGACACACTAGGCACACCATAAAAAGAGACTCGACACCAGATTATATAAAAATATCCTTTGTTTTATACATAAAACACATTAGACCACAATCATATAATTCATAAATCACTTTGCCATAGGCAATTGTCATAACAATACATATCCTAAATCAATTTGCCAACTTGGCAGTGGTTATAACACATTTAGTGTACTAAAGCAATACTTATAAGTTGCACCTGACATAGAAACATTAGGCATCACATCATCACAGTTAGCACACTGAAGTAAATACTCATAAGTTGCACATATCATAAAACCACCATTAGTGTACATAATCTGTAGGTCCTGACAGAGTAATCCTTATTCTGTCAATACACTGTGGTGAGCACACTTCTACAATTAACCAGGGCAAAACATATAGGCTTTATTAACCATAAATCATACCTGCTGGGCATACCATGACAGATTTTGGGCACATGATTGACCACAACATATACCCCAACATCGGTACATGAACCCTCCATCGGTTAGGGAGAGCCCAAAGTATGGCCAGTGACTCCCTTTGAACCTTGGAGCTCGGCCCCACGGGGCTCCGGGGAGGCTGCCTGCTCCGAGCTCACAGGGGCCTTCCCTCGCCCTTGGCCACTCCTCCCAGGGTGCCTCAGTTAAGGACTTAACCGGAATGGCGCTCGCCAAAGTTGACCGCCCCCCGCGTTCATGTGGGGCCCAACGCACCAACCTCTGTTCTCCTCAGCCACCCCAGGGGACTGGGCCCATCCCAGGGAACGCAGCTTGGCAACACCTTCTAGACTGCTCCCTTCAGCCGTGGGATGCTTGGAGGCGGGGCCGGGCAGACGCGCTGGGAGAATCCGGGCTGCTCCTGTGACCATGGCGATGTATGGCATTGTGAAGGGTTGCCAAGCGACGCTTGGCAGTCCTGCTGCACTGTTTGTTTTTGGATTCTTTGGGGTCAGAGACCTCGCTGCACTGCATGGCACGGCGGGCGGCGCCTCAGTCGCTGCTCGCCTGAGGTTAAGGGGTGAGGGAAGCACAAGGGATCCTCAGATAAGGAAGCCGAGAGAGGCTTTCCCACCCCATATAGGTGAAAATGGAGGCCAAGACACCAGGACAATCCCAAATGAAGTCAAGGCACCAGAACTTGATAGGATGACTAGAAAAGCACAGGAAGGAAGCTCCTCCCGAAATAAGCACCAGGACTGTGCAAAAGCAGACAGACTTTGTAAAACAAAGTGGAAGCACCAGGGCTCTTGCAAAATAGAGCGCACACACCAGAACTTTCCCAAAAGAAAGGGAAATCGCACAGAATAAAAACCTTGATGTCCCTGAGTCTTTCAAAAACAGGAGGCCAGCACACACAAGCCCTTGGAGATTCTCCACAAGCAGGATACCACAGCAGGGCACAAAGAGTCAGTCCTTTTCCCCCACCATAGACAGAAGCAGCGACTGTAGGCCAACCCAACCATCACACAGAAATGGCAGAGCTCCTCAAACAGTTCTTCCGCTCTTCTTCTTGGCAGAGTCCTCTTGTTTCTTGAAGCAATCTAAAGTCCTGGGGGTTTAGCTCTAATACTTATACCCCATTTTGTCATTGTTCTCTTTGTGGCAAGGGTCTCAGAACCCAGTCCAAACCAGTCCTGTCCTCCCTGGTGCAGCATGACCACAGGGGGTGGACACAGCATTGTGAAAAGGAGACACAGCCTATTAAGGTGCAAGCATACTCCTCTCACCACTCAAAATGCAGACCAGGTCTATTCAGCCCAGCTATGAGTCGTCCAGGCAAGGCAGGACACACCTCAACCCCCCATGTGACTGTCTAGAGTGAATGCACATCCCCAGCTCCTGTCACTCCAACACCAGACGCTGAATACACACACAGTCAGAGGCACACAGGATGATAAAGCAAGAAAAAGCCCACTTTTTAAAAGTGGCATTTTCAAACACAGAAATAAAAAAAAACCTTTACCAAAAGGTGTGTTAATAAATTCTGAGTTCAGAGAGCCTAAACTCCATTTTTCTATCTTGTCCCATTTGAAAGTTTCACATGTAAAAAAAGGTTACAGTGCAGCTTCAAAGATAAGCCTATGGAACAGGCAGCCTTTCAATAGTGAAAAACAAAATGCACATTATTTCTGTATCAGGACATGTCACACACACAAGTATATCTCCTATCTTTCACATACCCAGCACCCTGCCCTTGGGGGTACCTTGGGCCTACCTTAGGGGTGTCTTACATGTACGGAAAGGAAAGGTTAGGGCCCAGCATGTGGGTGCACTTGCCAGGTCATATGGCAGTTAACAACTGCGTGTGCAGACAATACAGTGGTAGGTCTGAGACATATTTACAGGGCTACTCATGTGGGTGGCACAACCAGTGCTGCAAGCCCACTCGTAGTATTTAATTTACAGGCCCTGGCACACACCGTGCACTTTACTAGGGACTTAGCAGTAAATCCAATATGCCAATCATGGATAACCAACGTATCATAATTTACACAGAGTGCATATGCACTTTAGCATTGATCAGTAGTGGTAAAGTGCTCAGAATCCTATAGCCAACAAACACAGGGTCAGGTCAGAAAATTAGAAGGCGAAAGGCAAAAAGTTTGGGGATAACCCTGTGAAATGGGCCAATTCTAACATATACCTAATGCATAAACTGCCTGTAGTGGGTGGCAAATTTGCTCTATGCTTTTCGGTTAACAATGCACTTTTCCACCTTGTCCATCCATTGAACTGCCCCAGGGAATTTAAGGGATCAACAATTCTCCGCCTTTTCAGTGTAAAAAAGAGATGCCAACTTCACTGACCCCACCAATGATAGAGCATGAACACTCCACTGATCATACTCCTGAGACCACACACTTGCCCCACCCCTTCAATCGTCCAGCTTTGGCTATCTACTATCACTTCTCAACACAACCATTTTGATGGAGTCTGCATCTCACACAGAATATGCCCTTTTGCGATGTCCATGCTCTACCCTGAATTATGAAAGTAGTGAGACAAAAGAATGTCAATAACTGCCACATGTGAAACACAATAACTAATCATCATGGTACTGGAAGTAAAGTGTCAACACTCTACTGAACAGTTTTCATGATTGTTTTTTAAATTATAATTTAAAAAGTTCACATTATCATAAATTATGCAGTAGGTAATACCATCTACCTTAACTATATGGTTCGAATCCTTTTGGTGACTCTTGATTTCGACTCCGCCCATGGCCTATGACTCCACTCCATGACAAGTAACAGCAGCAGTAACAACATATAATCCAGCACCCAACTGCAGATGCAATTAGCATGTATCTGAACTACTTACAGCACTCTTCAGATGCCTACACCAATCAGGTGGTGATTTGCCCTTCGCAACTGAAAAGGTGTGCAGCATCACCCTCCTGTGCTGCATGCAACATCTATATTAGGAGACATGTGCCCATGCCCATGGAAGATGACAATTTAGATGAAGGCCCATAAGATAATGATGAAGAGTCACAACAATATGTAGGAGAAGAAAAACATCTGCATGATGGCAATGCTGTTGGATTGAAAAACGACCTTCCAAATAATTATTTTTAAAGCAGTGGTCAAAATAATTAACTCGGTCATAAATAGCAAATCAAGAAATCAATGTTCTATGTGTTTTACGGCAATAAAATTGTAGCACCAAGAAAGTAAGACCTCATCCCTCAAACTCATGAAAGAGCCAACACAACAGTGTTGCACTATAACTAATAATTAGTCACTATGTACAGACCTCTTATGAGACCACACAGAGGATTTTGTTGGGAAGTTGCCTAAAATGTTGAATGGGGAGGTGAATGACTGCTGGAAGTGTTGGCTGGGTCACAATCGGTAGCTTCCAGAAAAGGCCCTGTTATAGTGCACATATTTGTGCATCTAGTGATAGCAAGATGGACAACTGTCACTCTCCGAGGGGCATATCAGCAAGGCGAGGCGATAAAATTATCGCCGCTTTAGCGTCCGTTTTCGGACGAAAAGCTGCGATAATTTTATCGCCCTATCAGCATGGACACGCTAACGCGTGAATCCATGCCTTAGCGCCTGTTTACTGAACGCCCAGCTTTGCATCTCTAATGAGATGCAAAGTGGGCGTTCCTTCCCCGAAATAACTGGAGAAATGTCGCTAACCGACATTTCTCCAATTATCAAGGGAATCGCTAACAAGCATAGCGATAAGAAAAGTAGCGCTAACCACGGTTATCGCTACTTTCCTTACGCATGCTTTAATTCTGACTTAGCCATGTAATCCAATGGGAGGTGGATTACATGGCTAAGACCACCCTGCCCTATCAGCAAGGTATCGCCGGTCACAGTGCGATTATCGCTGGTTTCCCAGCGATGATCACACTGTTTTCCAGCTATCGCTTGCATTTCTATCGCTTTGGAGATAAGCGTTGCTGATAGCACGCTATCTCCGCGATAGAAAGCAGCGATAGCCGGCGATAATTACCCTAGCGCTAAGTGCGCTTAACGATAATTATCGCCGGCCCTTGCTGATATGCCCCCAAATATGTTTGCGAAGTAATGCAATGGATGGACCATCTATTTGCCTTTTGCTCTGCAAGATCAATTTGACATTGCTTTTATGCAGACCTTATGTCGTGAGACATTTGAATGCGATTGCGTGTTCCAGATCTGTACTTCTGTCGTTGCATCCTCACCCGCTGTCCAATTAAATCACATAGTGACAGCATGTGATTACCCACTGTCACAAAAGCATCAGTACATTGAAGTGACTGTGCCTGCAGTGCCACAAGACTGGGCTTCATGACAGCAACCCGTCAAGAAATTTGGTCCAATGTCTGGCCCACAGTGTTAGTGGCAGTGGGCACAGATAAAAGTTATACTGGCTTTCCAAGGTCCACGGAAAGTAAACGGAATTTAATGTCTGTAGGTCATTCCCCAGCCTCGGTACCCACCATACATATATATATAATTTAATCCCCCAAGGAGACATCGGGACACAGACACCAAAATTCAGTGCAATTACTTTATTGTTCACAGTTCACCATGACGCATTTCGGCCAAGCCAGGCCTTGATCACATGGCGCACCTCGGAGCTCTCAATTCATATTTTAAAGTGTCCACGTGATTGCTACTCTTCTAAACATGAAAAACAAACTACAATAACATCGGTTAAAAAATCATGCAAATTCAGTTGAATGGTTGCAACTATTTTAAACATAGATTTCTCTCAGGAAAAATTATTTAGTATTTATACTGTAAAGGAGAAAGCCTTTTTGCATTTAAAAAAATGCATTTCATAAATTCTTTTGGTAAATCAGCCACTATTGAAACATCGTACTTGAAACAAATAGCAACTCTACTTGGGTATCATCATGTACGGACCCATGTGCAAAACAGCGCAAGTATGCAAAATACGCACTAATAACATTTAGCAGCAGATGATATAACCGAATAAATTCAGATCTTAGTGCAAAATACTCTAATTGTGCAAATTTCACCTAATAAGTGCATAGTGCATAAGTTGTTGAAGTGGGCTTGCTACTTGTTGTTTTATCATTGCAATTCGTGCCCCTGTGAGCTTGTTTTAAATAACCTTGTGTACACATTTAGATCATAATTATTTTTAAGATTCTCACAATTTAATTTGTAATGCTTTATTAAGTAAGTATTAACTCCTTTCCATTCAATTAATTCACTTGGTGTATACAATTAGCAACCAAAACATTTGATCAATCAATCTCTTTGGCGCTTTAATGGTTCAACCTGATCTTGCCATTGGAAACTGAGACCTGCCACCATCAATGTCCAGAATCTGCAGTGACGGTGGAGAGGCAACAGCAGTCACTGGTGCTTCAGAACCAGCTCTTCATCAACAAGTAAATCTGATAAACGATGAGTTAAATGCCGAAAGTGGGAAGAGTCTCTGGTAATATACTTCCCAGTGCGCTGGACAGTCACCATGTGACTTTTGGTAGACACCACTTGAATAGTTTCTGCTTCAAAGGGGGCATCAGATTTTCTCTTCCGCATCTGGCGTGCAAGCACTCAATCTCCTCTCATAAATGTGATATTCTTCGCATGTCATCTTTTCTCAGTACACTCTTTCAGCTCTTTTTTTTGTGAACCAAGTCCTTCTCATGAATTCTGTTCTATTCTTTCTCTCTCTAATTGGTCCGCTGAGCTATCTTGGTTGTCATTGCTCTCCTGAACATCTAATGTCGCAGGACTTTCACCAGTGGTCGAGTGAGGTGTTGAACGATAAGCTCTCAAGGTAGAGTTTAACAAAGTTTTTAAATCAAGGTTTTCAAGTGTAGCACACTGCACTGCTTCCTTTAGCGTACTGATAAAGAGCTCAACAAGTTAGTTGGCCTGCGGCCACAGAGGTGTGCTCTTCTGATGCTGTATATTTAGATGCTCTAAGAAATCTTTGAACTCTCAACTGTTAAACGTAGGGCCAATGACAGATTTCGTTATGGCTGAAACACCCCATGCACAAAGATACCATCTAGTCTCTCAATGACTCGGTCTCGAGTGGTAGATGAGAGATCCTCAATTAATGGAAATCTTGAGTATTTGTCCACAATGACCACAATGGTCCACATTGGTTCTCAAGTGGTCCGAAAAGGTCAATGGCTACTCTCTCCCAGGCATGCTTCGAGAGTTCTGACATATTTAAGGAGTGTTGAGTGACTTTTGTAGAAAGGTAGTTGCATAGATGACAGGCCTTTTATTCCTTTTCAACCCACTCATCGAGATAAGGAAACCAGACTCGGTCTTGGAGAGTTCGTTTTGTGGCAACGATTCCACAATATCTTTCGTGGGCACTTCAATCATTTTCTCCCACAGACTCTCCGGATTCAAGATTCTCGACCCTCACAGTATAACTCCCTCCTGAGTTATGGACAGTTCATCTTTGACATTCTTGTATTTTTCATATTCACCATCACAGGTGAGAGGTCAAGAGTGCTGGTTCCATAACTTATGTGTGATAATATCTTTCAACTTGAGCACATCACTATCATGGGTCGTGACAGTGATAATCTGGGCTGACGAAATGGAAGCTGATGTGTTTGATTTTACAATGAAATTGATATAGGCTTCAGCCATCTTGGATGGAGTACCATGACCTTGTATGGGCACTCTGGAAAAGAAGTCAGCAGGTTTCTGATTCTTCCCTGGATGATGCACAATGTTATAATTGTACTCATGTAATCTTAGACCCCATCATTCAATGCAAGGAGGTATCTTGGCCTTTGGATTGCCAAATGTCTTTAGTAAAGCTTGACTATCAGTTACCAGCGTAAAAGGCTTTCCACACAGGAATACATGGAAATGTTCACAAGCCCATACCAGGGCCAAAACTTTCTTTTCAGGTTGTAAGTAAGCACGTTCTGTTTGGGACCAACTCCTACTTGCATATATCACAATATGCCTTTCGAGTATTCGGGTGTCCGCTGTGATGTGCAAGGATAGCACCTAACCCGACTGGTCTAGTATCGACACCAACCTTGGTTTGAAGCTGCGGATTGAAATGAGCCATTTTAGTTGCATTCTCAATGGCTTGTTTGATTTTCTTAAAACTTTCTCAACTTCATATGACCAATGAAATGAAACATTCTTTTTGTCAGATCTCTCAATAGAGCACTTACAGTGGCCAAGGCTAGTAAAGATCTGGAACAGTAGCTGGCCATGCCAAAAAATGAACGCACCATTGAAACATCTTGACACCCTTTGTACTTTAGCAGTATTGGGTGTCATACCCCCATTAGAAAAGATATGGCTAAAGAATTTTAGCTTTGTCTTGTAGAACTCATATTTAATTTAGCTCAAAGTTAAACCTGCATCAGCCAGCAAATGACATACTTGTGTGAGAGCTTTATCATGCTCTTTTTGTGTAGCTCCTAAAACCAATATGTCATCACCATAATTGAATGCATTCGTGACAGGCTGTATAATACGCCAAATGACATCTTGAAAAAGTTCTGTAGCTGATTACACCCGAAAAATTAGTCTTTTGTATCGAAACAGACCAACGTGTAGAAAAGGATGTAATGTACCTGCAATTTTCTTCGAGTTCCAACTGATGATAACCTTTATTCAAATCAAGGTGAGAAAAGACATTTGCACCATTTAATTGCATTATCATATCAGCGATGTGCGGACCTGGATGGTGTTCTTGTATAATTGTTTTGTTTGCCTTATGCATATCAACGCATATGCCTAATGCTCCTTCACTGTCCTTTTTGGGCTCTACCATGATGGGTGAAACCCATGGCGTGGGACCAGTAGAATGCTCAATTATATCATGCTTAAGTAACAATTCAAATTCCTTTTCACCAACATCTTGTAAATGAAAAGCAATTTATCTATGTCTTTGAGCAACATGATAGACAATCTCATTAATATGGAGCTTTACTTTCATAGTCCTACGCTTTCCTAAACTATGAAACAATGAAGGGCATTGACTTACTATTTCATGGTGAGCATTTTTGTAGTTTACAGAAATCAGTCCCATATCAGCAGCTGTGCTGAAACTGAGTAGACAGGCACTTGACACTGTACCTTGAAGCACATGGATGGGTGCTTGCTCCTTCGTTTTCTTTTGTCTCATCATCACTACCAATGAACCTTGACTTTTTCAGGGTGTCGATGCAGCCCAGGTATACACATTGATTTTCGATTGCGTAAGTCACGATAACGGAGACAATTCATTACATTTTTCCCCAAGCATAATATTTATTCCCGCACCACTGTTGATGATGAGATGCATCAAACAAACATTTACTTTCGGTGTAATCTTTGGACAATGTTTGAATGACTTTGGAGCTTTGGCATGTCAACTGTTCTTTGACTGACATTTTTCTTCACATGCGGCCAGTCCAATATGCGTATGCTTTTCTAAGATAAACATCGACATAGCACAACCATCTTCTTCGCTTTCACTTGATACTGATATAGAAGAACTATTTGACGATGACTGAGATTACAATCAACTTCGCTCAATGTCGATTTGTATTAACTGATGTCGCCGCTTTGCCTCAAGGTTGCGCGTCAAACGTTGCTCCGGCGGCCATTTTGTCATTGGGCTGTGATGCACTTGCTTTTTCCTTTGCTTTGCAAGCTGTCACAAAATGGTTCCCCCTCCCACAGCCTTTACATATCTATCTAATGACAGGACATTTGCCTTCATGTGGAATCGTAAAACCACATCTAAAACAAAACGTCTTTTTACATGTAGACATCACCTTGTGTCCTTCAGTCTTTTGCTTTGGTTTGCTTTTCACACCCATGACTGATTCTTTCTGTGCACCTATGGCCACCATGTCAGCAGCTAGTCTATCGGCATGCTCTTCAGCTCTGGCAGCCACTAACACTCACTCCAGACCAAGAATTTCTCTCACCATTTATCGCCTGAATGAATCTGACAAGCATGTATCAATAACTCTAAGATGTATAGCTTCTTCGTCATTAAATTCATTGAACTTATAGTTTTTGATGAGTGTGTCTAATCTTTCCACAAATTCATCCTTGGTTTCAACAACCTGTCTTTCTTGACTGAAAATATATCTTTCCTAATCCACATTGGGCATCAGACTAAACTTGAGATTCAAAGTTTCTTTAATCTGACGGTATGTGATTTCTTCGTCAGTTTGCGACATCTTCCTTATACCTTATATCTTTCTTTTACCACATCACCAGCAAGATTTTTGAGGGATTTGGTAATCTTTTTGTTATCAGTCTCTTCAAGTGCATCAATGAAATCTTCAAATGTTTCTATCCACACAATCCATCTATCCCCAATATTTTGCTTTTTAGCGGTATCGAAAGATGGTGGTGGTTTCAGGAAGGCGGCATCATTGTAGCCTTATATGGGAGTGATTGACATTGAGGGTGGAGCTCCTTCAGAGATGATTGGCTGACCACTAGGACCTGCCTCATTTGCACCATATCTGAGGCCCTGAAATGGACCCGAATCCGGATCGTCCTGCGCAGTCTGTCGTACAGTGTACTCCTTCTTGGTCTCCATCAGAGCCCTTTTCTTTCTGGATGCCTCTGGGGCTGTTCTGAGCTGCGACCTGGCATCTTTGGTGGTGTGCCGCTTCAGGTGTTGGACAGCTCAGTAAGCACAACCTGTGTGCTTCTTCTCGGGTCCCCTCACCTGGTGCTGAGATCATAGAGCTCCGCTTATCGAGGCTCTGGAAAGTGCAATGACAGTATGCTTTCTTGTCAATTATTTTGTTAGCCAGCGCTTTGAGTATTTTATTCATATTTGACTACTGCAGTCTTTAGCGCTTTTGTTCTGTATCTGTGCATATCTTCCTTTGACAGTATTGCTCCGTATGACATGTGACTTTATCTGGCTTGGTAGAGCGGTACCTTTATGTATGGCCTGACTAGCAGGTTCTCGGCCAACGGTGTGCAGATTCTCTGCAATGCTTATGCTATGTTCAACTGCTTTGACTCCACATGCGTTAAGCGTTGATTCTGTACTTCAACGACTGCACACATGGCATGCAAGAGCAGCTTGTTTGGACCATGGCAAACTCTCTGGGACAGCACTGTTGATCTTTTGGTTAATTATTCCCTATCTCGTCGCCAATTGTAGAGGCTTCCATGGCCTGGGTACCCACAATGACTATGTCACACACAGAGCTTAGTTTTACACATCTTTATTCTTCTGCGTGTAACTGCGAATGCAACATTCTAAATCAGTCTCCATTGCATTCTGCTCTAACACTTACATCACAGCTCTAAAGAGTCCATCAGGAGCCAAAAGGGTTCTGTCATTGTTAACTCGCAAGACACTACAATGTCTACCCTCAGTACTTAATTTGAGCTGGTGGTTTTCGGTGCCCAGCACCGGCACTTAATCATCAACACCAGTGCTTTTCATGAGCACCAGTTAAGGAAACATTCATTTATGGTAGGCACTTGGAAGATTAAGTGATTTGCCCAGAATCACAGGATGTTGAGCCAACGCCGAGACTCAAACCTGGTCCCCCAGCTCCAAAGACTTAGCTCTGACCATTAGGCCATATCTTCTCCCTACTTTAATGTGTAGTAGTTGGGTCTGTTTGAGGCAGCGCTAATTTTTTAAATTAACACTGTCTACCTCCATTGATAGATCACTGAGGATTATGTGGAATAGGGCAGCTACAATGTGTGTTGCGATGGCAACAGTGGTAGTCATTGTTCCCCAGGCAGTAGCCTGGGGAAACTCCGCTATCACCGTATTGGAGATTGTGCATGGTGATGCAGAGGTTACAGAAGATGCAAACTGGCTGTGTAGCATTCGGCAAGTCTGTGTTGATGTTGCATACAGAGTGCCTGTTACTGCCTAGATCAATGCAGACAAGTGAGGCTGTTGTCACTGTGTGCGCTGTGGGTGACTGGTGGCAGTACCCTAGTTGGATATTCTGTGATTTGACTGTCTTACCATTGGTGGTGGTAATGGTAAAACGCTGTGCTGGCTGTATCACTTGTAAGGATAATGAGGGCATTTTTTTCTTTGACGTCAATATCACATATCAGGAGATGCTACAACAGGAGAATGATTTCAAGAGTATTCTCTGCACTTTTCTGTGTTTCAACCTTGCTATGTCTTGCTCATTTTTTATTATACAAATACCCATAGGCATTACCTACCCTAGCTGTAATATAATTGGTGTTGCCAGAAAGTATTTGGTTTCTGCGTGGCCCTGTTCATTATGGCATACCCTATCATGACATAAAACACTTGCCATGCAAACCTATTTCCCCCATCATCACATGGCCATGTCTAATGAAGTGTTGTCTGACAATCACTTTGATCCTCTGCTTCTCCAGCTTCTCCCTCTCCTTAATTTCCTTGATTCTGGCGAGGCTAATGTTGGTGGATTCTGGTTCCTCCGAGGTGGTCAACATTAGCTCTGGTGGAGGACCTCCTTCTGTTGCAAGGCTCTCATATCCATGCTTGGAAAGTACAGTTTTAAGTCCTGAAATCCCTTCTGCAGTTTCAATTGTCCTGGGATGCGCTGATACAGCATTCACCTTTTGTGTGATTTGTCTCCAAACACTTGCTGTCTTGTTTGCCCTAGTTTTTGTAATAAAAGTCCCATTAGCCAGGTTTTCCTGATACTTCCAAAGTCTCTCAGGAGTCATGGTGTTCAGTTAGAATGGATGGCACTGTCTTCTTCTGGACTGCAGTGAACTGTACATGGAAAACATGTCTGCCAGGAGGTGTTTGTTTAGCAAGTGGTTGTCACAAAGGAGTGTATCTTCGAATTTGGCTTCTTAAAAAGAATAGAATGAAGTCAGTGTTCTCTCCTGTGCACTGCAACGTGATTGGCTGGAAAAATTACATATTTTCTGTTGGACATTTCTGTTGTGATTTTCTGGTGACGCAATGCTTTGGAGCATGTACGTTTTTTCCAACTGGTAATACCGGCTGTTAAAACTGCTTGTGTCACAAAAAAAAATGAGTGTTGTGAAGTCACACTCGGGGGCAGATTTACAAGCCCCATGCGCCACCGGTGCGTCACTTTTTGTGACGTACCGGTGGTGCATTTTACTGCTTCATATTTACAAGGACAGGAAAAGCCCCCCTGCGTGACTTTTCCTGTCCTTGTAAATATGCCCCCTTTACACACAGCACTTTGCGTGAAAGGGGCGTTCCATGGGTGTTGCTGTGGGTGTTCCCACGCAACACCCATGGAACCAGACACATTTCCAGATTTACGAGGAATCGTAAATCTGGAAATGCGTGTGAATGCTACGCCTCCCCAGGGGAGGCATAGGGAGGCGCAACGAGGAGAAATGTATTCATTACTCCTCGGTTTTTTTCCGTTTCTATGCGTTCTGCATTCTGCAGCACACATAGAAAGAGGAAATCACCTCTAATGATTGTTTTTGTTCACGAAGGGTTCCCTTACTGCTGTGGAGTTGTGGGCTCTAGGCCCACATGCTGATCAAGGACTGACACAGACACAGTGGCTATGGTTATTCAACTGGCCTTGAGCACGTGCACCTGGGCCCTTTTATTGACAGGCTCACGCCACTCGTGATGCCTATGAGGGACGCGTGTGGGGGTGCAAGTGTGCCCACTCCCATAGAGGAGTGGCTACTAACTCTGTGTCTGTCGAGACACTAGTACGTGTCTCGCAGGACACAACATTCCTCCCAAATTTTAATGAAAACAAAACCAATCATAGTCCAACCTGTAGGGAGAAACAACAATGAAATATACACCACAGGGTCCATCAACTTCTCGGGTCAGGCATCCGAAGGACCGCAGACCAGGACCGGTGACTCCGGCCGTAGCAGGACGATCTTGGCGGGCACTCATCATTTAACCTGAGTGATTCAGGACACGAACACTTGCTTGGAGATGTCAGCTACACTCCAGTACCTTGCCGGTGGAAACATGTCCTTTGGTCCCGGGTAGCTTCCCTTCGCCGACGTGGAGGATGGTATGTGGTGGGTAACAACAGTTCATTGACTGGGTGCGTCAAGATCATGGTTGGAGTCCATTGGTGAAAGTTCACCGAATCGTTGCAGGATCGCCTGAAGTCTCTGTTAGACTGTCTTGCTGTTTCTGATGACCTGTCGGTGGGGCAATGTCTCTTCCACCTCTCCCGCCTGGGGAGGCCCTTTGTCGGGTCTGCCACGGGACTGCTTGTAGGCTGCGCTGGGGCTGCGTGTGTGCCGACTGGGGGCAGCTGCAAAACTGCCGAGGAGCCAGTAGCCACTCTCGCACAAACCTCAAGGGTGTATGGGTCTTGGTCAGGACATGCTCTCGCTGTCGCAGGGTTTTGATTATCAGCAGGCTTGGCAACAGTGTAGAACTCCAATCCATTTGTATTCGAGATGGTGTCGGTAGACGCACTTGATGCGGACTGGCATGGTGGCATTGCCAGCCGTGTGGTGAATCTGGACGATGGTGGGTGATGACTTGGCTTGATGGCTGCAGGCGTTCAGTCTGGAGTCTATCACCTGGGGCAGGGAGTGGCCAGGTACCTCCATGTCCTTTGGGGAGGCACTTGCGTCCGTTCATTTGAACTTCTTGGGCTATTGAGACGTTGATGACAGGGGAGTGATAGACACGCTGAGAAATGTAAGGCTTGAGACTCGGTTCGCGCAGGCTGTGCGGCTTACTCTCGGACTCCCGCTGTGCGGTTGCCAGTTCCTTCTTGGGTTATCACCCTCTTCCCTTGCTGTCGTTGTGTCAGGACTCACTCCTTTTGTAGCTAGGGTTCTCTTCACCATCCGGCCCTGCCACTCACGACTTCCCCTTCTGACCTCAGTTGGTTGTCCGATTCTTGGTGTCGACCCTCTGGTTACACTTCCACGTTTCTTGCTGAGTGCGGTGTCATGCACATGGCACTGATGATATCGCTGCCATTGGGCCTGGACAATAGGTGGCAATGATCAGCTAGGAGAGGAGGTTTCTGGTGGGACATCGTAGCTGCCTGTCTTTGCCTTTTCTGAACCTGTTCTGTCACCTCTGGCATTTGCGGTAAGGAGCAGGGATGCCGTTCGACTCCGACTGCCGACACTCGGGGCTGGACGGTCGCACTGTGAAGCAATGGGAGCAATGCGCGTGAAGCGATGGGAGCAACGCGGTTTGTGCTAGCTGCGGCTTACACTTGGTTCTCCCTTGGTGCTGTCTCCAGGGCCGTCGGTCCGCCTTAGTGGCTGTCGGGTGTCTCTGGGGGTGCTCTTGGCTTGGGGTGCTACAAGTCCTCGGGCTTCTCCTCTTGTTCTCTCTAGCGCCCCTGTGTTTGTCCAGCTCTTCCAGGTGACAGGATTGTCACCCTTCTTATTTGCTTCTTTCCCAGGGTGCAGTAAAATGCACCATGTTCCACGAAGGCCAACAGGGCCTATCAACTTCAATGGTCTCTGGACCATGCAGGCGAGACGTCTGTCGCTCTTCTCGGCTGCGTGGCGAGCAGCCACTCACCTTGGGTGCTCCTTCTTCAGGCAGCTTCTTGAAGCTCTTACTCCATGTGTTCCCTCTTCTGGGAATGGCTTCCATGGGCAGTATGGAGCTGTGGTAGTGGTTGGCCACTTGGAGTGTGCGACTCTCCTCTTGCGTGTCTTGGGTCACCGACGACTCAGTCTTGAGGCAGTGTGAGGGAGGACACTGTGCTACATTTGGCCCACTCGGGGCTCCGTTGCTGCTGTGGAGATGTAGAGGATCTCCCTGCTGTCTCCAGCAGTGCTTCTTTTCTTTGGAAAGGTCTCTTTTCCTCCTGGGCATTTGCCCCTGTTGATGCGCTTCTGGGTGCCTGTGGCATGCACCTCGGACTGCGTATGCTTCGTCTTTTCTCGGGCGCCCTCTTCTGGCACCGGGCGTACCTGTTCTTCCCCCTTCTGCGGTGGTGGTCGTTCACCACTAGGGGCGTGTGGCGCTCTATTCTCAGTCGTGTTGGCATCAGGCAGCCGCTTGTGGTGCACACTCTGCTCAAGCTTCTCTTGAGCTGTTAGCGGGGACAGCAACCTTGAGGCATTGAAGTTCTAACTGGTTGTCCACTCTTGTTGGTGGTGACTGTCCGTGGGTAGCTCTGAGTTTCTTGCATCTCCTTGAGGGTTTGGCAATCTCTCCCCGTATTTTGCAGAGGTGGCAGGCAGTGCTCTCACCTATAGGATACTGGTTTGCGCTGGTGCAGCTTGGGGCACCTTGGGGGCTCTTGAGTGTGGCAGCTACCTGGAGACTTTGCTGTCTTCGAAGGTGTCCTTGCTGCTCTCACTTGCAGGGTGCAGAGGGCCACTCTATGAGCATTCTTTGAGGGCACGTCTTGCTGTGCTTGGTGCAGTCCGTCTCAGTAACTGGGTGTGAGCAGGCAGTATTCCTGTTGGTGGCGGAGCGCACTCTGGGATCTGTTGACTGCTGTCGCCGGCTGGTTAGCCAGATGCTGTGCTGTGCTCTAGTACTGCTGGTCTGTAGGGTGCAGTGCAGCCTCACTGGTCTTCCACTCGCGCCTGCTGATGTCGGTCGCGGTGGTTTGCCCTGATTGCGGCAGGTTTTGGGTGCTGGAGGATCTGTTGCAGGGTTCAGTACCGTGCCGACACATGGCGCTGCTTATGTGCGGGCAGATGCGGGTTTGGCGTGCACTGGTGGCCACCAGGTGGCGCTGACATTGATGCTGGCGTGTGAGCTGCTGTTAGGAAACGAGTCTCTTCTTGGGGTCATAGGGTGCAGTCAGTGTGCTGCTGGCTTAATTGCTTGCATGCCGCCTACGCGGTGTGGCACCTTGACCACTAGGTGGTGCTGCCGTCTTTTTCTGTGGCGCGGTAATTTTCCTACTGTGGTAGGCCGTGGAGCGTGCTTGCGCAGAGACAGCAGCTTCAGTGGGTGCTCGTTGCCGCTTCTTGTAGAAGATGCGGTGCCGCTCGTGCTAGCCAGGGGGTGCCTTCAGCCCACGGTGCGGCGCTGGCACGCGGCCGCTAGGTGGCGCTGTGGCCCTTCCCCCGCTCGGGTCAGACCAGCCGCTGGCTATTCGCGGGCCTGCTCAGTATTTCAGTTGGGGCCATGGCAGCTTCCTCCCTTCACTGTGGGCTACGCTGTGTTCTTGGCGGGTAGGTGCGTCCACTCCTTATGTCTCCTCACGGTGCATAGCGAGACGACAGGCAGCCGTCCAGCATTGTTCTAGCTCCGGTCTGTGGAGGCTGCTGACGCGCTGGAAGTGGGAGTCTCAGCAGGTGAGTGCGAGCGGGGCCGCGGGGCATGGCAGGCGCTGAGTCGCGACAAGGTCGCAGGCTTTCTAGCCGCTGCGGGCTGTTTGCTGTGCCGGCATGGGGGCTTGCCTGCAGGAACGGCCTTGGGCTCTAATTGCCGCTTCAGTACCTTCAGTTCTGGTGTTGCGTCTCTGGTTTCGCGGCCATCAGGTCCTGGTCGGGTGTTTTCCCATGGCACCTCTTCATTGGGACACACGCCGACCGGCTGGGACGGTTTCCCGCTGCTGGGTGAAGGCCGGCTGCACTGGCGAGCAGGACGGGGCAATGTTTTGGTTGTTCTCGCCTACACCGGGATCGCCTGTTCACCCACCTCCACTTCTGACATCAGGGGGGGTGAGATACGGCTAGACTTGGTCGCCGCTCTGGAGAGTGGCGTCGCGCCCGATCACCATTGCGGTCAGCGGTGGCCGTGGACAGCGCTGTGGGGGGTGACACCTGTCCGGCTCATTTCTTCCCCCACGAGGGACGATGAAGCAGAGCAGCAGGCATGCGGGGTTAGCTACCCGCCTCATCGCCAATGCGGAGTTGTGGGCTCTAGGCCCACATGCTGATCAAGGACTGACACAGACACAGTGGCTATGGTTATTCAACTGGCCATGAGCACGTGCACCGGGGCCCTTTTATTGACAGGCTCACGTCACTCGTGACGCCTATGAGGGATGCGTGTGGGGGTGCAAGTGTGCCCACTCCCATAGAGGAGTGGCTACTAACTCTGTGTCTGTCGAGACACTAGAACGTGTCTCGCAGGACACAACACCTGCACATAAACAATCATTGAAACAATGCCGTTTTTCAACTTCTATGTGTGCTAATGCAGCACACATAGAAGTTGAAAAACGGCATTTCAGATTGTTTTTGTGCAGGAAGGGAACCCTTTCTGAACAAAAACAATCTCCCCATGACGCAGGCATCCTCGCATCATGGTGCAAGGGTGCCTGCGACGGCGCATGGCAGCAGTTTATGCGCCAGCGCAGGGGGAAGTACAGAGATGCGACATATTGTTGTAAATATGTCGCATCCCTGTGCTTTGAAAGTGACTCGGTGCGGCGCAGCCAAATGGCTTGCAGCACGCACTGAGTCACTTTCATTGTAAATCTGCTGCTTGGTATTTACAATTCTGCAGGATCTGGAAAATACAAGCAATTGAGCGAACCTGCTGATCCCACAGTGAGATTTATCTGCCGGTATTAGTAATTCTGGGTGCTGATTACCTCTTTACTCGAGAGTGGGGCCTTAATCCTTTTTATTGTGACCATTTCATGTAACTAGAACCATACAGTCATAGGGGTCGCCTTAGATTTTCACTTGTTTTATGTAAGATAAAAGTTAATCATGCACCTTCAGGAACCCTAATTTACAAAAACATCTTAGAAGCAGTTTTCATCCAAGCTTTGGAAAATGAGTTAGTTGGGAAGGCCTAAATCAAGCCCAATTTCAACTAAAAACTAGACATACATACCTACCTGCTCTGCTGTCACCAGACAGTTCCTTAATATGCAAGCATCACTGTTGACAAAAATATCATTTAGAAGTGACACGAAGGGTAAGTTAGTTTTATCATTTTTATTTTCATTTTTATATGAAGGAATACAAACAGGATAAAGCCGAGATTGTTATCTCTTTCAGTGAACTTGCACAAGCCAGATCCTCAAGTTTGGTTTTTACAATGTTTTTATAGTGTTTCTTTGACGTCATTCAAACATCAGTGACTCCATTGTCTTGCGTTGTACCCAGACAATATAGAATGGGAAAGAACTTCAAATTAGTTTCTTTAACAAGTTCAATTTAAGTATACAAAATCTTCGGCAATCTTGATTGGCAGATGAGAGCTAGCTGAGTTTCTCCACCACAAGACGTAATTGCGAATGCAGAATTTCCTCTGACAAGGAGGTATTACAGCAATTGAAAATGTAACCGTAGGGGCATATTTCTGGAGGTTGCTGGGTGATTCAGCCTGTAACAGTTGGTGAAAACCAAATACATAGTTTTTTTGTTTTAATCTACAAATGACAGGTGCGATTTCAGCCTGAATACTTAAGTAAAGTGCAGGATTAAATGTGTTTTCCACATTGAAAATGGGTACGGATCACCTCCCTATTGGACAGGTTTGCAAGGAAAGAGGCTGCAGTAGAGAGAACGGTATTTTTGACCCATAGATGTTTGGCAGAACCATGTGCCCATATGGTGTGCATGTATATTTTTCAAGTTGTTTTTAAATCTATTTATCCTTTTGTGGATCTCTTGGTAAAGGTGCTCTAACAATGTGTTGGGATGGAAAAGTCCACTGATGGTGTACACTAGTGTTCCCCTGCCTTGTGTGTCCGACTGCAAGTATCTGCTATCCTGTTTTTTGATTTTGTCTAGTGCTGCTGTCCCTTTACATCAATCAATCAATTAATCAATCAAGGATTTATAAAGCGCAACAAATTACCTGTTAGGGTCTCAAGGTGCTGGCATTGGTAACTGCTTCGTGGTGATCTGTTCATTCGAACAGCCAGGTCTTAAGTTCTTTCCTGAATTACTGGCGCGATGTGACTGTCCTGGGGTGCAGGGGAAGGTCGTTCCAAGCTTTGCCTGACAGGTGTGAGAAGGAGCATCCTTGTTTTGTTGGATTCAGTGGGTGTCTGCAAGGAAGAGGGAGACAGATCGTAGGTGTTTGGTCAGTTGGTGTATGCTGGTCCTTCATTGCGCAGGGATTTGTATGCGTGAGTCAAGATCTTGAACTGGCATCTCTTCTGATTTCGGAGTCAGTGCAGCTTCTTGAGGTGGGGTGTGACATGGGTCCATCTGGGGAGGTTGAGGATGAGTCTCGCACCTGAGTTTTGTTATTGTCTGTAGTCTCTTCAGGAGGCGTGCAGTGATTCCTACGTAGAGTGCAGAGGCGGCCGGCGCAGGTAAACACGGTTGGGCGGGGCGGGTTTGGAGGGGGGAAGTCGACAGATGACGGAATAGGTATAATTAAATAAATAAATAATACCTATTCCGTCATATGTCGGCTTCCTCCCCTGCTGCGCCCTGCCCCGTCACACCGCACTTACCTGTGCCGGCCGCTGCTGGTAGAGTGTGTCCAGCCTGCTGGTGACGAGTGCCTGCATAAGGGTCATATGGTGTTGACTGGGAGCCACCAGAAGATCTTGCGGAGCATGCGTAGGGTGTGGAAGCAAGCGGGTGAGACTGTGTTTACCTGTTCCTTCATAGATAGCTTGCTGTCCAAGAAGATGCAGAGGTTGAGGGCGTGGTCTGTCAAGGTGAGGGATGGGCCGAGTTCAGAATGCCACCATACGTCGTTCCATGGCAAGGTGTTTTTCCCAAAGATGAAGACTTCCATCTTGTCTTAGTTGAGCTTGAGACAGTTGTCCATCCAGTCAGCGAAGTTCATCATACAACTGTGGAAGTTGGCTCTGGTGGTGGAGGGGTCTTCTGACAGCAACAGGATGAGCTGGGTGTCTTCTGTGTAGAAGATGATGTTGAGTCTGTGCAATCTGACGGTGTTGACCAAGGGGGTCATGTTGTTGAAGAGGGTGAGGCCGAGGGATAACCCTTGTGGGACACCACAGATGATTTTCTTGGGTTCCCAGGTGAACAGTGGGAGACCGACTCTCTGGGTTCTGAAGTGGTGGAGTCTGTTGATCAAGATGTGATGTGAGATGGTGTCGAAGGCGGTTGACAGTTCCAGAAGGATGAGTGCTGCTGTTTCTTCACGGTCCAGGAGGCTCCTGATGACGATGGTGGCTGCGATCAGGGCTGTCTAGGTACAGTGGTTGGCTCGAAATTCGGATTGAGAGGGGTCCAGGAGGCTGTTGTGTTCCAGATGTTTGGTGAGTTGCTGGTTGATTGCCTTCTCGAGAACCTTTGCTGGAAAGGGGAGCAGGGAGATGGGCCGGTAGTTCTTCGGTTATTCTGGGTTGGCAGATGGTTTCTTCAGGAGGGGCCTCACTTCAATGTGTTTCAAGTCCTCAGGTAAGGAGGCCGAGGTGATAGAGGTGTTCAGGAATTTAATGAGCTCATCGCCAATAGTCTTGTTCCCGAGTTTGAAAATGTGGTGGGGACAGGGGTTCCGGGGTGCTCCCAAGTGCACGAAGTTCATGAACCTGTGGTCCCTAGATGGGTACTGATACAATTTACAGTCCATCATGGAAACATAGGACATTATGTCCACAACTCTGATGGACTATGATCTGCTAAATTTAGAGGTCACCGATGGCCCAGAAGTGGTCTCTGTACCTTCGTAGGTACAAAACAGGTACAAAATGTTTGATGGGCAGTCACCCTCAGTTTTGACAGCTATTCATCAAACTTTAGCAAAGTTTTTGTTTTACAAAAACAAACACCCAGAGTGTAAGTTTGTTATTGTAATGGAGTATTTTCCCTGGGTGTGAAGGGTCATAATTTGTTTTTCTGTTCCTCACTCCAAGTGTTACCCGGCGGTAGGAAAAAAACAGGACATCACACCATCCATGCTAAATAGGGCAGTTGATGTAATACCCTTCCTCCAGCAGCCTCTGATTCAACAGGTCATCTTATGAAGTATTCTGTGGACTGAGCCAACAAGAGCTCTGCCAACGGAAATCTGACGGTGCACCCAACTCTAATTGGCAGGTGGACTAAGGTTTTGTTGGACAGGGCAGTCCGTAATGCTCTGACAAAGTCCCCTGTCAGACAACATCTAAATCTGGCCCACAGTGTCATAAACATTATTTACAAAAATACTGCCCAATTGGAGGTAATAGTACAACATATACACCCAATAGAGTGATATCTTTGTAAATGATATTTAGACCACAATATTTCTGTCAGATTATATTTTGGGTATTGATAGTCATACAAATGAACACTTGAAATCAGTGATCACAACAGATACTAAAGGCAGAGAAAGACAAGGGGAAGTCTATGGAAAGATGGGTAGTAAGAAGTCTTGGGTTAAGTAAGACATAATATGTGAATCTTCAGAAAATACAATACATACACTCTTAACTGGACAAATAAACCAGATTGGTTGTTTGTAATGACATGTACAGTGACAATTGTTTAAAAGATGACAAATACCAAACAAATAACAGAGGTCACAGATAGGGAAGATATCTGAGGGTAAGGGACACAAGTCTGTAATGAGATTGCTGGAGGTGCTGATGACTGAGCCTGTGAGTATGGATGAGCCTCAGTATATGCCCTGGTGTATGAGTCTGTATGTATACCCAAATCATTAGGGTGGTAAATGAATGAGATGCAATTACTTCTTTATAGATATCAAGAAAGAGAAGATTCTTTAATGTGTGAATTTATGGTGTGGGCATTTCCGAGAATGGGTTATCTCTGTATATAGGTGAGTAAGTGTCATTTTGTCTGTTGGATTGGAATTCAGGATTATTTGTTACACCTTGTAGGATTCTGTGCTTGTGATCTTGTATGCGAGTCTTCCATGTGTGAATCTGAAATATGTTAACAAGTTATCTCCACATACAGAGATACACATATTTTTGAGGGCTGCAAACTTGTCTGATAATAAAAATGTAATGCATGGTTCTAAGTGTGTGTAAGTGGCTGTATAGACTGGAGGTATTGGCGCTAGATGCGCTCTCTCTCATTCTATTTCTATCAGTGTCTCTGACACGCACACAAGCAGACACACATGCATTTCAACACACACAGTAGTAGAAGCTTCAATATGGTCCCATTCTAATTCACAGACAGACAGTCATTCTCCTTAGTGATAGTCAGTTTAAGGCTGGATGACTCTTTTTTTTCTTCCCATTCAAATATAACTTCTTTGCATATCGCTCTACTTCCACAGACCTCATGTGTTTCAAGTTTGGACTGCTTTATAACGGCTAAAGTGGATTGTTCAGTTTATATTCTTGTTTGTGGAATATTTTGTTTTATCTCTCTTCTTTTTTCCTCTTTTCATTAAGCATAATTGATCATTGTCATATAATAAAAGGCACAGTCCTCCCGCTTGTATTTCTACTACTGTCTCCATTGCTCATTTCAAATACAAGTTGCTACACTCCTTATTTCTGAATGATTTCTCTATCAAAACCTATGACCCTATAATAGTTAGGCCTCGGCGGAGTTCAGGGAGTTAAGCTATGCGGAACTCTGTGAAGTGACAAAAAAAACTCTGCCAAGCTCCGCGGAGTTCTGTCAGCAGCGGAGTGCGTTACCTCGCGCCGTTCACACTGATTTTTGGCGCCAGGTGCTTGTCTCGCACTGTAAAATCAGTGCAAACAGCATCATGCACAGCGCAAGAGGGCACTGCTTCTTTCTACCCCTCGAGTAGAAGTTCTACCAAAGCAGCAGCTTCCTCAACGAGAAAGGAAGGTTTCTCAACACGAGTGGTAGCGACCATCCGCTACCGCCCACGTTGAGAAATCTTGCTGGGAACCGGTCTCGCGTTGGATTCTCCTCGCTCACACTTGCAAACTTACCGTTGGCGAGCGCGAGTGAGGAAAAAACTCAGAACCGTGGAGTGCAAAAAACTCAGCAAACTCCGCGAACAGAGCGGAGTTCACCACCCAGGCCTAATAATAGTGGGAGTTGGAGTCCCTTTTGGAGTGCGCTTTGGCAACCTCACATCTTTTTGTGTCACTCCTAAACTCGGTGTCTACTTGGACCTCCCTGTTCATATTTTTACCATGTACACAGGGTCGGACTAGCCTATAGGACAATCAGGTAGTGCCAGAGGGGCTGGTCTGATAGGTCAGTCTGTGGGACAATTTTATTGAGGTTTCTGGGGTGTTTAATGGTCAGCTGAGCCAGTTGTTACTGTTGATTTCCCCACTATTACCACAAATACTGCCTGTAGCAAGCACAAATGCATGAAGTCTGCCAACCTTTACAAAACATCTACACAGCGTGTCTTTACAAATCCCAAACTGCCTAGTTTGCAAATGTAGGTCACTTTTTTAGCTATCTGAATCGATAATGAGTGGCACTATTATTTTGGTGCCCAGGCCAATTTTCTGTCTGAGCCCGAAGCTGCATGTACAAGGTCTGCTAGCTGATCATGTAGACGCATCTTCCAGTGTTATTTATCACAATTTGGCACTGTGTAAAACAACCTCTGCTTGTCTGTTGATCTGTGTCAGGGTTCCAAGTCTTACAGAAATGGGAGAATCTTACCAAAGACTCATTTGAATACTGTGGAGAGAATTGCAATGTTCCGCTGCTGAAAAAAGTCTGTTAGAAACCCACATCGTACAGTATCAGTGGTTCACATTTCATGGGATTTCTGCATGTTCTACAACTTACTTGGTAGCTGGTTCTCAAGAACGATTAGATCTACTGAGCCTGGTTCACTTTACTTTCCATATTTGTACGTTGTAAAAGTTGTGTAAAGTGATCCTAAATCCTGTACACAGCTCATAGATCCAACACAACGTGTAACAGTGATATTTTCACAGTCTCAAATACACTATGGTATTGATATCCAACTGCAAAGCATCCTTCTTTACCAGACCCATCACTCCCACAGAGGGCAGGACATGTTAAAAATTCCTTCCAGCACTCTCTCATGTAAAGTACAGCCTCAAAGCCACAAAGTTGACAAGTCAGTGCTCCCATCAGTCATCTAACATACCAAGGACCACAGATGCTATGCAAAACATTAGACAGTATGGCTCTCCTGCACAGTATAAAACACCATAGGCATTTAGTGAACTTCAGAATCCTTCCATACAATACAGCCTGTGCCTCAAACAATCCAATTCTCACATCACAACAAAACACTACAAATAATTTCCCTATTCCCTCACATAAACAATGTAGAATCAGAGCAATACATTTTGGCCATCTAATAATGCAAACCAAAACAATGCTGTTGGGACGGAAATGTCCCCTACATAGTTTACAGTCATGTTCTCCTGCCCTCAGTGCTCAACAGCTAATTTAGTGTGTGTGCAAAGGTGTAAGTATATCGCTTGGCATGAGTGAGATACTGGACTTGTCCTATGACCTGGATGGTGCACCAAGTGTGCGCTCATTGAGCCAACAGTGGACTGCTGTCCCTGTTGTGGGTTTAGTATATGACACTGGTTTGGCAACATACCATGTGTGGTGTATCCATAGTTGTCACCAGACCTTTTTATCAGTGACTCTTGAGTGGAGGGTTATTGGATCACTCATATAAGAGTTCCACTTCTATGAGTGAACCCAGCTCCTAAAACTTAAATCCAGAGAGCAAGTTGTGCATGCTTGTGTATGTGCCCTGCGTCATATACACATGATGTGGATGAGGGAGCCAGAATAGCAGAGACCTGTGAGATCCTGTGGGAGGAGCAGCATGAGCCCTTTGCAGGGGGTCTGTAGAACCAGAAGAACCAGAGGACTAAAGAGAGTGATCTGCATACCCTGGTATAAGCGGGCTCTGCCTGAAGTTGTAGTGAGGAATCATGAAATGCAGTATGTCCTGAGAAGTTGTTCCAAAATGTGAGGCTATGTTGTGTTGCTGTTATGTCTGGAGTGCGAAGTTGCATCAGGACCTGAGCTACTGTGACTGAATTTTGGAAAGGCGGCATGGCTTGAGCGTCTGCACTTAAAGTGTACAACTGCGGTGTAACCTGAACCCCTGTTCATGATAAGAACCGTTGCTCACTCAAAGACAGTGGCATGATACGAGCTTTGATATCCCACCCACCTGGTAAGGCCTCCCTGATGCCTTACTTGCTACAAGAACTTGGCTTGTATGTGGCCTCACTGATTGGGTAGGGCTGCACCATATTAACCAACACTGCTTCAAGCTGCCAACAGCCCAAAGCAGCAGCAGACATGACCTCAAAGGAGGTAGAGTGGAACTGCTGCCTCAAACTCAGCCCCAGGAAATGGAAAGCAGCTGAGTAAGTGAGGAGCACGTTATCTGCTGAGAAGCCGGCCCGATCCATGGACTCAAAGACACTTTGGGTGAGAAGAAGTGAGTAAAGTCAAAGATAAACGCTACTGAAGGAGTGATGGGGTAATGTGCACCTGAGTCTAATCTTGTTTTACTTTGCCCAAGGGAGGGATCCACCTTGACCTAGAAATGGGGGCCATTCAGGAACAGTCACCAACGTGCTCTGGTGACAAGGCATTAATAATCTTGCATCATGTGCATACCTGTGTGTAGTGTAGTGTATAGTGTTTAGATCTAGTGCACATTAAAGTACTTTTCTTCTTGAATGTCAAACACTGAGACAGACTATCATGTATTATTCTGATGTGTGTTATTGATGAGTGCTGAGGTCGAGCATGCCCACAATACCTCCTAGAGAACCCTGTAACAGCTTGCAATCACTACCACTAGGGGTCAAGTGCTGAAGGGGTTAAACTTGGCCCAGTTTGCAGAGCCATAGTTGAACTGACCCTGGGATATCAGAGTCAAACAACCTTAACCCCCAGAGTTGAGGCTCAATAGCCCCTGCATGCATCATTGCCTCCCGAAAGAGGTCTGACAAATCCATTGAGCAATTGAAAGAATTCAACCTTGGGAAATGATAGAAAGAGCAACCTTGGGAAATGATAGAAATATCAATGTTATGGACCCCAATGTACCCCGATATAGGCCTAGGTAGCTACACAACCTTTTACATACATTTGTCTTACCTTGCTGTGCATAACGGTTCTGGCACTGACCTTTTACCTAGTTACAGGCTGAAAAATGTGGATCAGTTTTCTCCAAAACTGGCCTCATTTATTATGCATGAAGATTCGTAGTATCTTCTGTATATTAACTCCGTACAAAAGTCACCGCTAACGTGATCCTTGGACGACAGGTCCGCTATACAGAATGGCAATCCATTATATATCTAGGTAGTACCCCTGAGGGCACTTTTTGGGTATAAAAGAACCACATCTTCGCCTGGGAGAAGCTTTCATGGTGACTCTAGATGTTGAGGTCCCGGCCTGCAGAAGCTCCAGCACGCAGTGGTCTGGCATCCCTTGCGGGTTGTCCAACTCGAGACCAAAATGGGGTCCTTCGTTCTCTCTCATCAGGTAATGGGTTTGGCTCTTTCATAGGGGATTCTTGGCTTTACACCTACATACAAGCTAGGTACACTTAGGTAGGGTTTTCATCTTAGTAGTACGCTCGATTACTGCCATGTATCGATATGCCTGCATATATTTACTGTTTAAGCACCATGGTAGAATTATAACTTTAATTTATTCTGTCGGTGCTTGTAATCTTGTATATCTGTTTCTGTCTAATAATTGTCGCAGCAAACATGTTTTATACTAGAATGACGCTGGTTCAATAAATACTTATTGAAAACGTCCCCATTGTTTATTCTGTGTATCTCTCTGAGATCACGTAAGCATGAGTGACTGAGCGAAAAGTAGTGCACTGGTTCCATGATGCCTGAAGGATCAAGGGTTGTCATGTTCGATAGTTGTCAGAAACTATTTGCTCCTTGGTAAGGTTAGGGGGCTTATGGTGGCACTGTGAGCTAGCTGGTCTAAAGGCTAACATATCCTTTGGGGGTGTCTAGAATCAGTCTGGACACCAATCCCTTAGTTTATGTTGAGTAAACGTGTAGATCCTATGTATTATTAGGAACTACATGGCAGCAATATCCTATTCCTCACTTACCCAAACACTGGAACTGTGTAGGAACCCAACTAGAACGAACACCATGCTCTATAGAGAAATTATACAGACCAGAAATAAAAGGCACCTTACCACCTTAGCTCAAGTCAATGTGAATGCCAAGATCTATGTGGAAAGACACCCCACTGACCACTGAGGGCAGTATAAGGCCATACTAATTGAGGAAAATGTGCTTCTAACATATTGATAACCAATTATGTCTCCATATCTTCTCTGTCCTTGTCCTTATCCACCTCTACATCAGCCTGAGGCAAGATCAGAAACTGTAAGTGGCAAGGAGTGTCTGGTTGCGGGGGTCCTCAAAAAGCAATCTTGGGTCTCTGGTGACATTTGCACATCTCTCTACCTCAAGGGTGTCAAACCTTTTCTGTAGTGAGAGCTACCTCTGATCATTGAAAATCATCATTTGAATGCTAAGCAACTCGATTATTGTTACCAGACACCCTCACTCCCAGATCCATTGACTTTAAACCTAATGTCCATAGAACCAGACACTATGGTTTGAGAACAACATACTTTGCCTAGGGCCTATGACATGACTGTCATGTGTGTCAGTGAGAGTGAGGTCTTTGGGGGATGTATGAACATGAGTGCGTATGAATGGGATAAATGTGTATGGGTGACTAAGGGGCCCATTACGATGGCGGGCGGAAGCACAACCGCCGTGCTGGCGGATGCAAAAACCACCAGTTACCGCCGGCACGCAGCAGTCCACACGCCCGCCCAATTACGATGCGAAAAGCAGGCCAAACACCGCCGGCAAGCCAGCAACACCGTCCGCCATCAAAGTGCGCCCGCACACGTAGCGGCGCAGCACAACTGACACACACCGTCCGAC